>OY804598.1:59541151-59839277 GCA_963680895.1 Fragum sueziense | reverse complement strand
ATAAGCCTCACCCTGCCACGCCCTCATTTTTTGACGAATCAAAAATTTGAAAACAGGCAGTAAAGACAGTCACTCAAGGAACATTCCAGCCAAGATTGGTACAAATTGGATCAATATTTGATTTTTAAAGAATTATCTAACAATTTCTCTAAGTCTGATAAGCTCCACCCTGCCACGCCCACATTTTTTGATGAATCAAAAATTTGAAAAAAAAAAATTTGAAAAAGATCACCCAAGGATCATTTCTACCAAGTTTGATAAAAATTGACTCAATGGTTAATGAGTAGAAGATTTTTGAAAAAAATATTTAACAATTTCTCTAAGTCTGATAAGCCCCGCCCTGCCACGCCCCTGATTTTTTGATGAATCAAAAATTCATCAACAGGCAGTAAAGACAGTCAATCAAGAAACATTCCAGCCAAGATTGGTACAAATTGGATCAACATTTGATTTTTAAAGAATTATTTAACAATTTCTCTAAGTCTGATAAGCTCCGCCCTGCCACGCCAACATTTTTTGATGAATCAAAAATTTGAAAACAAATTTTGAAAAAAGATCACCAAAGGAACATTTCTGCCAAGTTTGATAAAAATTGACTCAATGGTTAATGAGAAGAAGATTTTTGAAGAATTATTTAACAATTTCTCTAAGTCTGATAAGCCCCGCCCTGCCACGCCCTCATTTTTTGATGAATCAAAAATTCATCAACAGGCAGTAAAGACAGTCACTCAAGAAACATTCCAGCCAAGATTGGTACAAATTGGATCAACATTTGATTTTTAAAGAATTATTTAACAATTTCTCTAAGTCTGCTAAGCCCCGCCCTGCCACGCCCACATTTTTTGACGAATCAAAAATTGAAACAAGTTTTGAAAAGGGTCACCCAAGAAACATTTATGCCAACTTTGGTAAAAATTGACTCTATGGTTAGGAAGAAGAAGATTTTTGAAGAATTATTTATCAATTACTCAAAGTCTGATTAGCCCCGCCCTGCCACGCCCACATTTTTTGACGAATCAAAAATTTGAAAACAAGTTTTGAAAAGGATCACCCAAGGAACATTTCTGCCAACTTTGGTAACAAGAGGACCATGATGGTCCTATATCGCTCACCTGAACCAAAATGATATTAGCAACACTTTTGTTCAATTCAATAAACATTTATGACTATAAGACTGAAAACTAACTTATAGTCAATAACTTTGTGAAAATCAAACTCATCTGAGATCTTATGGTGCCAAACATTGTGTCCAGGTTTTTCTTGATTGATAAATAATCACAGATTCTAGAGTATAAACAAGGTCGAAAACAGCCAAAGACAGTATTTTTTTCAAATTCAAGGGCACACAATTCTCGACTTTCTGATCACATCAGACTGAAAATCTACCTCATCCAAGATATTATGGTCTCCAACATAGTGTCCAAGATTTGTCTTGATTGGTCAATAATTGAAGATTCAAGATCGAAAAACAGCCAGAAACGGCTATTTTGTTAAATTCAAGGGCACATAACTCTCAACTTTCTGATCGGATCAAACTCATCAAACTCATCCGACATATTATGGTCCCAAACATTGTGTCCAAGTTTTGTCTTGATTAATTGATAATTGTAGATTCTAGAGTGTAAACAAGGTCGAAAACAGCCGAAAATGATAATTTTATCAAATTCAAGGGCATATAACTCTCGTCTTTCTGGTCAGATCACACTAAAAATCAAACTCATCAGAAATCTTATCCTCTCAAACATTGTGTCCAAGATTTGTCTTGATTGGACAATAATTGAAAATTCTAGAGTGTAAACAAGGTTGAAAACAGTCAAAAACGACAATTTTGTCAAATTCAAGGGCACATAAGTCTCGACTTTCTTGTCTTATCAGATTGAAAATTCTAGTCGTCTGAGATCTTATGATCTCTAACATTATGTCCAAGTTTTGTCTTGATTGATTGATAAATGTAGATTCTAGAGTGTAAACAATGTCGAAAACAGCCGAAAATGACAATTTTATCAAATTCAAGGGCACGTAACTCTTCTCTTTATTGTCAGATCACACTGAAAATCGAACTCATCCGAAATCTTACGGTCTCAAACATTGTGTCCAAGGATTTGTCTTGATTGGTCAATAATTGTAGATTCTAGAGTGTAAAAAGGTCGAAAACAGTAAAAAACGTCAATTTTGTCAGATTCAAGGGCACGTAACTCTCTTCTTTCTGGTCAGATCACACTGACAATCAAACTCATCCAAGATCTTATGGTCTCAAAGATTTTGTCCAAGATTTGTCTTGATTGGTCAATAATTGAAAATTCTAGAGTGTAAACAAGGTCGAAAACAGTCAAAAACGACAATTTTGTCAAATTCAAGGGCACATAAGTCTCGACTTTCTTGTCTTATCAGATTGAAAATTCAACTCATCTGAGATCTTATGGTCTCCAACATTGTGTTCAAGATTTGTCTTGATTGGTCAATAAATGTAGATTCTAGAGTATAAACAATGTCGAAAAACAGCCGAAAATGACAATTTTATCAAATTCAAGGGCACATAACTCTAGTCTTTTTTGTCAGATCACACTGAAAATCAAACTCACCAAAGATCTTATGGTCTAAAACATTGTGTCCAAGATTTGTCTTGATTGGTCAATAATTGTAGATTCTAGAGTGTAAACAAGGTCGAAAACAGTCAAAAACGACAATTTTGTCAAATTCAAGGGCACATAACTCTCGACTTTCTCGTCTAATCAGACTAAAAATTACACTCACCCGAGATCTTATGGTCTCCAACATTGTGTTCAAGATTTGTCTTGATTGGTCAATAATTGTAGATTCTAGAGTGTAAACAAGGTCGAAAACGGTCGAAAACGGCAATTTTGACAAATTCAAGGGCACATAACTTTTGACTTTTTCGCCTGATCTGACTGAAAATCGAACTCATCCAAGATCCTATAGTCTCCAATATTATATCCAAGTTTTGTATTGATTGGGCAATAATTGTAGATGCTAGAGTGTAAACAAAGTTAAAAACAGCATTTTTCATCATTCAGGGGCAGATAACTCCACACTTTCTGGTCCGATCTGGCCCTTAATCGAACTCATCCGAGAACTTATGACCATACTTGTTTTGACAAAGTTTGGTCAAGATTGACTAATATTTGTGGATGCTAGAGTGTAAACACCAAATTGTGGACAGACGGACAGACGGACAGATGGACAGACGGACGGACGACGGACAAAAAGCGATCACAATAGCTCACCTCGAGCACTTCGTGCTCAGGTGAGCTAAAAATTGACTCAATGGTTAAGGAGGAGAAGATTTTTGAAGAATTATGTAACAATTTCTCTAAGTCTGATAAGCCACGCCCTGCCACGCCCACATTTTTTGACGAATCAAAAATTTGAAAACAAGTTTTGAAAAGGGTCACCCAAGGAACATTTATGCCAACTTTGGTAAAAATTGACTCTATGGTTAGGGAGAAGAAGATTTTTGAATAATTATTTATCAATTTCTCTAAGTCTGATAAGCCCGCCCTGCCACGCCCACATTTTTTGACGAATCAAAAATTTGAAAACAAGTTTTGAAAAGGATCACCCAAGGAACATTTCTGCCAACTTTGGTAAAAATTGACTCAATGGTTAAGGAGGAGAAGATTTTTGAAGAATTATGTAACAATTTCTCTAAGTCTGATAAGCCCCGCCCTGCCCCGCCCACATTTTTTGACGAATCAAAAATTTGAAAACAAGTTTTGAAAAGGATCACCCAGGGAACATTTCTGCCAACTTTGGTAAAAATTGACTCAATGGTTAAGGAGGAGAAGATTTTTGAAGAATTATGTAACAATTTCTCTAAGTCTGATAAGCCCCGCCCTGCCACGCCCACATTTTTTGACGAATCAAAAATTTGAAAACAAGTTTTGAAAAGGGTCACCCAGGGAACATGCCTGCCAAGTTTGGTAAGAATTGGCTTAGTGGTTAAGGAGGAGAAGATGTTTAAAGAAATTGTTGACGCCTTCCGACGCACGACGCACGACGCACAACGCACGACGCACGCCGGACACAGGGTGATCACAAAAGCTCACCTTGAGCATGTTGCTCAGGTGAGCTAAAAAGAGTTACATCATAATCTGTTTTGTGAAGTGGATCCGTTTTAAATTCAATACAGTTCAAAAAGCAGTAAAAATTCAAATAATTGATCTGAAATACACGAGAGTTGCTACTCATTAGTTAGTAAAAAACACAACAGATTTAGTGCTGATTATAGGTAAGGGTCACGAGTCATGACGTCATGTAAAACTCAACCATCCATGAGATCAAAGAAAAGTCTATTTATGGAAAACCAATTTGTGTTGTGAATACGCAGTTTTCAGAGGCTTACAATAATTTGTGTAAGGACAAAGGAATTTCCCTTTTTATGCTTACTTGGATCACATTCTAGACAAAGAATCGATATAGTGCGATTTCCTTTCATTAAAATCAGTTTGTGAAAGTATATCCTTTACTCAGTATTCGCGTATGTGAATTTCTATTTCTGAGACTGAATTGTGGACATACAGACACTTACATGAATGGAAAGTATTGCCGATGAAAGGTTTGTAGAAATCAAAACTATAATTTTACTTCACTTTGTTGATTATTTCCTGTGTTATTAAGCAGAATATTGCTTGGTTTTATTTTCGTTTTGTGGTGTTTTCTTTGTCAAAGATCGCGATCCACCTATTCCTGAAGTGGTGATTATCTGTACTCGTTTTCCTCATTAGATCTTATAGTTATATCGGCCCGATGGACGGACAGAAACCTTTTCTGTCGGTAATCTCTAAATTTCATCTGTCCCAGACCGAAAGGCCATGAATCACCGATTTATGGGAGAATTACGTTTTAGATCGGAAATTTTTCTCACGATTAAAAAATGAAAAGTCTACATTTCTATATTCTGTTTTTATTCGGGAGACAGGGCGGAGCCTAGTGAACGGTTCATTCCATTTAAGCTCGGGGAGAAACAGCCTTCTCGGTTAGCGTGAAATCGTCGGTATTGTTGCAAAACATTATAACTACAGAGTGAATCAATCTGTAGTTACGTGGTTTTATGACAACACATTTTACAATCGTGCATTCTTTCAATTTCGAAATATGTTCATGCTCGTGCCGCACGTTTAAAATCCGAGTCTTCTCTGATGTAAATACGCTCTTTGATATTTTGATTTTTCGCTATTTACATCAGAGAGCGTTGCTCTTTGAAAAAATCAAGAAGTTCGCAACAAATTGTTGCGCATCGTTCACCGTCCGATCTTAAACGCTATTGTTAAAACCCCTGATGATATCGATAAATGAACCATTTATTGTTATGGCTGCTGAAAAAAATACGACCAAAAAGTATTTCTAAAAGGTTAATAGGCAATGTTTTGCAACAACCCTCACCTGAGCAGCCTTTGTTTACCTTGACCTTCCATTCAAAACCAAAGGTTATACTCATCCAGCAGGCCGATTTGAAATGAATTTTTTGGTCAGGTATGACAAAAAATGATTTATTGATCTATACCCTACAGTGTTTTACCGAGTGATTCGATATGATACACAAAAACAAAGCTTCAAGTTACTTGTAATGTTACCGATGTTTCCGCTGTTTTCAAAGAGCAACGCTCTCTGATGTATATAGCGAAAAATCAAAATATCAAAGAGCGTATTTACATCAGAGAAGACTCGGATTAGTTTTTTCTCTTCTATCAACCAAGGTATCGAGAAGTTAACTCGTCGAATAACCTCTTTACTTAGCCACTCCCTTTCAGGTGAATAAAAACGGAATATATGTGATTGTGTTGTTATATATATAAACTTACGTCAAGCATCGTAGCTTAGGAATAGCCGTAACCATTCCTTTCCAAACAATTAATTTTTAACGTGAGCTGAAACACCATTTCTCATGAAAAGTATTTGTTGAAAAGCAGAAATATTAGACAATCGACCTATTATTCACCCGGTTATATTTAATGCGCACGGCACCAAGAGTTTTCTCTCGCTTTGTCAGTCATGTTTCGTCATTCTGTTTGACTCCGCCTACGTTACGAATTATCGGAATAACTGCTTCCGATTGGCTGTAAGCGTTCTTGAATGCCACGCCTGCCGCCTTTGTCTACCTAGCTGCGATATCGTAGCCACAAACTTGATGATGGTATTGTTTTGTGGCTACGAGTCCACCCTATTCCTTCTTGTGGAGCAACACAAAAGAGTGGAAAACACATTTTCTTGCATAAATTTTTGAATACAAACATATTTAATCAGATGTGTATCCCATAAAAAGATATTCCATGGCACAAATTCAGTTAAAAAGTATCAACAAGAATTTTATCAATTATTTCTTCCAATGGAAAATTCAAGTCTCAGTACAATAAAATGGGTGGGTTCTCCGCTTCAAAATTGTATTGAACTTTATTTGAAAGTGATTTCAACATAAAACTACGCTGGATTGAAAAAAAAATAGTTAACCTGTTGTCAGGTAACATTCTTACTACATTCCATAGCTTTATTTTGAAGTTTGACTATGCCAAACTTGCTGGAATGAATCATTCCAGCACCTGCTCCATTGCAAAGAATAGGAAGGAATTGTAACCGAAACCCAGATCAAAATTCAAAAAGGTTTCGGTTACATTATTGCAACTATTGTCTACCCGACTTCGATGTTAATTTACAGTGTACATGTAATATCTGTCTTGTTTATACACTTATAATAGAGGGTTTTACCACCGACTTTATGCAATGGCCAGCGAGATAACAAAGGAATATTAAAGATGACTCGAGACAATTGCAACTGCCAATTAGCGGTTAATTGTAAACAGTAAGATAGCATTCACTATCATTTTATTAACCCTTGACCAGGCGACATCCCGATATTTTCGGGCGACTTCGATTTCGCTTTTATCGGCGGTTCAGGCGAAGTTTCATGACTTTGAGCGAAAAAGTCGCTCAAGTCGCCCGCTTTGGTGAGCCCTGATTTACACACCCTATTACCGGCTATCACTACAGCAGTTGCTAACCTTGGGCAGTATCATCTATAAATAGCGCGTGAACTGGGTAGGTCATACTTTTTCCATATTTGTTTTGTGTAAAAGCGTTTCTCAGCTATAATTTGTAGTGCCCTTGGCTTGCCATACATTTGAGCACCTACATGTCAAATATTAGCACAGAGAGTCCTCAAACAAAAAAATAGTTCACTAACAAAGTCGAAACTTCACAAATTTGCATATAAAATTCACCGTTCCATGCAAATAGCAGAAAAACACTGAAGCAAATGTTAAAAATTTTATTACAAAATGGATATCTAGTATATTATCTACCAACTAATTGCTTGTGAAGACAATCAACTATTCCCTTATGTCGTTATAGTCAAACAAAGTTTGGTGAGCTACAAATTTATGCAATCACGAACAGCACGTAGGGGGATCACCGACAGGAGATTCGTACTTGAAATAGGCAATCACAGACAGCATAAATGATACTATTTTGCTTCTCTATGTACAATTCTTTTTCATTATCCAAGTGATCATGGTGTGAAATATTTAAAATTTCCTGATGATAATTATAACAATACATGAATGCTGGTACTTTTGTTTGATAAAAGAGCATCAGATAAGAATAACCTATATATGAAGCAAGAACTTCCCAGGAATCCACGGTTAGGTGCTCCAGCCACTGCAATATGGCCATAGCGGTTTAAAACGGCGTCACATCTCATGAAATCAAATCATAGGCCCGATTGTATCAACGCTGTTTAGCACAAACAAAATATTTGATTTGTTCAAATTTTCCGATGTGAATAATCGAAAAATAACCGAAACAGATACTTGGCCATTTGGTTAACTCTAGCCGGCGTTTATAAAATCGGGCACAGACTAACTTTAAAAAAAAAACTTCAACATTAGATCCTATGCTCAAAAATACCATTGCGTTATTCGTCTATTATAGCAATATAAATTTAAGTTTTAAAATTGTGAGTTTCCGCTTATCTAATTATTGCTTATGAACTCGATTATTTGCAGGGGAATTTAATAAGAGTTTTTTAAAATTATGAACTCTATTTGGAGGATAATTACTGACCTTGACCGGGTAATTATACTAGCCAAATATCAGAATGGTCATTTATATTGTCCAGTAAGATTAACCCGAGACATCTGCATATGTAATGACCCCACTTGTTAAGGTTAAGGCACTCAACTAACGGACTTTGCACACGAAAACTAAGTTGTCCCGGGTTAATTTGGGGACAATACAGCGATGTCGTTGTTATTTATTTGATATTAAAATCAGATAAATGGAGAATGTTTTTATCAAGTTAACCGTGGCGCAATTTTGGTGAAACAATAGTGCATCGTATGTGTTGTTATAAAATCTCGTATGTGGCCATAGTTGCGAGACTTTATAACTAGGCCTACACTGACGGTTTGTCAATACTTATAACGGTAAATCTAGTGTACTTTTAGCACAGAGTTCATTGCTATTGATAATATAGGAAATGGAATCTTATGGTTAATAGGGTTAAATCTTACGCTATAAATAGAATGGTCCAAGCGGTTTTAGCTGTTTAAAATCTCGTAACCACGGCTTCATTCAAGCTGCAGTTGTGTGGTTTTAGAATCATACAGACAAAGCTCTTTTGTTTGTCCAAGATTCCGTGCGGTTTGCTTTATAAAGAGTATTTGCTGCAACATGTGTCTGTTTAAGCCGAGTCCAGTTAACGTCGGAGTCTGTCAATCCAGGGGTCGCGAGTTCGAACCCCAGGCCGACCAGTATCCATTCTTACATTTGACAAAAGTCATTTGTCTCTCACCAATGGGTGTGAATCATCTATGTGAGAGCGCAGCTGGAGGCTGGGTACTTTTATTGAGAGGTCTATTTGTCCAATGACCACTCGGCTTTACTTCACCATGCAAGGTGAAACATAACACAGAATAAAGAAATAAACATTTTTTAACCATTCCCCCCCCCCCCCCCCAAAAAAAAAAAAAAATGCCTCTTTTTACGGAGTTATCTGTACATGTCAGGTCGTTTTGATTGTACAAAATCAAATTTCATATGATTTAGGTATAGATCTAACAATACAGCTCGAGATATTTATCAATTTTCATGTTTTGAAAATTGAGTTTTCCATTTTAGACGTTTAGGGAGATTTCTCGCCTTATCCATAGAGATCCTTACCTAGCTGACTGATCTTTTATCCTTCACTAGCTTCTGTATTCAATTACCTAGGCTAGTTGCAATCATGTGCTTTATGCAGACAACCATGATGTTTTATCGATATCAACAGATTCTTGCTTGATAATCCGTTATCACCGATATCTCTTCTTCGTTTCGCAATGAGGCCAAAACGCTGAACATTGATAGCGCATCTGTCTCTCATTCGAGAGAACCCGGGTTCGATCCCCGGCCGTGACAAATATCTTTTCTAACTAATGTTACCCACCAATGGTTTAATATTGTTAACCTATGTGGGCGAGCAGCTGGAGGCTCGGTTAGTCTATTGTGTTAGTACTTGTATGAGAAACAACAGGAATCCATGGTTAGGCGCTCAAGGTGCCGCGATATAACCATGGCAGTTGAAAATGGCGTAAAACCCCAATAAATCAAATCGTTTGGCAATGAAAAATACAAAATTGCACCGGGCAAAACATTCGATCGAAATGTTTGAAGATTCATTGACCGACTTTGAAATAGCAGGATTCATATACATATATTTGTGTGGGTTCCATCTATTTAAGTTAAGTCTGACTAAATGAAATTTAACCCCATTAAAAATATTACAGTCATATTGTGTGCCTGAAACAGCGACGACATGATGTAAAATCCACAATTTTCACTCTAAAGTATGTGTAGTTTTTTTAAGGTTTGCAACCCATCGCGCAAACAATATTTTAATAACTTACTGTCGATCTTTGAAGAAAATCAGTTCTTCCGGTCAGTTTGTGCGTTATAGGATAGGTTGTGAGTAAGAGGATAGGTTGTGATTTAGAAGACAGAATGCATTCATCGCATTTAATACCATTTGTCATTGTTTATATGCGGATTAAGCCAAACCGAAATACTCTATATGTGATATGTCTATTTTCAAAGGGTGAGTGAAATGGCATAACGTATTTTACGCCCAGTGAATTGATACATCAGGGACACAGACCTTTAACATTGTCTGCTTGTCTGCCAATCTGCATGTGATAATTTAAAATGAAAATTTAAGTTAAGAGGGCGTTTGCGCGTTCTCTTTTTAAAATTTCATACACCTGATATTCTTGTCTGCTAGGCCTACATCTTTTGCTTCGGAAAAGTCAAATATTTAGCCATTTCGGTAATGGGTGAAGTGTTTTCAAAAGTGTTTTCAAAATGACACAATTTTGGACTGCTTTATTTATAAAGAGTTACAGATGTGAGAAGTATATGTTTGAGGGTGTAAATATTGAGGGAAGGGCTGATAATCAACAATTTCTTCTTTCTCTCGATGTTTTCCGAAACTATTTTACAAGGGAGTTATAAAATATATCTTGTATGGGACAGTATTTTTGGAGAAATCTTTATGAAGGAAATCGAATTCTCTTGTTCCGTTGCTTTTACATGATGTGTAAATGGGATTCTTTAACCCTTTCTCATACAAGGCATGGTGTAACGTATTTATTAGAAAGGGATTGTAAAGTATTGACACAAAAGAAGAGATTACTGTTAATCAGCAATTTCTCCCGTTGTCTCAGTATTCTCTGTACTACTTCTCTTTATATAAATCATCTTGGTATTAGTATCCATTTGTCGTCTGCAGCATTTTTCAAATTGGACCAACCTAAAATGTAGCTGTTTCGGAAAGATTTTTAAAACGTTGGTGGTGTGAAGATATGCCTGTAATCAAACTTTGTAAGTTGTATTTGCAATGGTTAAAATATTTACAATAGATTTGCTGTTCCAATGCAGGTATCAGATTTCAACACCTTTCCTAATGTTCCTGGTGTGTCCAGATTAGGTGACAAACTCACTGTTTTGAAAACTCACTGTTTGATCTGGATATAAGTCGTGTCCCTAGATATATAAAGTAAGTACTGAAAAGTGTTCCAGACTAGTAGACAAACTTAGATCTGTCATCCAAGTATTTTAGTGGCCCTTTATTTTGGAGTATTGAATGATGTTAAGAATCCTACACGCAAAATTGTAGATTCGACAGATTTTGTCTATATTTGTATGAACTTCAAATGGTCATAAATCTTTTAAATTAAGAGGGGTAAAGTGATAATCTTTGTGTCATTGATTTTCTCATGGAATGATCTCAAAAACGATATATTACAACATTGGAATCATTTTTAAAAGGGTTATTTACCGTCGTTAGTTTCTGCTTGATATGAAGCTGCATGCTAGCGGTGAATTTCTTACTTCCAAGGTTAATAATTTGCTTTTGTTGATTTTCAGGATGTGTTGACCCAATTTCTCGCCACAAATGAGATCAGACTAATCTGATACAGGATGTATGGAGTGGAGAAACTTTAGGCTATTTTTATCGCTTATTCAATAAGCTGCAGGAACTTTACAATATTTTTGAAGTGAGGCATGCGTGGATATTTTTTAACGATGACGTGGTTTGTACCTAGACAAACCATCGTTGAAGTTGACAAAAGTGATAAAGTACGGATTTCACAAAGTTCATCTTTAATGTATGTTACAACTTGCAAAATTTATTAATGTATCAATTCGTAGGCCTATATGATTGGTGACTTAATATTAAACATATTGAATCAATCAACAAGAAGGTCTATGGATAAACAAGATTTACAGATCTGTATTTTTGACACCTCTTTATAATTATTGTCTCCGGTTTTTCCACTTCTTACGCATTATATTTTAAAGAGGCTACTTTAGAGCATACAAAAATGGCTGGAATATTGCACAGTATTTACTTTGAATTGTATAAAAGTTCACATGAAGACGCACAGAGTACAGACAGACAGAAAGAAACACAAAGGATAGTGAATGTTT
This sequence comes from Fragum sueziense, assembly GCA_963680895.1. NCBI lineage: Eukaryota > Metazoa > Mollusca > Bivalvia > Cardiida > Cardiidae > Fragum > Fragum sueziense. Next base: position 59,827,298 of record OY804598.1, on the reverse strand, counting down.
ACCGGTATATGTAATCAAACCAGATCAAACTGAATGATTTTGATTCGATAATTCAAATGTTACCGGCTTCAGCCAAAAATAGAAACGTCGTAATGTATACGTAATGATCATGCAAGATAAAAGTGACTGATTTTGATTCGATAATTCAAATGGTGTGCTATAATTAGATTATGACGACCAAATAGGCTGTTGGCGTACCGAAAACTGCAGAGGTCATATTTGATGGTTTAATCAATAGAGCTCGGCAATGGAGAGTATTTCTGACCAGGTAACCACTTAAAGTAGCCAAGTTCCCAATACGCAATTGGAAGAATTTCGTACTAAAAATAGACTGGGTTTACCATTATGTATTGAAAACTGTCGGTTTTGTTTTACAATATCGTAACTACGGCTTGATTCAAGCGAGATTCTTTTGTTTGTTCAAGATTACGTCACTGTTAATTGGATAAAATCATTCCCCATCGCAGAGGGTTCGGTGCAAAACTATTGGAAGTACAAATCATTCTATATTGTTGACTTCATTTGGAAATGTTGTAACTACAGTTTGAATAAGCTGTAGTTGCAGCATTTTCTAACATAGGCACAAAAATATGCACTAACAATACTTAAGCTCTAGCTTCATTAACCAAATGACAAAATCGTATATAACTGTTAATCTATATTGATAAGCAAATGCTGACAATATATAATAGCAAAATGGAATGTCCCTTTCTTGCTGTAGCATGACTTGAGGGAAAAGAGATTTTGGAACTTCAAAGATTTCTTTGTCAAAACGTCACATTAACGAGTGATTTTTCTGCAAAGGGTTTAAGTGCATTGCTCGTTAACTTTATGCAAATTATGTTGATTTTCTACAGCACTTGTCTGCTCATGCAATAAAATCACCATTTCAGCCTCCATCGCTTGCCCATAAACACGGCCGCTTATCTACTAAATCACAACATTTTGTTGTGTATGAAAAAAAGTTTAGAGGATATCCGGTTGGCAGTTAGAGGAGCCGACAAATCGGCGGGTGAAAGGTGAGTCTCGTCTTTTAATCGAAATGTTCTTGTTTCTAGCTCGGAAATCAAAAATCGGAGAATGTCATACAACCCTTTATTCATTTTCACAAATTTGTGAGCCCCATCCAAACCCCGATTACCAGAGATTGAACGGAAATTCATTTTCTCCCGTTGCAAGGGTAGCCCCAATATTTACATTTCGTCAACCCTGATGAGCGTTTGTCCACTTTCTGAGGATGAATGGCCCAAAACCTGTGTGTATTATAGAATATTTGTATGTAAGTTACATCGCGCAAACAATATTTTAATAACTTACTGTCGATCTTTGAAGAAAATCAGTTCTTCCGGTCAGTTTGTGCATTAGAGGATAGGTTGTGAGTAAGAGGATAGGTTGTGATTTAGAAGACAGAATGCATTCATCGCATTCAATACCATTTGTCATTGTTTATATTAAGCCAAACCGAAATACTCTATGTGATATGTCTATTATCAAAGGGTGAGTGAAATGACATAACGTATTTTTACGCCCAGTAAATTTATACATCAGGGACACAGACTTTTAACATTGTCTGCCCATCTGCATTGTGACAATTTGAAATGAAAATTTAAGTTAAGAGGGCGTTTGTGCGTTCTCTTTAAAATTTCATACACCTGATATTCTTGTCTGCTACATCTTTTGCTTCGAAAAAGTCACATATTTAGCCATTTCGGTAATGGTTGAAGTGTTTTCAAAAGTGTTTTCAAAATGACACAATTTTGAACTGCTTTATTTGTAAAGAGTTACAGATGTGAGAAGTATATGTTTGAGGGCGTAAATATTGAGGGAAGGGCTGATAATCAACAATTTCCTCTTTCTCTCGATGTTTTCCGAAACTATACTGAAACAAAAAAGAAACGCAACTTCCATTTCAATTCCTTTTTACGTAAATACATCAAATCAGATTTAAACAGAATAAAGTACATTTAAAGCAATAACATTTCACCTTGTAAAGTACACTAAATCCCATTTGTAGTAAATTCTAGTGATAAGAAAACGCCCTGTTTACACCGGGCGTCAACACAATTTGACAAAAAAAAATTGTATGTAGGTCGAAAAACACAATCTGTTTCGATCAGTTTGGTCCGATATTCGAGTGTTGTGAAGCCAATGCGATTTATTAGAGGTCTCTGTTGCAGCCTTAAACCTATCCCATAGGTGGGGACAACGTTGTGATACGGTCCTGCCTTGACGTCATATCTCTTGCATGTCCGCTTCGTGCTCGATCGGCTGTGGTCCCATTTAGAGCCAACAACGTATACAGTCGAAAATGTGTCGATTTGTTACCCCATCAATGTCTTACGACAAAATTTTGACTTTTTCCACCTAACAACATCCGTACTGCACTTTGGCGCTGGTTTTGGCGTAGCCGTGCTATGCGTAGGGTAGTGAGAAGTGTGTGAACTCTTTCGCCTCTTCTTTGTCTATGTTCAAGCTTGTGTTTGATGAAAATTTGTTTTGGTAGTCGTAGTCATGTAGAAAACACGACAGGGGGAAATCAGTTTTTAACCATTTACTATGTATCTCGTGATCAATTTACGACATCTGAAGAAAATGACACTATATTTATGCGTATGGATGCAGGTATGTTAAAAATGTACTAAATAGCCATTAAAAACATATTTCGTCGAAAATATTATGAAAAATCGGGGTTGCGTATCTTTTTTGTCCTAGTATATTTTACAAGGGATTTATAAAATATATTTTGTATGGGATAGGATTTTTGAAGAAATCTTTATGAAGGAAATCGACTTTCTCTTGTTCCGTTGCTTTTACATGATATGTAAATGGATTCTTTAACCCTTTCTCATACAAGGCATGGTATAACGTACTTATTAGAAAGGGATTGTAAAGTATTGACACAAAAGAAGATATAAATTACTGTTAATCAGCAATTTGTAGGCATATATGATTGATGACTTAATATTAAACATATTGAATCAATAAACAAGAAGATCTATGGATAAACAAGATTTACAGATCTGTATTTTTGACACGTCTTTATTGTCTCCGGTTTTCCACTTCTTACGCATTATATTTTAAAGAGGCTAGATTCTACTTTAGAGCATACAAAAATGGTTGGAATATTGCACAGTATTTACTTTGAATAGTATAAAAGTTCACATGAAGACGCACAGAGTACAGACAGACAGAAAGAAACACAAAGGATAGTGAATGTTTATATTAAACATTGTTATAAATCTATTATGCATAAGAACCTTACATTCATTTAGATGAGATAATGAAATATGATATATATAACTGGTGTGTAAAAAGGGTATTTCTATATCATATCACAATGAACTTGTACTCTTGTCAAATAAAAATGACACAGTGATTCTTAAGTGAAATAAGGGTTTAATCTTTGGACAAGACTAGTCTAGTAATGAGAGTATTTCGGTTTGGCTTAATTCGCATATAAACAATGACAAATGGTATTGAATGCGATGAATGCATTCTATCTTCTAAATCACAACCTATCCTCTTACTCACAACCTATCCTCTAACGCACAAACTGACCGGAAGAACTGATTTTCTTCAAAGATCGACAGTAAGTTATTAAGATATTGTTTGCGCGATGTAATTTACATACAACTATTTTATTATTCATATAGGTTTTGTGCCATTTATCCTCAGAAAGTGGACAAACGCTCATCAGGATTGACGAAATGTCAATATTGGGGCTACCCTTGCAACGGGAGAAAATGAATTTCCGTTCAATCTCTGGTAATCGGGGTTTGGATGGGGCTCACAAATATGTGAAAATGAATAATGGGTTGTATGACATTCTCCGATTTTTGATTTTCGAGCTAGAAAAAAGAACATTTCGATTAAAAGACGAGACTCACCTTTCACCCGCCGATTTGTCGGCTCCTCTAACTGCCAACCGGATATCCTCTAAACTTTTTTTCATACACAACAAAATGTTGTGATTTAGTAGATAAGCGGCCGTGATAAAGTCAAGTCAGGCCTGGATAAGTGCAATGTCAATTTGATACAAGTAAATAATTTGTCACTGATGATTAAAACATGCAAAATTGGTCGCTGTTAATGTGAAACCTTGTAACTCCAGCGTGAGGAGTTACGAGGATTTGCAATAACACCAATGAAATGCTGCCTTACAGTGATAGTGAAAACAAAAGTTAACCAATTCATCAATTCCTTTCCCTAAATATTTTCTGTGATGCTTTGTTAAAAAGTATTTTCTTTTATTATTTGTCATCTCCATCAGGTTTCATATTGGAATAGTCCAAATGTTTGCCCATTTCCAATTTGGAAAAGTCCATTTTTTGTTAGATAAGGCTCAAAGAATTTGTCTGGACAATTCACTGCAGCTGTTGTTGGATAGGGAATAATGCTTGGTTTAACCCTTTACCAAACGACAAAATTTTGGGTCGGTCCAAATTCAAAGATGTTGCAGACGACTATTCAAAACGAGTAATTTTTTACATTTTTTTTGTCATTTTGTGTAGAAAACATTGTGGGAAATGAAGAAATTGCTTGTCACAAGCAATTTCTTAATTTTTCACAATGTTTACCGAAGCCTTTATTTTGTGGGGCGTCCAAAAGTGTCAACATGTTGGAAAGGGTTAAATCATTTCCCATACGACACATTTGTTGAATACTTCCCTTTGAAATATGCTGCAGATGAGAAAATAGGTGAAAATTAATTAAAATGGAATGTGTGTACATGATAGCAAAGAAATATTGAAGGAAAATGAGGACATGCAGTAAATCAGCATCTCCTCTTCCCTCCGTGTTTACAAAAGCCTTCTTTAATAGGAACAACAAGTAGATGGCTTGCCTGAGATAGGTGTCTTTTAATGACTAGTCAATATTAATCCGAGTCTTCTCTGACGTAAATTCGCTCTTTGATATTTTGATTTTTCGCTATTTACGTCAGAGCGAGTTGCCCTTTGAAAACAGCGGAAAGTTTGGTACAAGTAGCGAAGCTTTGTTTTTGTGTATCATATCCAATCACTCGGCAAAACACTGTAGGGTATAGATCAATAAATCATTTTTTGTCATACCTGACCAAAAATTTCATTTCAAATCGGCCTGCTGGAAGAGTATAACCTTTCGAAACTCAACAACCCCCTATTTCCACTCCATTTCGTCGCCATTGTTATTGCAGATCACGTGACCAGGTCTCGTTCAAAAATAGAACGGAATTTACCACCACGTGACTATCACGTGACCGCCTTTGATTACGAATTTTTCTCAAGTCACGTGACCGCCTTTGTTCAGAAATTATGGAGTGTTCTTGTTGCGGAGATAAATTTATGTCGATCTGTTCAGCTTGCAACTTGAATGGTATTGCTTTTCCTGAGAAATTCTGTTTACCGTATTTCGTTCTCCATGCTCATAAGTAATGGAATTGACCCAACATAGTAGCAAACATAATTGGTGCGAATACTAGCTTTAAAACGTTTGCCGGACGTTTCTGATATATTTCATTTATTTATTTATTCATGTTATCAGTGTTTTTTTAAACTCGTTATTGTTATATTATTTCAGAAGGGCCGTCAATTTGAAAAATAAAATAATCTTGTTTTTTTTTCTTTCAAATTCTACCGTTACGTCATAATCTGGGAAAACCCGCATTCCATGTGCGAGATTTCGCGTTGATCACGTGGTTTTAAATGGAAGGTCATGGTAAACAAAGGCTGCTCAGGTGAGGGTTGTTGCAAAACATTGCGTATAAACCTTTTGAAAATACTTTTTGGTCGTAATTTTTATACCCCCGCAAAACGAATGTTTTAGGGGGTATACTGGAATCAACCTGTCTGTTTGTATGTCTGTCTGTCTGTCTGTCTGTCCGTGGACAAAATACTTCTACAGAGCATATCTTCTAAACCATATGTGCTAGCAACTTAAAACTTGCTACACTTACAAATCTTATTGTGGGGAAGAGTCATGTACAATAACTGTTACTCTGCCACGCCCACTTTTAGAGTTATTGCCCTTTGTTGTTTGTACCCTTGCATCTTTGTCCGGACCATATCTTCTAAACCATAAGTGCTAGCAATTTCAAACTTGGTACACTTATAGATCTCATTATGGGGGAGTGTCATGTACAATAACTGTTACTCTGCTACGCCCACTTTTTGAGTTATTGCCCTTTGTTGTTTGTACCCTTACATTTTGTTTGGACCATATCTTCTAAACCACAAGTGCTAGCATCTTCAAACTCAGTACACTTATACATCTAATTGTGGGGAAGTGTCCTGTGCAATAACTGTTACTCAGCCACGCCCACTTTTTGAGTTATTTCCCTTTGTTGTTTGTACCCTTAAATTTTGTTTGGACCATATCTTCTAAACCACAAGTGCTAGCGTTACTTCAAACTTGGTACACTTATACATCTCATTCTGGGGATGTGTTATGTATGATAACTATTAATCTGTCACGCTCACTTTTAAAGTTATTACCCTTTGTTGTTTGTACCCTTAAATTTTGTTTGGACCATATCTTCTAAACCACAAGTGCTAGAAACTTCAAACTTTATACATATCAGGGCTCTCCGCAGAATATTTTGAAGCCGTAGTGGCATTGGTAAACCTTGCAACACATTGTGTTCATGCAAATAATTGTGAATAATAACATAATGGGAAAAGAAGAAATCGCTCAATTTGAGCAATTTCTTCTTTTCCCATAATGTTTTTATACAGGATTAGTACTTTTTAGTTTAAAAGAATGCCCCATTTATCAGTTTTTGACATGAAATACCTCTAAATGTCTCTCTTTGGTGACCATTTTGAAGAAATTAAGCTGTGGGGTACTTTTGAAGCTGTAGTGGCATTACACTGATTTCAATGAAGCTGTAGTGGGGCCGATACAGCTTATTGGGCTGGGGAGAACACTGCATATATACATCTTAATTTAGGGAAGTGTCATGTACAATAACTGTTACTCAGCCAAACCCAATTTCTTTGAGCTATTGCCCTTTGTTGTTCGTACCCTTACATTTTGTTTGGACCATATCTTCTAAACCACAAGTGCTAGCAACTTTATACATTTATACATCTTAATTTAGGGAAGTGTCATGTACAATAATTGTTACTCAGTCACGCCCAATTTTTCAGTTATTGCCCTTTGTTGTTGTTACCCTTGCATTTTTGTCCAGACCATATCTTCTAAAGCATAAGTGCTAGCAGGGGTCTCGTTTGCCAAAATTTGGGGCCGTTATTCGGTCCCATTCCCAATGGCAAAAAGTATCTTTCTATCCCAATTCTGTGGTGAAAATTCCCAATGAGGACCTCATTAAGACCTCATCTTCATTTACAAACATTATGAAGACAGTTCCAGAGTAGATTCTTAAACAATAGTATGTACAAATGCATTTTACATCACTACAGTCTAATTTGCAGCTGAAACTGAGTGACAGTATGAATAAAAACTTGTTTTAGTTTTTCCCAATTTAGGTAAAAACGTCGCTATTTTTCCCAATTTCACTGGCCCCTGGCCCCAAACAAAAATTGGTAGCAAGACCCCTGGCTAGCAACTTCAAACTTTGTACATAATGATAGATCTCATTGTAGGGAAGTGTCATGTACAAGAATCGGTACTCTGCCATGCCCACTTTTATTGCCCTTTGTTGTTTGTATCCTTGCATTTTTGTCCGGACCATATCTTTTAAATCATAACTGCTAGCAATTTCAAACTTGATACACTTATACATCTTATTGTACAGAAGTGTCTTTTACAAGAATCATTGCTCTGGTATGCCTATAATTTGAGTGATTGTCCTTTGTTGTTTTTACGCACGGATTTGTGTCCGGAGCATATCTTCTAAATCATTAGTGCTAGCAACTTCAAACTTGGTACACTTATAGATCTCATTGTGGGGAAGTGTCATGTAAACTACTGTAACTCTTTCATGCCAACTTTAACCCTTTCCCCAACAAGACCTGGTTTTGACGTCTCAAGTAGAAAATGATTGGGAAAACATTGAGACAAAAGAAGAAACTGCTGATAACCAGCAGTTTCTCCTTTTTTCCAATATTTTCTGTACCACATTTTACACAAATTCTATCTTTAATAACATCCATTTTGTTATTTGTGGCAGTTTTTGAAGTGGATCACCCTGATTTTTTGCCGTTTGGGAAAGGGTTAAGAATTATTGCCCTTTGTTGTTTGTACTCTTGCATTTTTGCCTAGACCATATCTTCTTAACCATAAGTGCTAGCAAATTTAAGCTTGGTACACTTACTGCCCTTTTTTGTAATGAAAGCTTGTGCGGGGGTATCAAGTCACATCCTGTGACAGTTCTAGTTTCATCAGCCATGACAATAAATGGTTCATTGATCGATATCATCAGGCCTTTTACGGATAGCGTTTAAGATCGGACGGTGAACAATGCGCAACATCAAGTTGAGAACTTCTTGATTTTTTCAAAGGGCAACTCGCTCGGATGTAAATAGCGAAAAATCAAAATATCAAAGAGCGTATTTACGTCAGAGAAGACTTGGATTAAGTCAATATTGGATTGATTGAATGGGAGTTAATTAATTAATCAACACTTTCAAACGTTTTTACTGTTAGTCATAATTATCATGGTGGCTGGAGCACTAACCATCGATTCCTGTCATTTCTTTCACTAGTCCTACCATCCTTTGACAGCATCTAGTTGTTCGCCCAGATTTAACCCTTTCCCAAACAAGACCTGGTTTTGATGTCTGTATCAGACTGGCTTGGAAAATCATTGAGGCAAAGAAGAAAATACTGATGATCAGCTTTTCTCCTTTCCCCATAATGTTTTCTTGGATATGTAAGTCTAATTCACTAATTTTCCCTTTAGTACAGCGTTTTTTCTCGCCAATTGAGAAAGGTACCTGTACCCCTACGATTGGGAATTTTTCGCGTCGGGAAATCTTCCAATTGGGAAAAGATTAATTCGCAAAATTGATGAATTGGGAATCCTTAAAGTGCATCTTAATCTATCATTAGGGGCTAAATTCTGCACCACCTATCACTGTAAGGTCTTGGTTTAAACAGGAACATACTTGTGACCATATATTTTGACCATTTATTAGATCTCTATATATTCAGAAATTGTTGAAAGGTAGATAATGCTGAAATCCAGCATTCACTCCAATTCTCTTGATACTTTCCAGGCATTTAAAGTAACATTGTGTTGTCTACATATAAAAAAAATCCTGTTATTTTCACAGTGACACCATTCCAAGACATCGTGGAAAGGGTTAAGATAGCATTGAAGCAAAACACAAAATGTTTGTAGATGTAAATTCTTCTAGATGTTCTAATCTAAATCTTTTCCTAGCTACTTTGTGTTTCTATTTTGGGAACAATGATGATGTGGTCTGTTGAATGCTTAGAACTTTGAATTTGGATCTGTCTTAAAATAATTCAACTTCTCAGTAACCCATATAACTTATTTGTATGAGATATTTCTATTCAAACTAAAATGCATTGCATGATTGGCCATTGGGAACGGCACATAAGATCATTGGGAACGGTAGCTATTGAGATTGGGAAACGGCCTGTACTAAAATTGGGAAGAGCCTGTAGTCATTGGGAAAGGTTCCTTTTACCGGTACTAATTATAGTAGGAGAAAAAACCCTGTAGTAACACCCGTTTTATTGTCAACAGCAGCTTCCACAAATTTCCTGGGTACGCCCCTGAGAGATCTCAAGTTTTGGGTTATTTTGACAGTAACTTTCGTGTCATTGACATTGTTACGCTACATTTTTCTCATTCATCATTCTGTTTTGATAAATCATCCAACTGTTCAATTCATATTCAGTCAAGTGGATCAGAAATTGTACTCGTATTTTAGCTCTGGATAACCAAGTTAGTGAATTTTGAACAGAAATGAATCACTTATTCTTGATCAAATTCTATATTGTGGGTGCTCATTTGAATCGTCTTGTCAAGACGATTCAAATAAGTACCAACAACATAGCGTTTTGTATAAGAAATTTAAAGAATTACCTTGTCAAAATTGGATCTAGTCTAGATCTAGATCTACATAAAATAGATCTAGCTCTGTGGGAAAAAATGCAAATCCAGAGGTGACTTAGTGCTTTCAAATAAGCAATCTGCGCATTTCCAACTAAAATGTTCACGAATTTAAAGCCTCTGTATGAACCTTGATCTAGACTGAGATTTTTGTCTCAGTTTCATTTCTAATCTAATTGATTAATCATGAATTTGAAACTCCCACGATTTACACTGATTTCGACTTTTAATTTTCGTTTTAAGTTGATCATGTAAACCATCAACAGTGACAGCAATCAATTTCATCGCATAAAAATTCAATTTTACTTACCGAAGATAAGACACATCCATTTTGAAATGTTTCGTAGATAATTGCTGGAAAAGCAGAAATACCGAAATACCTCTTTCGAAATTGATTTCAATCAATCCAATATCTACCAATAGATGTCGCCACCTGTCGATTACCATCTATCTCTGGTGGGCATTCTGGGTTAACTACTTTCAAGATGTCAGCGCCCATAAAATGCATACACGTGGTACTTCCTCATGACTTCCTGTCACGCGGCATATTTGCTTCATATGCTTGCATAGAGTAAAATGAATAATCTAATTTGAATTAATTATTTTATTAGATGAAATTGAGACGAAAATCAAACTTTATTTTGTTGCAAATGTATTTGTAGTTGCAATTTTCTGCTTGCTACTTTTTGGCGACAGGATTTTGGAGTTATGCGCACCGCGTAGTGATTTTTATCCAAAAATGGATAAAGTGATGCGTCAAATGAGTCAGTCCAAAAATTAAAAAAAAAAATAGACTGGAAATTTTGTAGACTGGCTGCTTAGTCAATGCAATCAATCGTGTAAACAAGGAAGGGTTATCGTACAGGTGCGCGATTTTCTATTTCATTCTCTACGATTCAATGAGCGTCTGGTTACCGAGACACAATGAGTAAAATATTGTGAACCCGTCTGTGTAAACTTTTGGATCGGAGCAAAAATACTGTAAGTGCAAATAATTATATTTGCACTTACAGTATTTTTGCTCCGATATGTTATAAGGAAATGAGTCAGGTCAGGGAGTGTAAAGCAGGAACAACACAGGTAGATAAATTGACACATAATGTGTAAATAATAGCACCAATTGTGTATCGAATTGTGTATTGATTGCACGTTTGTGTATTGAAATCGGGAAAACCCAGAATTGCGCGGTGAATCCTTGGAAATGTCGTCTGCATTTTATTTTTGGGCGTTTATTTTTCGTTTGCGAAATAGCAGACGACGATTTCGTTAGATTTTAAATTGTTGATTTATCATTAGAGCTGTCAAATAAATTCATTGAACGTCTGCACCTTCTCAAATGTAATGTTAAGAGATTGAACGGTTCAATCTTTTCAAAATAAATCTAGATATCTAGATCTTGTTGAGTAGACTTATTAGATATGGAGGTAAAAGGAGAAAATTCTTAGCATCAGCATTTTCTTCATTTGCCTAATTTTGTTCTGTTTCTGTTAGATCTAGCCTAGGGACATCATAAGCAGATTTTATTTGGGAAATGGTTAGATCTAGATCTAGATTCTAATTGGGAAATTATTGATACAAAAGAAGTAAATGCTGATGACCGGTATTTTCTCCTTTTACTTCCAATATTTTCAGATTTAGATCTTTTCCTTCCAGATCTAGATCTACAACATCTTCCAAATTAGATTATGCATCTAAAAATGTGTGGTTTGGAAAAGGTTTAAATTTACTTTGCACTCTTAGATCCAGGAATCTTACCATAGAACTTTGTCAATTTCTGTAAAATTAGTGCTTTTCTAGTCTGACCACAATTACCAGTGGCGGATCCAGAGGGGGTTCGGGGGGTTCAAACCAACCCCCCTCTGAAGCCTAATTATTTCATTTTCATGCAGAAATTCGGTCAAAATTGTAAAATAATAGGAAAATGAACCCCCCCTAATTGTAAATTTGAACCCCCCTTTCTGAAATCCTGGATCCGCCACTGATTACTGATAGATCTAAGAAGGCTTTGAAATGAGTAGTTCTACAATAACATGTAGATCTAGATCTTTGTAGATCTAAATGGACTGACAATAAAAAAAAATATTTCATATTTTCAGAAACAATTGATTGGATGTCAATGAAAAATTGTCCTTTTCTGCCACTGTTTGGATGAAGCCTCTCACTGCCTTAAGAAGATACAAACTATGTAACAAATTGTATGATCGTTTGCACAAGAAGTGTTTTCATACATCCTCAAGACATTGTTTTCTGTACGACAAATTATTTGAGAAGTCCAAAATGAGCGGCGCCTATGAAAGAGTGACTGTACAGTTAAAGAAAGAAGGAATGGCAGAATTTGTATCGGCTGATTTTACTCAGGTATTACGATACTTTCAAAATAAATACAGGCCCGTAGGAACAGGGGGGGGGGGGGGGGGGGGGGGGGGGCTAGGGGGGCTAAGCCCCCCAAAGTTGGCAAAAAATGCCAAATTTTCCTTTTTTTACACTGAAAATTTGGGAAAATCCAAATTAGCCCCCACCCCCCAATATTCAGACACTGAGGCTTTAGCCCCCCCAATATGAAATTGCTTCCTACGGGCCTGAAATATATATGGCTTACCTTTCCAGGTGCAGAGAAAAATTTATTGAAGGATTCAGGGATAATAAGAAAATGCTTTTCAGCATTTACCGGTAGTCGCTTTTCATCAAAAACCTTGTAACTGCAGCTTGTTTTAAGCTGCAGTTACAAGTTTTTCGAAAAAAGCAGTAATTTTCCTTTTGTCCCTCAATTTTTCTAAATGTTTTCTACCCTTTCACATGTTCAATTTTGTCTTCTGCAAGTTTTTTCAATCTACAAACATCATCGAGACAGTGTTTTCTGTATGACAAATTATTTGAGAAGTCCAAAATGAGCGGTGCCTATGACAGTGTGACAGTCCAGTTGAAGAAAGAGGGAATGACAGAGTTTGTATCAGCTGATTTCACTCAGGTATAATGATACTTTCAAAATAAATATATGGCTTACCTTTCCAGGTGCAGAGAAAAAAAACTTTTGAAGGATTGAGGGAAAAGAAGAAAATGCTAATCAGCATTTCATCGCTTTTCATCTAAAACCTTGTAACTGCAGCTTGTTTTAAGCTGCAGTTGCAAGGTTTTCGAAGAAAAGCAGTAATTTTCTTTTTGTCCCTCAATTTTTGTAAATGTTTTCTACCCTTTCACATGTTCAATTTTGTCTTATGCAAGTTTTTTTCAATCTACAAACATCATCAAAACAGAGATTTCTGTACGACAAATTATTTGAGAAGTCCAAAATGAGCGGTGCCTATGAAAGAGTAACTGTACAGTTGAAGAAAGAAGGAATGACAGAGTTTATATCAGCTGATTTTACTCAGGTATTACAATTTTTCAAAATAAATTCATCACAATCAGTGGTTTTATTATTTCTTAACTTTCCAGATATAGATTAGAAAATAAGTTTTGAAACATTGAGGGATAAGAAGAAAATGCTAGTCAGCTTTGACTAGCATTTTCTTCTTGTCCCTCTATGTTTCAGATGTTTCTAGATATTTTCTAGATCTACCCTTTCACATGTTCAATTTTGTCTTCTGCAAGTTTTTTCAATCTACAAATCAATCCTCACCCAAACAGTGTTTTCTGTATGACAAACTATTTGAGAAATCCAAAATGAGTGGTGCCTATGAAAGAGTGACAGTCCAGTTGAAGAAAGAGGGAATGACAGAGTTTGTATCAGCTGATTTCACTCAGGTATTTTAAACTTTTTCCAAAACGATAACTGCCATGTTTGCCACCAAAACCATAACAGAGGGTAAAAAATGATACTAGTATAAATATGAATGAATCTGTGGGATGTAGAAAAAGACAAAGGTCAGCAATATTGCGAATAAGTCGTTTGGTCTGGTTTGATCAGATAATTTAGGCAATGGAGTTGATCTAGGTTCAGCTTCAGTACAATTATTTATAAAATTGCCTTCAGGTTTCTCCGCAGCCTTTGTTCAATTCTTGTCCATTTTTGTTTCAGTCAATTGTAGATTTTATAGATGACAAGACAAACAATGATATAACAGCTGTATCTGCTGAATTGAAGGACAACAGACTCTGTATATCACCACCAGGGAAGGGGGCCAATAACATCAAAATTAAGGTACGGCAATTATTATACACAGAGCAACAGAAAAGAGGGGGTGAAGGCATTTTAAATTTGTTTTTTCAACTCCAAACCCTATGCTGTGGGTACTCATTTGAATTGTCTCGATGATATTATTCTAATGAGTATCCACAACATTAATCCGAGTCTTCTCTGATGTAAATACGCTCTTTGATATTTTGATTTTTCGCTATTTACATCAGAGAGCGTTGCTCTTTGAAAACAGGGGAAAGTTCGGTAACGTTACAAGTAACTTGAAGCTTTGTTTTTGTGTATCATATCGAATCACTTGGTAAAACACTGTAGGGTATAGATCAATAAATCATTTTTTTGCCATACCTGACCAAAAATTTCATTTCAAATCGGCCTGCTGGATGAGTATAACCTTTGGTTTTGAATGGAAGGTCAAGGTAAACAAAGGCTGCTCAGGTGAGGGTTGTTGCAAAACATTGCCTATTAACCTTTTAGAAATACTTTTTGGTCGTAATTTTTTTCAGCAGCCATAACAATAAATGGTTCATTTATCGATATCATCAGGGGTTTTAACGATAGCGTTTAAGATCGGAAGGTGAACTATGCGCAACAATTTGTTGCGAACTTCTTGATTTTTTCAAAGAGCAACGCTCTCTGATGTAAATAGCGAAAAATCAAAATATCAAAGAGCGTATTTACATCAGAGAAGACTCGGATTACCACAACATAGGGTTTGATTAAAAATTGATAAACCTTTACAATAGTACCGGCCGAAAATGACAGTGACGTAGGCTAATGTTTACTACTTGACAACCAATCAACTCTGTTCGTATTTGTAACGGTGCAAATCAGACGAATTGATTGGTTTTGCAGCAGTAAACATTAGCCTACGTCACTGTCTTTTTCGGCTGGGACTATTGTACCCCTTCTTATCAGTCTGTAGGTCTGGTAATGAATGTAATAATTTTCGAACAAAGCTTGTGAATTTTCTTTCAGATAACAAAAGTTTAGATTTGTTCAAATTGAAACAAAATTTTGACTTTTGTTTGTAAATAAATGTCAGGTGAGCTGAAACAATTATTTAGACACAGCATATTTACTTTTTCACAAACTGGCTTGTGTGGATGTTTATAAAATTTTGAATAGCCCTTATTTTTTCTCAAAACCCCCGCTCACAGTAATCCTGGATCTGCCACATCACCTGGTGAGTTTTTAGCTCCACTGGCCCACAGGCCAACAGGCTATTGTCATGGCGGTGTGTCCGTTGTGCGTCCGTACGTCCGTGCATCCGTCCATGCATCCGTCCGTCCGTAAACTTTTTCTTTAAAAATCTTCCTCTCAGAAACTACCAGATGGATTTCAATCAAACTTCTTAGGAATGATCCTTGGGTGACCCTCTCTCAGATTCCTTCAAAGCATTTGGATTGAATTAGATTAACCTGAGGTTTCTGCCCTTGAATGTCAAAAATAGCTGGTTTTGACTTTAGTTTTACTCCAAAATCCGCAAATATTCAACAATCAAGACAAAACTTTGACAGAATGATGGCGACTATAAGATCTTTTCTTGGTATTATTTTCAGCGTGATCTTAATTTTTTATCATGAGTTATGTGCCCTTGAAATTGACAAAATTGCCATTTTCGGCTTTATTTTCACTTTTACAACCATTAGTATAAGTAACTAATCAATACAGTACTTTCACAGAATCTTACTGACCATACAATTTTACTTGCTTGTAATTTTCAGCTTGGTCAACTCATGCATTTGCTTGTTTGCACAGCCTGAACAGTGATTTTTAGCTCGACTTTTCGAAGAAAATGAGAGCTTATACTGTCACCCGGGCGTGGGCGTTGGCGTTGGCGTCGGCGTTGCGACAAAGGTTAAAGTTTTTTCAAACATCAATAACTTCCATACTATCAAAGAGATTCAACCCAAACTTGGAATACTTATTCACCATCACACCCTCTACCTTACTACCAGGGCCCATGACCCTGGCTCCAATATATTTGGAGTTATGCCCCCTTTATACTAAGCAACTTAGAAAGTCGAGCGCGCTGTCTTCGGACAGCTCTTGTTTTACCTGCGCATCCTGCAACTTTTAATATAATTTGGTCTCTGGGATGCAAAGTTTTAATTGAAGCGAGTCCCAGGATGCAACAATTTTTACAGATTTCCTATTAAAAATAGTGTATTGGACTCACTAAACTAGAATCTGGACTCATTGATATGGAATCCGGAGATTCCCAGGACTCGCAGTCTTAAAATTGTAAAAAAATCACTGCTGAACCTTTGAAATTGCATTCAACATGACAAACAATCAGGCCTGTGGAGCGCTTCCAGACCACCAGGGCTGTCTAGTTTAGTACATACATTTCAAACACTGCATGAATACTTCTTTTCTGTCGACTTTTCAGCGCCCTCCATTTTGTCCAATACACAACATGTCAGCGTCACAGAGAGAGGGTCTGCCACAGGAAACAAAAACTCGTGGTATAGATTGTGGTGCAGCTGTTCTGCTAGAATCAGGGGACAGTAAAATACTGTTGACCAGACGCGGAAACCATCTCCGAACATTTCCTGGAATATGGGTACCTCCAGGTAGGAATCTGTTTTTAAAGGTAGTCCACCCCTAATGAGATTCACATACCATCAGAATTTTTCAGAAAACATCATAAACATTTGACAGTGGAAAGTGCTAATTATCTCTAAATCATGACATGAACAAATAGATAGGATAGACCTTGAGCCACCAATAACCCCTGCTCCCCCCCCAGAGGGAATTTTGAAGGGTATGATTTTCTGAAAGCTTATAACAAATGCTACAAGATGAGCGTTGTTTGCACTTTGGCCGTTGGGGCTTTTGGCTGTAACCCTTATCTAAAACCCTTAACCCTTTCAAATTTTTCATTTAAATATACAGACAATTATTTGGTCATATCTTGATTGAATTTTAATCTACATATGTCAAAATGGTATCAAATGAAAGCTTATGACTTTGCTCTTCAATTTGTAGTTATTTCATGCAAATTAGCTCATTTGCATATTCATGAATATTAATGATTTTCCTAAAAATTGCTAATTTTTTATGACAATTTGGTAAATACTTTCCAAATGAAGGGTTTCTGTCCAGGGGGAATTTTGTAAACATGGTTTATCTTAAAGTATATTTTATTAGAAACATTTTGAGCCTTGTTTGCACTCTGGCAGTTGGGGCTTTTTGCCGTAACCCTTATCCAAACCCTTAACCCTACCAAATTATTCATTTAAATTTTGAAAATGAATTTGGTCATATCTTGATTGAATATTGACACACAGGTGTCAGAATGGTATCAAATGAAAGATTATGACTTGCTCTTTCATTTTCAGTTATGTTATGCAAATTAGCTCATTTGCATATTCATGAATATTAATGATTTTTCCTAAAATTGCGATTTTCGACAAAAATGTGGTAAATACTTTCTAAAACAGAGCATTTTTGTGCAGGGGAATTATGTAAACATAGTAAATCTTCAAGAAAATTATATAAGAAACATTTTGAGCGATGTTTGCACTTTAACCATTTGGGCTTTTGGCCAAATCCCTTATCTAAACCCTTAACCCTATAAAATTGTTCATTCATTTCAAAATGTTTTTGGTCATATCTTGGTTGAATATTGACCTACAGATGGTAGAATGGTATCAAATGAAAGCTTATGACTTGCTTAATAATGTGCTATAAATTTTATGCAAATTAGCTCATTTGCATATTATGAATATTAATGACATTACTTAAAACTGTGACCTTTTTTCCGAATATTTGGTAAACACTTTCAAAAACATTGTGTTTCTTCTCAGGTGGAATCATGTAAACATGGTTTAAATTAAAGAACAGTTTATAAGAAACATTTTGAGCAATGCTTGCACTGTGGCGATGGGGGCTTTTAGCGGTGACCCTTATCTAAACCCTTAACCCCATCAAATTGTTCATTCAAAATTTCAAAACGTTTTTGGTCATATCTTGATTAAGTATTGACCTACTGATATCAGAATGGTATCAAATTAAAGCTTATGGCTGGCTCTTCCATGTGCTATTATTTTTCATGCATATTAGTTCAGTTGCATTGTCATATATATTAATGATTTTCCTTAAAATTGTGATTTTTCAGTCAAAATGTGTTAAATACCATCAAAAACAAGGTGTTTCTGTTCAAAGGCATTATGGCTGATTATGCAAACATAATTTATCTTAAAGAACATTACATAAATAACTCTTTAAGCAATGTTCACACTGTGGCATTTGGATCTTTTACCCAAACCCCTTATCCAAACCCTCAACCCTGTCAAATTGTTTATTCAAATTTTCAAAACGTTTTTGGTCATATCTTGATTAAATATTGATCTACAAACGTCCAAATGGTATCAAATGAAAGCTAGTGAATTGCTTGTATATTTGCAATTACTTCATGTCGTTTTGCTCATTTACATATTCATAAATCAGGGATTTTCTTAAGTGGACGCCCACTTGCCCGTGCCGGGGTAAAATCAGTGGGGGCAAGTGCTTTTTCCATGAAGGTTGCCCGCCGGGCAAGTATATTTTCTGTCGTAGGAAACATTTTTGGTAGTTTCTGATGCAATATCATTTTTCTTTCTGTTTACATTTATGTAATAGGACTGCTGAGAGTATTAATGCACTTGGATATTCATGATTTCAGTGAAAAAAATATCGAGTATAAATGATTGCCACCTCAGGAATCATGGATCGTGATCTTCGACCAAAATTAATGTACAAGTAGTTTTCTGCTAAATATTTAAAAAAATGGCCAATTGATAAAGTGAAGTTAAACTATTATTTTCTACAAACCTAAATATCATATTATCGGCAATCCTTTCCCTTCATGAATGTCTGTGTTATGTACATAATTCACTCTCAGAAATAGAAATTCACATACGCAAAACTGAGTAAAGGATGCAAGCACAAATTAATTTTCGTGACAGGAATTTGCATAAATAATTATTCATTATATTGTTCCGAACTTGCGAGTGAAAATTGTTTGTAAGTCCAGAGTGCTGAAGTTAATGCATATCCTTTGTCTAGAATCTGATCACGAGTAACCATAAAAAGAGTAAATTCCTTTGTCTTAAAGTGACATTTCAGAATTTTTTGTCATAAATTTTACTTTATTTTTATCTGAAAGAGCATAGTTCCTTATGAAAATTCTGAAAATTTTAAGCCAAAATATTGCACCGTTTACGAGATATTTATGTTTTTGTGCTAAAATTGAACAAATTGTTGTGGACAACAGTTCGGATTTATATACAATTTATCGATTATGTCTCAACTTTAAATGCGTGTTTCTCGCTTATTGGCAACAACTTAAAAAAACTAATAGTATTTATACTCATTAGAATAACCAATCTTGGCATCAAGACGTACTTTAAAAAATTGAAATTGGAATGAAATGTCCCTTTAACACAAATTATTGTAAGCCTCAGAAAACACAGTAGATCTATAAATTTACAACACAGATTGATTTTCCATATATAGATTTTCTTTGATCTAAGGGGCCGATTCATTTTACATGACGTCACGACTCATGACATAGCATTTTCTCTGTTTCACCCTTCAATTTCGACTATTGGAACAGTATGGATTTTGGTAATGGGAAAGGAAAAAATATTCAAAAATACATGATAATAATAAACAGGATTGAAGCTATGCTTTATGGAATAAGGTCATAGAAGTACAAGGGTCATTTTGATAAATTATGATATTCAAATTATGATACAAATCAGATACCGCATTTTGGTACACAGAGAGGTATTCACCTCTCTATGGACTGTGTCTGTGCTGAATACCTAGCTGCATACCAAAATGGTAAATGCATGGCTATATGATTGATGTGTTAGAACCTATATATCTTTGTTTTATACATACTATGTACTAGAACTCACCAGCTTCGTTCCAAACATCAACAGAAATGGGGGCAAGTAGTTTTCAATGGGGGCAAGTAGATCTTGAAAGTGACTTGCCCCCTGGGCAAGTGAAACTCAAATCCTTAAGAAAACCCCTGCATAAATACTATTGATTCTTAAATGTTTGGGACAAAAACACATTTATTGTGGAAAATCCATAAAATGTATTCCATTTGACAGTGCTATATGTTATATAGTAATCCTGTTATGTTATGTACATAGTAACCCTGTTATATTTAGTAATTGATCTATGTCGGTTTCCATCATGATAAACTTGCCCAACTCCCACAGTTTGAGTAATTCCAAGATTGCATATGCCACCAAGTGTGATGTGAATCATTTTTGGTCAAATTGTTCTAGAACAGTGCAATAAGTAAGTGTCTTAATATGGAATTTCACATGCTGATCTAAACGTGGTAGCATAGTTGTAGCATTTAAATATCAGAAAAGTATTGAACTGAAGATATCTATGGCTGACGCAATCCCAGTTAAAGTGGACAATTGACTAAATTTTTTTCGAAATTTTTCATTTTACCATTCACTCATTCTGGACAAATTTTCTTCATGGATCACATCTTCTGCACAAATTTCTCTTGTTTTGTCAACTGGGCTTGCTTAGTTTTGGATTTATAGACTGTTAACTGATCAAATGTGTGCATAAAAAACTACGTATTTTAAATAGACCCCTTTGTGAAATGTATGTCTAATTTCACATTAAGTAATGCATAAAGAATAATAAATCCCATACATTTTGATGAGTATTTGTTTGTAAAATGTGAATCAATTGACAATATGGGTGAAAATTGCGAATTGTACCTATGCGAATGAAAATACAAAACGGCCATCCTTGTATAATTCCTTTATTTTAGAACGTTGACTACTTCCAACTCTTCTAAAATACACCAAACAACCTTTAATTTTCTCTTGTATTGTTAAACAAAAGCAATGAGTTATTCCCTTAATCGATATACCGAAATGGAAAGTCAATGAGTTGTTACAAATCAACAATAGTTTAAAACTGGTCTGTCCCGAACGTAACTACAGCTTGTTCCGTACGTAATATGCTTTCTTTTCTTTAACATCACAGCCTCTGTGTTATTACCTTTTCAATCAAAACATAATATTATCAGTCAATATCCATTTGCCAGACACTTTGTCAAAAAAATTGTAATGAAATGAATAAATGAAAATAAATACAACTCTATAAGCCATCTGGGTGTGTTGTTTTACAAATTAAAACTTCCTAGCAAAATTAGTTTCAATTTATAAAAGTTGAGATGTTCATATTGTTTTGACACATGAGGTATGTGTAATAACTTCTTAATTAAGAGAAATGTTATCCAGAATTTGCTTGACATCCTTACCTCTGATGGATCTAATATACGAAGACGTACGGGACACTTTTTATAAAGGTAAAAAACGCTGAAATAGTCTATTTTAATGCACCAATCTAGTGTAATGTATATGGTATGAATATATTCCTATATATATCAACGAAAACCGGCATATTTTGTGGAACTTTCTTCAATATTGTGAAAATAGTATCAATTAAGCGTAATTATAATACCATAACGTTCGAGACTAGTACGAGTACGTGTACAGTCTATTATGTGCATTAAACGTCTATTTTGCTTAAACTGGTGTCCTTAAGGAACCCAAAACACATAAATTAAGCACAGGAAACGTTCCATTTCAGCAATTTAAAAACTGAAAATTAAAAATTGCCTCGAACGTTATGGACTCGTACGTCACTTTTTAATGTGTACCCAATTTTATTTGGCCTGCTGTATCAATGCTATTATAGTAATCGGCATAATTCTTTTTGTCATATTTGAAGACACTTCGAATGGTGATGTTACTTGAAGAATTAAACTATTTATAGTTACACATTTTTAACTACAGCTACTTTAGTTCTTGCCTCGTACGTTACGGGGTTAAAATTACGGTAAATTGTTTGAGAATGAGGTTGATTTTTTAGAAATATTGACAAAAGTATATCAAAATACGACTTCATTTTGATTATATATATTTATACTAAAGTAGATTACGCTAGATTAATGCATTAAATGTAGATTTATGTCAGTGTTTCTTAGCTTTAAAGAAAGTGTCCCGTACGTTTTTGGATTTTGGAGACAACGACTCGAGGCTGTTCTACAAATTTTGGATTACATTTTTTATATAAATCTTGGTATCGTTTTGGAGCTCTATGTTTTCTGTACAAGATTGGGACATTTCTGTTAGGATAATTTATTGTTGAAATTGACATTTTTGGTTTGAAAGTTAGAATTTATACCCGGAGACATCGGTTTTTCGTACCCCCTAGTTTGATTGTCACATGATTTTCATAAGAAATGGAGTTCTTACGAACGTAAATTATAGATACATTTTTTAGTTATAGGTGTTGGATGAAAAAAAATGTGGAGGGCATTTATATAATGTTGACTATTTGCAGCTAGAACATATTGAAGGCCGGAGACATCAATTGTCCCCTTTAACTGGGATTGCGTCGGCTATCTAATGCCATCCTGGAAAACATATGCCATATTGAAAGAGATTGTATGTGTATCACAAGGGAACTATTTTCAAGTTATTGTGAGGTGGTACTATGCTGAAAACACATATTAGAAATATGTGTAGATAAGGAAGAATATGAATAGACATTCAGCATGGGCTGTTGGTAGTATGGATCAGTTCACATCTGTTCTGATCTGATACAGACAAATAAATGCATCGTAATAAAAGCAATAATCTTTTGATCACAACCAGTAATTGTCTGTACTCTAGCTACATACATCGCGTACATCTCTTGATTTTATGCATC
This sequence comes from Fragum sueziense, assembly GCA_963680895.1. Lineage (NCBI taxonomy): Eukaryota > Metazoa > Mollusca > Bivalvia > Cardiida > Cardiidae > Fragum > Fragum sueziense. Next base: position 59,804,388 of record OY804598.1, on the reverse strand, counting down.
CGATACATAGGCTTTACATATGGCACCCCAAGCTTAATTTATCTGAATTGAAAATGCCCTAATAGAGCATAAAGGAATGGTAACACCAGTGTCCCTGATCTGTCAGCCACATATCAAATACATTTAAGGCCAACAAATTGACTTGTCTATGGGGAAAACATAAGGAAGGGCTCTCCAGATGGAGAAAAGCCATGCTGTTTTCTCCATGTGAATGGCAAAAGTAAGGCCTTGATAATTGCTTAACAATGTTGTTTTGCTATATGTATGCAATTTGTCTACATTCCAGGATCTCTGTTCAGCCATAAAACTTAAAAAAATATTGGAATGATTAATTTTATATGTGTATTAGAATAAAGACCCCCATTTTGTATCATTCTATGGCATATGATAAAATGTTTATGTTTAAAGTCCTATTTTGGGTCAATTTTGGATTTATGTAGCAGTTTTACAAATGATAACATTCTGTCAACTAAACTAGATATAAGCAAGAACACCAATATTTGCACTTAAAACAATTAAGATTAAAAAGATCAAATGGAAACTAAATACATACATTGAACATTAAATTTATAGGAACAAAATTTAATGGGCTGCACACTTTAAAATTACTGTTACTTCCAAACAAAACATCAAATAGATTTCAAACAAGGCTTAGATGTTGTTAAAAGAGTGAACATGGATATTAAATGGTTGAAAACTCCCGAGAAAGAAACAATCGGACCTTTTGGTACGTATTTAAAATAAAAAACCTTGCAAAACAATCAAAATTTTAGACAAATCATTAATATGCATGCTTATGCAAATGAGCTAATTTGCATAAAATATCTGCATATTAAAGAATAAGTCATTAGCTTTCATTTGATACCATTCTTACATCAGTAGGTCAATATTCAATCAAGATATGACCAAGCATGTTTTGAAAATTTGAGTGAACAATTTTATAGGGTTAAGGGTTTGGATAAGGATTATGACCAAAGGCCCCAAGCGCCAGAGTGCAAATATCTCTCAAAATGTTTCTAATAAAATGTTCTTTAAGACAAACCATGTTTACATGATTCCCCCAGAACAGAAACACAATGTTTTTGAAACTATTTACCAAATATTAGCAAAAAGGTCACAATTTTAAGTAAAATCTTTAATATTCATGAATATGCAAATGAGCTAATTTGCATAAAATTTATAGCAAATTATTGAGCGAGTCAAAACCTTTCAATTGATACCATTATAACATCTATAAGTCAATATTCAACCAAGATATGACCAAAAACGTTTTTAAATGATTGAACAATTTATAGGGTTAAGGGTTTAGATAAGGGTTTTGGCCAAAAGCCCCAACGGTCAAAGTGCAAACATCACTCAAAATGTCTCTTGTATAATTTTCTTTAAGATTTGCTATGTTTACATAATTCCCCTGCACTAAAACGCCTCGTTTTGGAAAGTATTTACCACATTTTGTCGAAAATCGCAATTTTAAGAAAAATCATTAATATTCATGAATATGCAAATGAGCTAATTTACATAACATAACTGAAAATGAAAGAACAAGTCATAAGCTTTCATTTGATACCATTCTGACACCTGTGTGTAAATATTCAATCAAGATATGACCAAAGTCATTTTCAAAATTTAAATGAACAATTTGGTAGGGTTAAGGGTTTGGATAAGGGTTACGCTGAAAAGCACCAACCGCCAGAGTGCAAACAAGGCTCAAAATGTTTCTAATAAAATATACTTTAAGATAAACCATGTTTACAAAATTCCCCTTGGACAGAAATGCTTTGTTTTAGAAGTTATTTATCAAGTTTTCGCCCAAAAATTCAAATTTTAAGGGAAATCATTAATATTCATGCATATGCAAATGAGCTAATTTGCATAAAATAATTACAAAATAAAGAGCAAGTCAAAAGCTTTCATTTGATACCACTTTGACATCCGTAGGTCAATATTTGATGAAAATAGGACCAAATAAGTAATGTAATTTTTCATGAAAAAAATGATAGAGTTAAGGGTTTTAGATAAGGGTTACAGCCAAAAGCCCCAACGGCCAGAGTGCAAACAACGCTCAAAATGTTTGTAAGATAATGTACTTTAAGAAAAAACATGTCTACAAAATTCCCTCTGGGGGGGGAGCAAACATGTTTCTAGCTCAGGGTCTAGGATATGTTATGAAAGTTCACAATGTCCCATGAAAATCACATCATCACAAGAATCTTGTTAGGCATGGATCATAGACAACTGTAAATTTATTCCCCGTTTTGACTATCTTAAGTCTTAATTTCAAGTCATAGGATTTAGATGTACTTTATGAAATTGTTGTCAGAAATGTTAAACAAATGATGTGCTTTCTCATTTTGTTTTATGTTTATTCCCTAGCCCACTACCACATAATGGCGCTCTTGGATGCCCCCACAAAATAAAGGCTTTGGTAAACATTGCGAAAAATTGTGGAAAATGAGCAATTTCCCATTTCCCACAATGTTTTTTCACTAAGAAAGACCATAAAATGCAGAATTTCATTCACTTGAAATTGTCGTCTGTAACATCTTTGATTTTCGATCAGTCTAAAAAATTTCTGCCTGGTAATGGATTAATGTTTGAAATAGATTCCAGAAGCTGCTTTAGGAAACTTTTCCATTGTTTATAATGACTGTTATATTTTTCTTATTTTGTAGGGGGTCATATAGAGCAAAATGAAACTGTAAGTCACTGTTTTAGTTTTACATGTAAGGGCTTTAACCCTTTCCTAAATGTTATGTCGCAAGGGCTCTTTCCTAAATGTTATGTAGCAAGGGCTTATAAGAACAAAGACACGACAAAATATGAGAGTATTCCAATTTGAAAGATCCAGCCGATAAAATGAATGTTATAAAGATGAGATCTGTGTATAATATAGCATAGAAAATATTGAAGCAATAGGAGAAATTGCTGGTCACCAGCATTTTCTAATTTTGTCTCAATGTTTCACCAAGCCCTTTCTATTAGAGATGTCAAAACCAGCTCTTGTTTGGTAAAGGGTTAAGGAAATGGCAACTTCTTACTATAAGTGTACCTTTTTTGATAGCATTGTCTCATATTTCAAGAAATTTGTTAGCGTCATATTCTAGATCTAGTCAAGCAAAATGCTTTCAAAGTTTTTCAAGTACAGAATTTCATATTTGTATTTCATCTAGACATGTCCATAACTGGGTTGTCAGATGAAAAAAATGCCTGATTTGAAATGGAAGTAGTTTTGGGCAAGAAATAGATCTCCATTTCAAGCAATAAGATTTTACATTTCTCCAAAAGTCATTAACATTTATGTTTGAGCAAAATGTTGATAAAGATTCAGTGTTGAAAATTGTTTGACAAATCTGAATTATCATTATTAAAGAAAATGCAAATGTAAAAATGCATTCTTTCAGCATTTTCTGTTTTCTTTTGACTAAAAAGATGGAAACTAATTTTAGTGATCTTCCATTAAAATAGTCAACCCCTATTGAATTTCAAGCAATGTCAAAATCTTTAGGGCAACATCGTAAACATAACGCAGTGGAAAGAGCAGATTTTTTTTCCAACTCGTACCATGTCTGTATATATCGGATGCATTACAAATGACAATGTTGCACAAACATTTCCAAAAATGCATGAATTTCATTTGGAATGAACTACCTTAAGTTTTCAGTATCAAGCAGAATAGTTTTAGATCTTACGTTAAGGATTGTGTGGTCAGTGATTTGTTTGTTCTAACATTTTAGTTGACAGAAGCAGGCCTGAGAGAGCTGAAAGAAGAAACATGTTTACATGTGACCTCTTACATGTGTTGTGGGTCAGGGGTCAAGGTCATAATGTGGAAAGTAGGTCAGTGATACCGGTAGTTAAAGATAAAAGCATTTGGAAAATAATGTGGAAAATGAAGAAATTGCTTGTGACAAGCAATTTCTTCATTTCCCACAATGTTTTCTACCCCAAAAGACGAAAACATGTGTTGTGGTCTAGAGGTCAAGGACATAATGTGTAAAGTAGGTCAGTGATAGTTATATGGCTTACAATTTGTTTGTCTAACATTTTAGTTGACAGAAGCAGGCCTGAGAGAGCTTAATGAAGAAACAGGATTACATGTGACCTCTGACATGTGTTGTAGGTCAGAGGTCAAGGTCATAATGTGGAAAGAAGGTCAGAGAAAGTTAAAGATATAGGGTCTGGAAAACAATGTAGAAAATGAAGAAATTGCTTGTGACAAGCAATTTCTTCATTTCCCACAATGTTTTCTATCCCAAAAGACCAAAAAAATGTGTTGTGGTCTAGAGGTCAAGGTCATACTGTAGAAAGTAGGTCAGTGATAGTTATATGACTATCAATTTGTTTGTTTTAACATTTTAGTTGACAGAAGCAGGCCTGAGAGAGCTGAATAAAGAAAACAGGGTTGCATGTGACCTCTGACATGTGTTGTGGGTCAGGGGTCAAGGTCATAATGTGAAAAGTAGGTCAGTGATAGTTAAAGATAAAAGCATTTGGAAAACAATTCAGAAAATGAGGAAATTGCTTGTCACAAGCAATTTCTTCATTTACCACAATGTTTTCTACCCAAAAAGACAAAAAAAAAATGTGTTGTGGTTCAAAGGTCAAGGTCATAATGTGAAAAGTAGGTCAGTGATAGTTATATAGCTTACAATTTGTTTGTTTTAACATTTTAGTTGACTGAAGCAGGCTTGAGAGAGTTGAATGAAGAAACAGGGTAACATGTGACCTCTGACATGTGTTGTGGGTCAGGGGTCAAGGTCATAATGTGGAAAGTAGGTCAGTGATAGTTAAAGATAAAAGCTTTGGAAAACAATGTGGAAAATGAAGAAATTGCTTGTGACAAGCAATTTCTTCATTTCCCACAATGTTTTCAATCACAAAAGACAAAAAAATGTGTTGTGGTCTAGAGGTCAAGGTCATAATGTGAAAAGTAAGTCAGTGATAGTTAAGTGACTTACGATTTGTTTGTTTTGACATTTTAGTTGACAGAAGCAGGCCTGAGAGAACTCATTGAAGAAACAGGTTTACATGTGACCTCTGACATGTGTTGTGGGTCAGGGGTCAAGGTCATAGCTATGTGGGAGGTATGTTTTGGATTATTATCTCTCTATGAATATGTGACCCATCACGCTAAAAGGGACCTTATCGGTTGTGTGAAAAGTATCGACCCTAGTCAGTATTCGCAGTCGGCGCAGCCAGACTAGGGCCGACACTTTTCATTTTTACGTAATTTCCTAAATCCAGAATGTTTTCCCTGTCTTACTATATGTTCATTTTTCGCATACGGGATCTGGTTGACCTGTGGTGAGTCTGACAAGTTTGTCAAAATTAGGATTTTGGGAGGTCGGATAAGGTCCCTTTTAGCGTGACGGGTCACATATGTAAACCCAGTTCCAAATGGCATAATTTTGGAGAGTTCTAATTAGAAAGCTGCTGCAGATGACAAAGTGGATATTGATTTTGAAATAGAGCCTTTTTGAGATAGTGTTGTTTAATCAGTTTGTATTAATTACTTTTGATATTTTTATGCTCCCCGAAGGGAGAGCATATAGTCGCCGCTTCGTCTGTCCGTCCGTCCGTCCGTCATTCCGTCCGTCCGTCCGTCCGTCCGTCCGTCCGTCCGTCCATCTGAAGCGATTTCTCTATAACCCTTGGGCCAAATCAAATGAAACTTACCATGTGAACTCCCTATGACATAATGCCGATGTACTTTTCCCAGTTTTTGGATTTGAGGCCTCGTCATGGGAAAAGGGGACTTAAGGTCAAAAACACTTTTTCTCTAATTTCTCATAGTCTAATGGCCAGAATTTGATGAAATTTCATATTTGAGTAGCAAATCAGATGCCCTTGACAAGAAACTACTTTAAATTTGCGTATAAAAAGTATGTCATGGAAAAAGGGGGCTTAACGTTTGTTAGCTTAATCTTAGCTCTGCATGGCATACATTTATTGTGACAATGCCTTAATCGGGGAGCATTGTCCGTCTCTGACGGCTCTTGTATTTCAACATTTTCAATTCCTCTTAATATACACAAGATATATAAGCAAGATATTATCGCTGCAAAAACACTTTGTTGCTTTCATTTTTTTACCTTGATTTATGTAGAGTTAAATTAAAATATTAAACTACAGCTGAAACTAAAATGAATTTATCACAATGATAAATCCTGTAATTTTACAGTCAGTTTTCCCACCAAAGTTGACGTTGGGCATGCCTAAGAGACATCATGCTGTGATATACCTCCATGCCAAGTTAAAACCGGACATAACATCCCAGATGCTCAATGACAAAATCAACATCGATCCAAAAGAAGTTGGGGCTGCTGCTTGGTTCAATCATGATCAGATACAAGCTATTACATCAGTGAAAGAAGGGCAAACTAATACAGTGTATAGTGATGAAGTTAAGAAACTCGCCACATCTTTATTTAGGTAAATAGGTTTTTAAATTTCATAAAGTATAACAGTTTATGTTTAAGTTACTACAACATAGGCGTAGGAAGAGGGTGGGGGGCCCAATGATTTGGAAAAGGGTCATGGCCCCCCATAAAACACCCATATTTCCATTTACTTGAACTTGAACATTTTATACCTTTTATGGAGTTAATTAACTCTTTCCCAAACGGCAACATTTTAGGGTGATCTACTTCCAAAAATGCCTCAAATGACAAAGTCGATGTTATTAAAGATAAAATTTGAGTGAAATATGGCATAGAAAATATTGAGACAAAAGGAGAAACTGCTGGTTATCAGCAGTTTCTTCTTTTGTTTCAATGTTTTCCCAAGCCTTTTCTTTTAGGGACGTCAAAACCAGGTCTTGTTTGGGAAAGGGTTAAGGTAATTGTAGATATTGGTAGGTTGTATTTTGTTCTGAGAGTTAAAGAGGGGTAAGAGGGGCCTGTAGGTTTTGAACTGTCTATCTGTCTGTTTGTTTGTTCGTTAACTCTGCAAAAAACTAATATACTAAGCACAACAATATAGGGATATCGGAATTGGTTTAAAGCTACTATTTCCCAGATTTGGACCCAAAAATTGTCAAATACAAACGGAATGTACACTTTTTAAGCTTTATATGACCTGATTAAATGATTACGAGAAACTATTGAAGCATCGACTCATTTTTTCGCAATTTGATACCAAATTCATGAAGCGATGTCGAAAGTAGGTCAAAACAGTAGGACATGCGACTTTCTTAAATGACGTCACAACATACATGATGATGTCATATTGAAATTTAAGTATGAATCTCGTTTGAATCATGGTCCGCGCTGTATGCGCATGCGCAACAATTTAAAAATAATTCTAACCCCATCAGTGATGGGGTTGAATTTAGGCTTGGATTCTCCCTAAATTCAGCTATCTGTCTTGTAATTTCGGCTCATTCTCTGTCTGAATCGCATATTATTAACCATCCCGAGGTGGTCAACACAAAAGTTTTGCATATTTTTTCAAAAAATTTCATTTTTTGCAATTAGACCATCTGTTACCGTCGCCCTTTAATATTTTACCACGAAATTTCCAAAATTTACTCAAATTTCTTCAATAAGCTTGTTCCGTAACATCTTAAAGAACAAAAATTCAAAAGGTTTTCGGTCACACTATCATAGACTGGTTAATTCTCGGGCGTATGTAGCAGTACCGTCTGTTTCGAAAATCGCATAATAGTGTCAATACTGCGTATGCGACTTGTAGGGTCCAAATCTGTGTTTCTTGAGATTATCCCTGTATTTGGATGCCTGCATGTTTAAAGTGGTCCTGACAGATCCCAGTATGTCGATGCCGATTATTTTCAATCTGTGAACTTAAAACCTTTAAGATTGCGAAAGAACGGAATAACGCGCCGATCAGTTGCCTTGTCAATGCAACCCCACAATTATACGCTTTATGACACAGCAATCTTCAATACAACATTATTGGTAAACGGCAAGTTCGAGCTTTCCTACATCTGCCAGTGTTGGCGGTCGGTTAGACGACAACGTTGAACCATCTTTTCACAGCTAAGGACTTGTTTGCGAATATGTACTGTTTAGTTTTCATCAAGAAATGTAGAAATCGCATGTGTATGCACAAAATTGGCCCATTTGTGATTTTTCAATGCTAACCCCTCTTTAGTGTATATGCATATGTTATGAAATCAACGACACGTGACTGCACAGCATTTTCAAACAAAGCAAAAGTAATAATAGTTTTGTAAAAAAAAGTATAACAGCTTCCAGTAACCTTGAAAATTTAATTTCTATTTATCATTGAGTTTCATTATCCCTATATTGTTGTGCTTAGTATATTTGCCATATTTTCTTTTAACATAATATTTATGATAGAGTTTTCATATTTCACATGTGCATTTCTTGTGACAAAATCCCTTTCATATTAGTTATAGACACATGAATGAAAAAGAAGGTATCCTGCATTTTCGTGTGTCAACTGTTTGTCTATTATTTATATAGCTGACTTTAACCAACACAAATTTATATAGTTATTTCATATTCCAATTGTAGTTTAAGAACAGATCCTCCAGTTGTTACTGCGCAACTTACTGCGCATATCTTAAATAACGAAATAAAGCTGTTTCAGTAATTTTCCTTTTTCAGTAAATGTATTTCTTACATTTAATTAATGCTTGGTTGATAAATGACAAGAGCCTTTTCGGTTATTTCAATTTTCTCTGTTTGGTCAATTAAAGTGTAATAGTACTCGGATGGTACATTTCGCTTTCTGTTACACGTTTAACATGTGGCGTTAGCGATAGGAAACGGAGCAACAAAAGCAAAGTGGTGTCTTTATGAGCTAGTCCGCTTCAGATGGACACAAAAGATGACACTTTTTATTATCTAAAACTGGTAATAAGGAAGAAAATGGATAAAAGTAGTGAATCAATTTTGGACAGAGCTGCAAAAAGTAAACCAAATTTTACTTATAACTAAGAAAAACACTTGGTTTGATATATTTTTCTTTTGTTGTTTTTGTAGGTATGACCAAGCACTATGTCTATACCAAAAAAGAAAAAAATCTTACCACTGGAATATTTTTTATTATCAGAAACGTTGCTAAAAAAGAGCAATTTCAGCTACTTTTGAAAGAATGTTTTACTAAAAATTTCAAAATCATCATTAAATTTTCCCAAATTGATACTCATTTAGACAGAATAAAACATATTGATCACAATAAAGACTTATTTATGTAATCCTAGTAATTTCGAACACCTTTTTGTGGGTATTTAAGTGACACCTCATTTTTGCAATTTTAGACAAGAGTAGTCTCCCTTGAAATCCAATAACTTTTTAATTCGCTTGGTGACCTATAGTTTTTAAGTCATTTTATTACTTCTCGTATATTTAAATATCAGTACAGAAAAAATAAAAAAAATCTTACCCTGGGAAATAAATGGAGGATCTGTCCTTAAAGGGCTTAGCACAAGAATAGTGGTAGTGCATATGAATATATGCTCACTGTAGATGTTTTGAAGCTAAGCCCTTGTCCTGTAGCATCTTTCATTTTTGTCTCAAAATAAATTTTACTTCTCTTCTTTATTCCAGAGCTATAGTACTGAATAACAACAAAGAACAGATTGTGTCAGACTTGTCGTTTTCTGATCTCCTTAAAGTGTCCAGTGAAGATAAAGATCAGTTTGGTCGTGTTAGTACTGGGACAAAATTTGCTCTAGAAGAGTGGCTTAAGGGGGAATGCTCCAGTTTCCTAATTTTTTTCCCAATAATAGAATTTATTTATATTTTGTATGTAGAAATTACATGTTATTACCAATTGAAAAATAAAATAAAAATGGATGGTCAGCGATCTTATTTGAATTGAATAGGCATTCGTATCACATACCCCTACATCGAAAAAATGCACAATTTCTTGCACCTGTCCAAGGTCACTAAAATGCTAATAAAATGCTGTATATTCATTGTTTAGTCTCGAAAACGGATTTAAAGTAACGTCTTACATTTAATAAGAACAGAAAACCCAAAATATGTGCTATTATAAACGCGTAAATGTATAAAACAGCATGTTCACGTGTACGGTTAGATCAACGAAGCTGGAGTTTTTTTATGTCAAAATCTGCACATTTTTGGAAATATTTCAAGTTCTACATAATAGAATTTTATAAAACTCCCTCATCGTATTAAGCAACATGTCCTGGTAATAATTCAAAAAGAAAATGTATAGGTCAGCGCACTTATTAGTGATTTACAGCCATTTTTATCTGCTACACATGAATAAAATGACGCAAAACAGTGGTAACTGCATACACACTTACGACTGTCTTGCTCTAAATAATCGATTTCCATTATGGGGAAATCAGTTTCGCATAATATATACACTTTTACCGTCGAAAATTGTAAATTGGAATAATGTGTTATATTATTAAAAATATGGTAGCGAAACATATTGGTACGAAACATTTAACTTACTACAGTAAAGACCGAGTGTTCCGAAAAACTGGAGCATTCCCCCTTAATTTGGACATAAGATGATGTTGTTTAACCCTTGCCCGAACAAGATAGGGTTATGAAATCCTTGAAGGAGAGAGAGAGAGGGAGAGTAAGAAAAAATTGAAGGAAAAGAATAAAATGCTGATAATCAGCATTTTCTTCTTTTCCTTCAATGTTTTCTGTACTACATGTATATGTTGACAAATTCCACAATTGTAAACAATAAATTTGTCAATGCAATAGCATTCAAATTGGGACTGTCTAAAACCTTGTCATTTTGGAAAGGGCTAAGCCCTTGGGCCCCGTTTTATTAACAATCTTACGATCATGTTTTTGTGTAAACTGTGTAACAAGGCATCTGATTGCACGGAAAAATCGGATTAGGCAAATCAGGTTTGTTGTTACAAGTGTTACGCAAAAAATAATTGTATGTTCGTTAGTAAAACGGGGCCCAGGTCTCTTATTCCTTTTATTTTTGTCTCAAAATAAATTTTACTTCTCTTCTTTATTCCAGAGCTATAGTACTGAATAACAACAAAGAACAGATTGTGTCAGACTTGTCGTTTTCTGATCTCCTTAAAGTATCTGGTGAAGATAAAGATCAGTTTGGTCGTGTTAGTACTGGGACAAAATTTGCTCTAGAGGAGTGGCTGAATTTGGACATTAGATGATGTTGTTTAATAAAATGAAGGAATGAGTTGATATATGGAAAAAGGTCCTTAACCCATTACCAAACGACAGAATTCTAGGGCAGTCCAAATTGAAAGATCCTGCAGACGACAATTTCAAGTGAATGGAATTTTTAATTTTTAATTTTTTAGGTCTTTTCGGATGGAAAACTTTGTGGGAAATGAAGAAATTGCTTGTCACAAGCAATTTCTTCATTTTCCATGACGTTTTCCATGGCTATTATTTTGTGGGGAGTCAAAAAGAGTCATTGTGTGGTAATGGGTTAAAGGCATTAAATTTTGAGACCAACATGGATCTTAATCAGCCTGTGCATATGCAGTCTAATCAAGATCCATATTGTTGTCTAATATCTCCTCCATTACATGTGGCAACTGTAGGATAACAGAATGGATCCCTTTTGGACTTCATGATTTGACCACGGACTGATCTGGGAGATCTCTAAAATGCCATAAGAGCCCTATTTCCAGATCCCAGCTCAAATGTTTGTTTTGTGATACTCAGGTATTCATTTTCAGAACAATGTCAATATCCATGTCAATATTCGCACACCACTGTACTTTGGGCACCTATGACATATAGATCGTCAAAAAAGAGTGGCAGATAAACAATAGGCTATTTCATTCACAAAGGGATGTCAGACTATTGATTTGAGATTAAAATTGTTTCATGAGATAAATTACGTGTTTAAGATTTTGTAGCTATCATTAATACATAGTTAACCAGGTTAATAACGGTATAATCTATGAAAACAAAATGTAAACATCTGCCACTCCCGATGGACGAACTATAATGCTTTTTGTTTAACTAAAACATTAGACGTTGTCCATATTTTTCTATAGTCAGGTCAAGATATTTTGGCACATTCTTACAAAATTATCTTATGTAAACAACAAAGATACAGTATTGAACTGCAAACTACCATAATTTTGCATGTGATGGTTCAAATCTTGCTGGTTTTTCACACCTGCAACAATCGAACAAATTCATGCAAATTTGTATTGAAAATTAAGCATGATCTTTCAGTTGTTAAAATAAGTAAAACTTTTGATATATGCCCTAATATCTTGACTTGACAATAACTAAACTGTAAGCATATTTCATATATGTATTCCTAGTGGCCTAGTCTGTGTTCAATGGCCAGGGTTCAATCATCAAAATACAATTTGGTCAATTAGATAAAACATCAAAGAGTCTTTGATGTTTTATCTAATTGACCAAATTGTATTTGACAAAGACCATGATACCTGATATATTGCTGTACACATTTTTTGATGATGTTGATATTTGGTTTATTTTGATTGGGAAAGTAAAAGAGAAAAATTATCAGAGTCAAACCCAGGTTAATGTATTGGTTGTGACACCAAAATATACAAAGGTCAAGATGGTCGGTCAAGATCATACATTATTACTTTTGGTATTTCACAAAATATTGTGCTTCTAGTTGAATTAAATGAAAGCTCTGTGTAAATCTGTAGTCAGAAAGGTAAGAAATTGATTATCATGTGTTACAATTGTTAAAAAAAAGAAATATTAAAAAAAAAATGAATGATTCATTTTCACTGCTCTCTTAATTGTTTTCACTGTTTTTCAATATTGTTTTGTTTTTATCTTTAATAAAGGCATTAAAAAAATGAATTAATGTACTTTGTTTGATTTTGTCTGTTCCTTGAAGGAATTCCTATTGAAGTACAATTTATGCTAGGACGAAAATGACCTCCCTCTGCACAGGACTTTGTCATCTGAGCATGTGCACCTTTTAGGGGGAGGAGGCAAGGCATTTTGTGATTTTATACAGGTGCACCGTTACACCATTAACCCTTTCCCAAACAACAAAAGTTTAGGATGGTCCTATTTAAAAGCTTCTTTGGTCGACAAAATTGATGTTAAAAAGGAAGGGATTTGTGTACAATATAGCCCAGAAAATATTGAGACAAAAGGAAAAACTGCTGGTTATCAGCAGTTTCTTCTTTTGTCTCAATGTTTTCTCAAGCTTTTCCTATTAGGGACGTCAAAATCCGGTCTTTTTTGGGAAAGGGTTAACATTGTATCAATAGGGAATGATTTTATCCAGTTAAGCCTGACATAATTCGAACAAACAATAGTATTTGGTAGGCGTCAATGTTATAAAATATTGTAACTACGGCTTGATTCAAGCTGTAGTTATGAGATTTTACAACAACACCGACAATTTATCAATACAAAACGGTAAACTTCATCGCCATTTGCCCTACTTTATTATAAACTGGAAGGATTGTATTATGTTATGGCCCAGGTCGTCCATCTGTCCGTCTGTCTGTCCGTTAGCAATTTCTTGTGTGCGCAACTCCTCCTATAATTTGCATCAGAATTTGATCAAACTTGCCACAATGAATCTCCATGGTGTCTAGTTGTGCACACCACTTAAAGAATTCAGATAACTCTTTTTGTTCTTGAATTATCTGCCCTTGAATTTAAAAAAATACCCATTTTCTTGTGTGCGCAACTCCTCCTACAGTTTTGATCAGAATTTTTTCTCAAAAATGGTATTTTTTCTCATGTGGGCAACTCCTACAGTTTCAACCGGAATTTGATCAAACTAGCCACAATGAATCTTTATGGTGTCTGGTTGTGCAAACAAAATTTTGATAACTTTTCATGTTTGAATTATCTGCCCTTGAATTGAAAAAATGGCCAATTTTACTGACAAGCCCCTCTTGGGCGTATATGCGTGGCTCTGCGAAGCTCTTGTTAAACCTTATCAAAACATTGGGTAACGAGTAATGAATTTGAGCCAGGATCTGGAAAAACGTCCCTTATAGCATTTGAGAACAACATGTTTCCAGATCAGCCTGCGTATACAATACACGCAGTCTGACCAGGAACCATGATGTCCTCAAATAGCTTCCTCATGGTATTTAGCAACCTTTTGAGAGGATTATGGATGCTGGCTAGACTGCATCTACTTGAAACCTGGCTGTCTAAAATGCTATAAGGGACGTTTTTCCAGATCCTGGAAAATTTTGTACTTGGGTACCAGCAATTTTGTACCATACCTGCTGGTACCCGGATACTCGCTTTAGTCCTTTCAGCAATTCAGACTTTTTCTCCATGTATGCTACCTTCAGGATAAACCCTTTCCCAAACTGCAGTGGCGGATCCAGAGGGGGCTCGGGGGTTCAAACGCACCCCCTCTGTAGCCTGGTTGTTTCATTTACATGCCCTATATAGCGCAGTTGGTAGTGCATCTGCCTCTCGCTTGAGAGGTCACGGGTTCGATACCTGGCCGAGGCAAATACCCTCTCTGACAAAATGTCACTCTCCAATGGTTTGATATCGTGAACCTATGTGGGCGAGCAGCTGGAGGCTCGGTTAGGGTGTTGTAGAAGTACTGGTATGAGAAACAATAGGAATCCATGGTTAGGTGCTCCAGCCGCCGCAATAAGACCATAGCAGTTGAAAACGGCATAAAACCTCAATATACAATTCATTTACCGGTAGGCCTACATGCAAAAACTCAGTAAAAATTGTATAGCTCTTAGGAAAACGAATCTCCCTATTTGGATGTTCGAACCCTTTCATGCTAATAGAGATTTTCTAGATAAGTTTGCATTTATTTTGTTGTCTATAACTGCTTTCAATTATTATTACCTTCACCCAAATGGCAGAAATATTTATGGTTGTCTAATTTGAAAGCTGCTGCAGGCAACAAACTGGGTGTTAATAAAGATTGGATTTGTGCACAATATAGCTTGGCAAATATTGAGGCAAAAGGAGAAAATGGTGGTTACCAGTAGTGGTGTCCAAGGGCGTGGCGCTCATTACGCATAGTATGCAAACAAGTCTTACAAATAAAACTTTTCCCGGGGGAGACCTCCCCCCCCAACCCCCTTAAGAGCGGGGATACCCCCTCTCGTGCTCTCCCCCTCTTGGGGTACGGTGCTCGTGCGTAATATAAAAAAACTTCTGGCTACGCCCATAGTGTCCGTGGTCGAGAGGTAGAGCGTCGGCCTTGCGACCAAGAGGTTCTGAGTTCGATCCCCGGAGGTAGTTCTTGGACTTTACACCATACTGATGTTTTTCCAGGAAGCAGAATTGAGAGGGATTAACCCTTTCCCAAACAAGACCTGGTTTTGACGTCCCTAGAAGAAAATGCTTGAGAAAACATTGAGACAAAAGAAGAAAATGCTGATAATCAGCATTTTCTCCTTTTGTCACAATATTTTCTGTGCTTTATTTTACACAAATATTATATTTATCAACATTTATTTTGTCGTCTGCAGCAGCTTTCAATTTGGACCCGTCCAAAATTTGCCGTTAAAGGGCGACGGTAACAGATGGTCTAATTGCAAAAAATGAAATTTTTTGAAAAAATATGCAAAACTTTTGTGTTGACCACCTCGGGATGGTTAATAATATGCGATTCAGACAGAGAATGAGCCGAAATTACAAGACAGATAGCTGAATTTAGGGAGAATCCAAGCCTAAATTCAACCCCATCACTGATGGGGTTAGAATTATTTTTAAATTGTTGCGCATGCGCATACAGCGCGGACCATGATTCAAACGAGATTCATACTTAAATTTCAATATGACGTCATCATGTATGTTGTGACGTCATTTAAGAAAGTCGCATGTCCTACTGTTTTGACCTACTTTCGACATCGCTTCATGAATTTGGTATCAAATTGCGAAAAAATGAGTCGTTGCTTCAATAGTTTCTCGTAATCATTCAATCAGGTCATATAAAGCTTAAAAAAGTGTACATTTCGTTTGTAATTGACATTTTTGGGTCCAAATCTGGGAAATAGTAGCTTTAAAATAATTTTTAAAAACTTGCTTCCCAACTGATGTATTATGTTTGCAGATTGACATGATTGAGTTTTACCATGCTATTACAGGTAACGCTCAATCATGTCAATCTACAAACACAATAAAAATAATTATGATCAGAGTAACGCCTGAGGAATTATATTCTTTTGCATTAAGTCTCTCCTGTAAGGGACTTTTTGGGGGGAACAATTAACCCTTTACCAAACGACAAAATTGGAGGGAGATCCAATTCAAAAGCTTTTGCAGATGACAAAATCAGTGTTGGTGAACATTGAATTTTTGTACAGAAAATATTTAGGCAAAAGGAGAAAATGCTTTTCTTTTACAGATCATGTCAAAACAGGTCTTGGTTGGGAAAGGATTAAAGTAATTTTGTTTAGGAAAAGGTAACTGGCAGAAAAGCCAAAGGAATATGAGAAAGAAATGAAGAAACTGCTGATGAGACTGTGTTTATCCGATTTGTTCGATTAACTAGAACATTATTCTGTTAGTCTATCAAACAAGGAAACGAACAAAATGTAAACATCAAAGTCCAAGGTATTTATCAATTTTTGTCGAATTTCTGAGGATTCTGGCACTTACAGATAGTTTTCGTTCATTTAGACTACATGTTTTCATTGTTTTCGCTGTTTTGAAACACTCTGGAACGCCAATTGAAAAATTTTGTTGAAAGGAAGAGTGCTCGGATAGTATGCTATTTCGGGTAAAATTTCGATTGTCGATCAATTATGTCTTTTTTACTTGATTATGTTAATTAATGGTGACTCCGATACTCTCTTTTCCTAAAGTTTACTTTATTTTGTAGACTATCAGAGCAAAATTTAAATTTTAATATGTTTTAAGCTAACAATGGTCACAATTTTCTACTTTCTCTTTTGAAATTTGGTCGATTTTCCACTTTCTCTTTTGGAATTTGGTCACAACTTTCCACTTTTCCTTGTATAATATGTTGTTTGCATTCCCTCTCATCAAGAAACAATCTGTATTCCTGTCTATTTAAGTATGGGGATGTTTGGTGGGGTTTGATAAAGATAGAGTTTTGATAAACATCTGGAGAAATGTACAACAACCCACATATCCAGGAAACAGTCACCATCTCAGACAGGATACCAGCTACATGGCCACACGCTCAACAGTGTCCCAGGAGGAAAATACCTGGGCGTACACATAAGCAATGATCTCTCCTTGAACACTCACATCCAACAACGGCCGCCCAAGCAACTAGATCGCTCGGATTTCTATGCAGGAACCTACGAGGATGCCCAAGTGACGTCAAAGCACAGACACACTGCACGCTCGTCAGACCAGTTTTGGAGTATTCATCCTCCGTATGGGACCCATACACGATCCAACAAATAAATTCACTAGAGAGAGTCCAGCGCCAGGCGTCCAGGTTTGCTAAAGGCGACTTCTTCAGCAGAGAACCAGGATGTGTCACCAATATGCTGAAACACCTCTAATGGGACACACTACAAGAACGACATGCCAGAGACCGAGTCATTATGCTCTATAAGATTATGAACAACCTGGTTGAAATACCCCTGAACAGCTATCTACAGACCAGCACTCGCTATACCAGAAATTCAGCAGCCAACAACATCAGACAAATAACAACTAGACAAGACCTCTACAAATACTCCTTCTTACCCAGAACAATAGTTACATGGAATTCTCTACCTCCAGACATTCGAAACCAACCTACTGTTGACAGCCTCTGGCATGCACTACAGACGACCAGCATGCCAGGCCTCATCAACAACCCATAATTCCACTATCGTTTTTATCGTTTTTAACTGTACATACTGAGGTTTTTAGCTGTTTACCCCACATGCGTCAGTGTATTAACACTCAATTTTGAGTCAGCTCTATACAGGAAGAAGAAACAATGTTGTATCAAAGAAAATATCAAACCATAAGGAGAAAATAATTATTGTTAATTTTCAAACAAAACCTGGTAACTGCAGCTTTTTTTAAGCTGCAGTTACGAGGTTTTAATTGAAAAGCGGCAAAATGCAGCATTTTCTTTTGCCTCTTTGTTTTACCAAGCCTTCTTTTTATATACAGCCTAAGCTCCCCTTTCGGGTAATGCTGACAGGTATTTCTTACAGGGATATCAAAACCAATGCATATCTGGGAAAGGATAAAAATGATTGTCATATTCATTGCTATTTTTTAGGAAACTGCTTGAGGTATCATGGGGGTAGCACATTTGTGGGAGATTCTATCTCCGGCAGCCGGGGAGTGTGGATTGAAGATCTCGGACCTCAGTGGTAAAATTCTGGCAGTAGACCTGAGTATGTGGATACTGGAGTTTAGAAAGAGCGCTGGAACAACACATCTACACAACTTATACCTAAAGTGTGTATATTTTGCTTACTGTTTCCTAAACAAGACTTTGTTTCGAAGGTTTTCTGATATTTTTTCTGCTATATATTGTTCACAAATTTATCCTGTTTTCATCAAGTTCAACATCCATTTTGTGGTCAGCAGACACTTTCCAATTTGACCACTAATATTTTAAAAAAGCTGAGAAAGACATGTCATTATAGTTTGCATAGTATAAATAGTCAAGATAAGACTCGATACATTTTTCTTCTTGTACCATATTTTGTTTATGTTTCAGAAATCTTCTATACCGTACACTAGAGTTCATGAAGGAGGGGGTTAATCTGATATTTGTTCTGGATGGGTTAGCCCCGGAACTGAAACATAACAAAATACAGAAAGCGAGGGATAAGATAGACTTTGAGATAAAATATGATCCTGGCACATTCAACAGGCCATATCTGGAGAAATACTCAGCAGAGGTAAAGATTCTTTGACACTTTTTCACGCCCCATAAAATAAAGGCTTAAACCCATTACTGCACAGTGACGCCTTCTGACTCCCTTACAAGAAAATGCTTTGGAAAACGTCGTGAAAAATGAAGAAATTGCTTGTGACAAGCAATTTCTTCATTTTCCACAATGTTTTCTAACCCAAAACGTGCAGATTTTTAAAATTTCATCAACTTGAAAATGTCGTCTGCAACAGTTTTCAAATTGGAACAGTCAAAAATTTTGTCGTCTGGTAATGGGTTGAATTTGGAAAACATTGTGGAAAGTAAAGAAATTGCTTGTGATAAGCAATTTTTTCAATTCCCACATTGTTTTATACCGAGACAGATCAAAATAGTTTGAGATAAATCATGATCCTGGTACATCCAACAGGCCATATCTGGAGAAATACTCTGCAGAGGTAAAGATTTGGAAACAAATAGCTATACACAATAAATAAATTAAAAAATAAACGCTTAAACCATAACCATACAGCAAAATTGTATTGTAGACATCAGTTCAAAGCCGATGAAATTGCACATTTTTTGTGCAAATTTTTCATTTGGTGTAGAAAACATCATTGCATGATTAGAAATTAAGAAATTGCTTGTCATAAGCAATTCATAATTTTCCAATATGTTTTCCAAAGCCTTTATCTTCTGAGGCGTCAAAAGGTGTCACTGTGCAGGAATGGGTTAAATGGAAATGATTTTGACAACATATATACTTGCTTGGCATATATGGACACAAACATCTTCAAATATGAATGCTTATATAGTATGTAATTCATGTTTCACATTTTAATAAAGAATTCATATGAGCCGGGATCTGGAAAAAGGTCCTTGAAGGCTTTTGAGCCCAACATAGTTCCAGATCAGCCTGCGTATACACTCAGTCTGATCTAGAACCATGTTGTTCTCCACTGGCCTTTTCGTGACCTGTTGCAACCTTATGAGAGCAGCAAAGATCCCTGCCAGACTCCATTTGGGCACAAGATGATCTTGAAGTATAGATCTCGCAAATGCTATAGGGGATGTTTTTCCAGATCCTGGCTCAAAGTATTATAAGTTTGTATGTTAATTTTATCTCAACAGTGTGTAGCTCTGATAGAATGCCTGGGTATACCATGTATAAAGAGTCCAGGTGAAGCGGAGGAGACATGTGCCTATCTTAATATGAAAGGGGTAAGTTCTTGTGGAGAGAGAGTATAGAATTGGGTGCATGCTTGTTTTTGTTACTGTAAACCAGGATAAGTTCGCGTCAAGAAATGTTCGCGTTTTCATGCACTCGGCCTTGTTCGCGGCGTTTTAAGTTCGCGGATCAATACTGTCCGCGAATCGCGCGAAACAAAACACGCTATGGGGGAATTGAAAAATTGATATGTTGAATAATATGGGGAATCGGAGAATCGGATAATTACATATTGAATTATGACTGTTTTTACGATATTTTAGTCGCCATTGACAGTTTGTCGAAGTAACTTTCAATCGACCCATTGTTTTATTTCACACTTTATAGTATACTGGATTACAGTTTGTAACACAATGCATAAAATTTGAGCGTTACATGAAATTCACACCTATTTACCTACATGTATAACGTCGAGAAGCCATAATGACAGTTTCATTCAATTTCAAACCTCGAAGCTGTGGCTATTTTCAAACTACAGTTACGAGGTTTTAAACGTCAATCGACGTTTGCTATCATACTCGGCATTCGAATGCCAAACGACCCCTTTTTCTCAATTGCAGGCAGGTATATCTAGTTGAATAAGTTGGTTTATCTTACAATGTCATGTTTTTTCAATATGTCTCAATATCTATGAATTTTTGGATAAAAACGAAAATAGTCTGAAATAAAGAAAATTTTTCACTTACATCCTGTTATGAAAAAGCTATTTCCCTAGTTAACATAGTAACAAATACGTCGAATGTAAATAAAACATCTCCCCATAGGTTTTCCCGAAACAAAAACTATCAAAGCGATTAAAGTTAGCGTTTTTATTGAAAGCAGCCTTTTCGTGGCCTTTTAAGTTCGCGGATCACACCCACCCGCGAAAGACGCTAACTTAAAAAGCGCGAAATAATTTCCTGGTTTACAGTAATTCCTATGTGGGCGAGCAGCCTGAGGCTCGGTTAGGTAGTTGTGGTAGTACTGGTATGAGATACAACAGCAATCCATGGTTAGGTGCTCCAGCCGCTACATGACCATAGCAGTTAAAAACGACGTAAAAACCCAATAAATCAAATCAAATTTGTGTTTAATCAAATAAAAATTACCTTGCTGTTTTTGCTCTGAGCATTAAATTCCATCAAGCGATCATGACTTATGTAACATTGCCAAATGAATAATAACTTTGAGTTACTGGTATATCTTTTAATTTATGTAAAATTATTCATATCTTTAAATAATCAATTTTACAGTTAAAACAGGTTGTGTCAAGCCATAGGAAACATCATATCACATCAAGATAATAGTACAGAGTTCAACTCATTTTAAATTTTGATATCTATAGAACAATTTCAAGTACAGTCAGATATTGTATGTTTAATCTTGGGACTTGAATGAAATATGTATATGTTTTATAAATGAGATTTTATCATAAGAGGCTTACAAGATAACATAATTCTAGACTAGGTTAAATATTTCTTATTTCTATTAAAGATAGTAGATGGTTGTATCACAAAGGATGGTGATTTCTTTTGCTATGGTGGACAAACAATCTACAGAAACCTTAGGAAAGAGAGCAAGGTAAGAACATGCCACCATTAAAATTTTACTTACCTCTTTCCCGAACAAGACCTGGTTTTGAAGTCCATAATAGAATAGGCTTGTGAAAACATTGAGACAAAAGAAGAAACTGCTGATAATCAGCAGTTTCTCCTTTTGCCTCAATATTTTCTTGACTATATCACACACAATTCTAATCTTTAATAAATTTTTTTTTTTTCGTCTGCAGCAGCTTTTGAATTGGTCCACCCTAAAATTTTGTCGTTTGGGAAAGGGTTAAACTGAATCTGTGCTGTGGAGATACAGTATTGATCCAAATTGGGTAAAGGGCATAGACAAAGATCAGACTCACTGAATTAAAGTTAAAATTTAAAAGTCAAAGCTTTGGTTTAAAGTCTATTTCTATAAACTGAAGTTTATCTAACTGACTTTACACTTTAACCCACAATCATCAAAATACAAGTCAGTTGTCGTCAGCAGTATTATACTCAATGGTTGGTCTTCATGCTATCTAGGTCATGATAAAAAGTGGGTCATGTCAGGTCAAAAATAAGATTAGTAGGCCAAGGTTTATAAAACCAAATAGGGGAAGTAAAGTGAGTGAAGACTACAATTTGTAAAGTTTTCCATTTACCTCCCTTGGTCCATTAGTTGTGACCAAGGAATTGCCTTGGGTTCAAGCCTGGTTAGCAATCCCTTAACCCATTACTACACAGTGACTCTTTTTGACTCTCCAAAGGATAAAGACTTTAGAAAACATTGTGGAAAATGAAGGAATTGCTTGTAACAAGCAATTTCTTCATTTCCCACAATATTTTTCACATTCAGAAAATTTAAGTTTGATTCAATTGAAATTGCAGTCTGCAACATCTCTGAATTTGGACTACCCTAAATTTCTATTGTTTGATAAAGCATTAATCAGTTATATATGAACAAGCCACAATGTTCTACAAATATTTTCAGCTTTATGTTGTCGAACATTTCGAGATGTGTGTACTGGTGAGAGAAATGACAGGAATCCATAGTTAGGTGCTGCAGTCCCTGCTATATGATCATAGCAGTTGAACGAAGTGTTAAACAACATTCAATCAATCAACAAAGGTTATTCATACACACTGTTGTATGATAGCTGCTCTTGTTAACCCATTACTGGACAGTGATGTCTTTTGACTCTTTCACAAGAAATGGCTTGTGAAAACATTGTTGAAAATGAAGAAATTGCTTGATATTGTCATCTGCGACACCTTTAAAATTGGAACAGTCCAAAGTTTGTCTTTTGGTAATGGGTTAATTCACATTTAGATACATACTTCTACCTACTTTCAGCTATATGTGGTCGACCATTTTGAGATGTGTGATATCGAGTCAAAGTTACAATTTGAGCGACCTGATCTGGTATCCATGGCGCTGTTACTAGGCTGCGACTATAATGGCGGAGGTGTTAAGCATGTTGGTAAAGATAAAGCTGTTACACTGTTGAAGTCTTGGAGGGAACGAGGCATCAAGTCTTTAGATAGGTAAATTTATATATTGCTGCTTTTCTTCAAAAACCTTGTAACTGCAGCTTAACCCGTTACTGCATGGTGACACCTTTTGAATCCTTCACAAGAAATGGCTTGGGAAAACATTTTTGAAAATGAAGAAATTGCTTATGACAAGCAATTTCTTCATTTTCCACAATGTTTTCCAACTCAAAAAAGTAAGAATTATAATATATCATCAATTTAAAAATGAAGTCTGCACGCCTTTCAAATTGGAATAGTCCAAAATTTTGCCATTTGGTAATGGGCTAAAACAAGCTGCAGTTATGAGGTTTTTGTTGAAGCCTGCGAGTCGGGCGGTCATACAATCAGTCAATCTGTCAGCAAAGTCTTGTCCGATTTACTCCTTGTACTGTTTCAATTGCTTCTTACTCTGCTGGAGTGTTCATTTGTACTTGTAGATTTGAAAGACTAAAGTTAAGCGAAAATTTGATATAGAATTATTCATTTATGGCTCCTGATTTGAGTTTGAAATGCTTGTCTGCATAGCCCCTGCAGTTTTGACTCGATTAGCTTCATACTAGGCGAAGTGTTCATTTGAACATGTACATGTGCAAAACAGAATGAGTTATTTCCCCTGATTTAACTAAAAAGCTTGTCAGTTTCAGTTAATCCGAGTCTTCTCTGATGTAAATACGCTCTTTGATATTTTGATTTTTCGCTATTTACATCAGAGAGCGTTGCTCTTTGAAAAAATCAAGAAGTTCGCAACAAACTGTTGCGCATCGTTCACCGTCCGATCGTAAACGCTATCGTTAAAACCCCTGATGATATCGATAAATGAACCATTTATTGTTATGGCTGCTGAAAAAATTACGACCAAAAAGCATTTCTAAAAGGTTAATAGGCAATGTTTTGCAACAACCCTCACCTGAGCAGCCTTTGTTTACCTTGACCTTCCATTCAAAACCAAAGGTTATACTCATCCAGCAGGCCGATTTGAAATGAAATTTTTGGTCAGGTATGACAAAAAATGATTTATTGATCTATACCCTACAGTGTTTTACCGAGTGATTCGATATGATACACAAAAACAAAGCTTCAAGTTACTTGTAACGTTACCGAACTTTCCGCTGTTTTCAAAGAGCAACGCTCTCTGATGTAAATAGCGAAAAATCAAAATATCAAAGAGCGTACAGTCGAAACTCGTTATGTCGACTTTTGTGGGCCACTGAAAATATCTCGACTTATCCGGAGTTCGACACAAACACCAGCCATCAAAAACTGAAAGTTTTCACGGAAGTCTTCGGCAGAATTCGGGGTATGGCTAATACGATGATCTGAATAACTCTAGGGAGGAGGGGTCACATATACCCGTGTACATGTAATTATTATATGATGATGAAATATTTCAAATAAAATAAAAACGGAAGACAATTACTATTACTGCCGTTGACAAAATTAGAGTAACAAGCGTCGTCTGCACATAGCCTTTCTTGCGCGTGTATTTTTCACGGGTTGTGCAATCTTACGGTGAACCGACAGCAGAATGCTATCATCCGGTTTTCACCCAGTTTTCACACCTTTCAATCAAGATTTTAATCCCTATTGTTCGAAATCGTGATAATGAGGGTTTGACAGCCTAGACAAAGTGACTATGCTAATCAATCAATGACCGGAACAGGTAATTTTAAGGTGAAATTTATCTACCGACCGGCAAAAAAATTCGACTCATCCGAAGTTAACAATTTTCCCAACTCGACACAAACATCGAAATTCATATAAAATAAAGAAGGGACAAAGTCGGGACTTGGAAAACACTTCGACTTATCCGGAAAATCGACTCAACCGATGTCGACACAACGAGTTTCGACTGTATTTACATCAGAGAAGACTCGGATTAAGTTTCAGTCTGATTTGCTTCAAACTTAGCAGAAATATTCATTCAGACCTGTAGTTGGTAAAGACTTAACCCATTACCACACAATGACTCTTTTTGACGCCCTTCAACAAAATGACTTTGGAAAACAATATGGGAAATGAAGAAATTGCTTGTGACAAGCAATTTCTTCATTTCCCACAATGTTTTCTACCCTAAAAGACAAAAAATATAAAATTTCACTCACTTAATTTTTTCGTCTGCATTATCTTTGAAATTGGACTGCCCTAGAATTTTGTCATTTGGTAATGGGTTGATTGATGTGGTAACTAAAGCTTTATCATGTATCATATTGCAGAATACTGGACTGGGACCAGAAGTCAGAACTTGATGATATAGAATACAAGTCAAAGAATAGATGTCATAAGGATCAGCATTGTAAAACATGTAAACACACAGGTAAAATATTGATAGGCAATGGCAATGAATTTTGTGCTAAAAATAGATTGTATTTACTGTTATGTTTTGATAAACCGTCGTTGTTGTTATAAAATTACGAGTGACTAGGTACGAGATTTTATAACAACACCCAAGAAATACTATTTGTTTGTCCGCAATTACATCACAGCTAACTAAATAAAATCATTCCCTATTGAATCCTTTACAATACAGTTACTCTTTTTGACTCCCCTAAAAAAAGTAAAGGCTTTTGAAAACATTGTGAAAAATGAATAAATTACTTGTGACAAGCAATTTCTTCATTTCCCACAATTTTTTCTACCAAACAAGACCAAAAGAGTTTAAAGTTCCTTAAATTGAAATAGTCGTCTGCAATATCTTTTAATTTAGAATTTTTTTATCAAAAATTGTTGTTTGGTAATGAACAACTCTTTATCCAAACAGCAAAAGTTAGACTGTTGTAATTTGAACGCTGCTGCAGGCAATAAGATGGATGTTTGTAAATGTATTATTTGTGTACTGATTGCCAGTTTTTTCTCCCTTTTGCTCAATATTCTCTACCATGTAAGCAGTGTCAATAAGGAACAAAGCTTTTTCCTTTACTTTTTACCTGGTACATAAAATAGCATTGAATGTTGTGCTAAAAATTGACTGGGTTTACTATTATGTTTTGATAAACGGTCGGTGTTGTTATACAATCTCGTAACTATGGCTTGATTCAAGCAGTAAGTACGAGATTTTATAACAACACCCATGAAATACTATTTGTGTGTCAGAAATGACGTCACAGCTAACTAGATAAAATCGTTCTCAATTGAATCCTTTACAACACATTAACTCTTTTTGATTCCCCTAAAAAAATAATGGCTTTCAAAAACATTGTGCAAAATGAAGAAATTGCTTGTGACAAGCAATTTCTTCATTTCCCACAATGTTTTCTACCAAACAAGACAAAAAGAGTTTAAATATTCTGAACTTGAAATTGTCGTCTGCAACATTGTTGTCATTATACCCCTGCAAAATGAATGTTTTAGGGGGTACACTGGAACCAGCCTGTCTGTTTGTCTGTCTTTGTACAAAATACTTGTCTGGAGCATATCTCTAAAAGTAAAGTAGCTATGATCATGAAACTCCACAGATGGATAGAACTCGCTAGGGAGAAGTGCAGTGTACAAGGAGCATAACTCTACCTTGCTTATTTTTGAGTTATTGCCCTTTGTTTTCGACAAAAACACTTTCAGGACAAATGTAGTTGTGGGGCTTTTTATCACCGTTAGTAATATATTTCTAGTTTATATTGAGAAAAATGAAATTGTTGTATTTCATGTAGGTAGTATCAAGATTCACCAGAGGGATGGGTGTGGCCAATGTAAGATGGAGGCGGGATGTAATGAGTCATGTGACATAACTTGTGAATGTGATTGGCACAAGGAGGACCAACTATTACTTCAATATAAGCTAGAGTTAAATATCAGACAGAAATCGAGGGAAGATGCTGACTTTGTAGAGAGAAGTAAAAAGGTAAATTAATACAACAAATGAAAGGGCCCCATGCTGAATATATCAGGGATCAGAGAGCAGCTGGGGACAGTCAGAGTTTGAATTGCTGTGAGGTGCATCACATTATCTAGGGCCAAAAGGAACATAAATTTTGGGCTGGTACAAACTTTTTAGCAAGCTGGGATTTTATATCGGTGGATTAATGTCACAGCCCTAGTGTTTGCTTTGCGTCAGCGTTGCATCGTGTCTTCAAAAACTTAAACTTTGTCTATATCGTCTTTGTCTTTTTTGTCATCATGTGTAGAAAACACAGTGGGAAATGAAGAAATTGCTTATCGCAAGCAATTTCTTCATTTTCCATCATGTTAAACAGTTTTCCAAAGCCTTTACCTTGCATGGCGTCAAAAGACGTCTTTATGTGGGAATGAGTTAACCTGAACTCCTTGATGGAATATCTCAACAACAAAATGTATATGGCAGTCTTAAGTGCTTGAAATACTCACACACAGTCAACTATACATAAGTTTTGCAATCATTTATTTATGAATACATAATCAGGGGTTTCATTAAGAGGCGGGGGGGGGGGGATTTCCCCCTCCTATTTGACTGAATTTGAGTACAATCCCCCTGCTACTTTTGAAAATTTTGTATGGGGTTAATAGGGAAAACATAGAAAATCCCCCGCCTACTTTAGCTTCTGGCCAAGGTGGCCAAAAAGGTATTGAAACCCCTGCATAATATTTCGCTGCTTTTCAACGAAAACCTCATAGCTGCAGCTTAAAACAAGCTGAAGTTACGAGGTTTTCGTTGAAAAGTGCCAATGTATTTCTTTCGTACAGGTAGCTGCTGAATTCATGAAGCCTGATCTGGGTATACAGTTGGACAAGGATCAGACTGCATGTCAACCTATTGACCTGAAGTCCCTGATGGAATATCTCGACAACAAATTACATATGACACAAGACAAAGTACTTGAAATCATCACACCAGTGTTCATTCTAAGTCAACTGTATCAAAACAACCAGGCATATATGTACACACCTTTACGGTAAATACTTATTAAAATGCTTTACAAGAATAAATCCTTTCCTGTATGTCTGAAAGAATGAGACTTTACCAAATGACGAAAAAATGATGTGATAATGGAGTTGTCTATATCTTATTTTGTGGGTTTTTAGCTCACCTGAGCACAAAGTGCTAGGAGTGAGTCATTGTGGTCACTTTTGTCTGTTATCCATCAGTCTGTCCATCCAGGATTTGGTGTTTACACTCTAGCGTTTACAAATATTAGCCAATCTTGATCAAACATGGTCAAAACAAGTATGATGTTAAGATCTCGGATAAGTTTGTTTATGGGCCAGATTGATCAGAACGTCGTGAGTAATCTGCCCTTGAATGTAAAAAAAGATGGACTTTGCCTTTGTTTACAAAGTTAGTGATCATAAAATCTTCCTTGAGTTTGATTTTCAATTGGATCTGAAATTCTAGAGACATGTGCCCTTTAATTTGACAAAATTACTGTTTTTGACTTTATTTCCTCTCCAACAACCACAAATATTGATCAATCAAGAAACTTGGACACAATGAAGGTGACCAGATCTGACATTAGTGCAATTTTTAGTGCGATCGGACCAGAAATTTTAGAGTTGTGAGCCCTTGATCTTGTACAAGTATGACTTTCAGTCTGATTGGAACAGAAAGTCCTGAAATTTCTGGCGTTGAACTTGATAGAATAGGGAACAATTTTATCCAGTTAAGGTAGGAAGGGCCTAATTAAAAACACCACTTTCTAGCCATACGAAATGCATCAAATTACACACACTTGTAAACACACTTCACATGAGTTGATTCACCGTGCCGGATTTCAAGATTATGCTTCAAGAAGAAAATAATTCACAAATATTATTTTACTCTATATTCATATGAAAGGGAGGTAATTTTGAACATTTTTGTCTAATATTTCCATAAATATGCATTAATTCAAAATTCTAAACCGTTCAAAATGCTTATATTTATACATGGATTGGAAATGTAACACAGTTTAGGAATTACTAGCACTTTTCAAATTTCGCTCATGGCTCTTTGGTGCTAATTAGGCCCTTCATACCTTAAAAGTGACGTAATTTTGGACAAACAGTAGTATTTTGTAGGTGTTGTTATAAAATCTCGTATTTACGGCTTGATCCAAGCTGTAGTTACGAAATTTTGTAACAACAACAACAACGGTTTATCAAAAGAGCCGCGACGCGAGAAAATCGGTCTTCGGGAGTTTTGACCAGATCCGACACAAATGAGGGTATACAGCCGCAGAAAGTGATTAGAGTCACGAAATTTCGTACATGGGAAGAAGAAGAACTAAAATTTCTTACCAGCGAAAACACAGACGCTGATCAGATTCGCTTATGCTAAATTCCGATTTTCTCGCGTCGCGGCTCAAAACATAACTGTTACTCTGATCTATTTTTAGCACAAAATTCATTGCTTTTGCCATTTTTGCTCATATTGTCTTGGTTCAGGTGAACGAATGAGGACCTTTATGGTCCTCTTGTCTTTATAATCACATCAATGTTTGTTCTCAGTCACCTGTTTCAACACTTTCCCAAACAGCAAATTTTTAGGGTGATCCACTTCAAAAAGTGCTAAAAATGACAAAATGGATGTTATTAAAGATAGAATTTGTGTAAAATATGGCATAGAAAATATTGAGACAAAAGGAGAAACTGCTGGTTATCAGCAGTTTCTTCTTTTGTTTCAATGTTTTCCCAGGCCATTTCTATAAGGGACTTCAAAACCAGGTCTTGTTTGGGAAAGGGTTAAAACAAACAAAAAATACATACATGTCAATCGTAAATATCTTTTTATGACTTGATACAAGTTTGAACATAAAAAACTAAAAGAGTCTTAGATTCAATTTATGATTTACATTGCCTTTAACAAAATCTGTAGTGCTAAGTGTTTCAAAAGATTGGTTGTTTTAGAGCACAGGCTTTATATTTCATTAACAGTTGATGATTGGATGTGACCAATGAATGGCGTTTATTTTGGTATCTGGCAGTTTTCAATTAACACTGTTAGTTAATTAAATACAATGTATTGCTTTTGTACAGTTTTATGTTAAAGGTTGATTTTTTTATTAACAAGTTAGGTTAAATTTGAAATATTTACAGTTTAAATGCTGAACAGTTAATTTTTCATTAACAGTTGATTATTAGATGTGACCATTGTATGACATTCATTTTGGTATCTGACAGTTTTTAATTAACGCTATTGGTTTAATATAGTTTCACACTGTTAACCCATTCCCAAACAAGACCCGGTTTTGACGTTCCTAATAGAAAGATCTTGGGAAAACATTGAGACAAAGGAAGGAAATGCTGTTCTCCTTTAGCCTCAATATTTTCTTGGGAAAACATTGAGACAAAAGAAGAAAATGCTGATAATCAGCATTTTCTCCTTTTGCCTCAATATTTTCCATGCTGCATTGTGCACAAATTCTATCATTATCATTATCGATCTCTGATAATCAGCATTTTCTCCTTTTGCCTCAATATTTTCCATGCTGCATTGTGCACAAATTCTATCTGTATTCCTTATCGATCTTGTCATCTACTACAGCTATCAAATTGGACCATCCCATAATTTTGCTGTTTGGGAAAGGGTTAACAGTTTTATGTTGAAGGGCTAGTTTTTCATTGACAGTTAAAGATTGAGTGTGACTTGAACAGTTGGAATTATCATTATACCAGCCAAAATTCTATTAGGGGGTATATTGGAGCCACCCCGAACAGTCTGTTGGTCTGTTTATTGGATTAATTTTCACACTTTATTACATGATTTTAGACTGATCTTAAATACTTCAGAGATGAAAAAAAGCTGTTACATTGCAGCATAGAAAATATCTATGAGAAAGCATGAAATACTGACCAATAGCATTTTCTTCTTATTTCTCAATGTTTTCCAATACCTTCTTTCTTGGGGATATCAGAATCAAAGCTTGCAGGAGAAAGAGTTAATTTACACTACCTGCTGGATATTGTTTTGGCATTCACAACTGCACCTTGTATATTTACCAAGGTTTAATTACTATGTGTTAATTGAAATCCATATACATCACAATTTTATTAACAAGTGTAGCACGATCAGACCAAGGCATAGTCGGCACTTATTAAGCTTTTTCCCAAACAAGACATGGTTTTGACATCCCTAGAAGAAAAGGCGTGGGAAAACATTGAAAAAAAAGAAGAAACTCGTCGTTGTAAATGCAAAACCTCGTATCTCGGTTTTGGAAAATTTCAAAGGGGAGGGAATAAAGTGTCATAACTTTTCCCAAACTGAAATGTTTTACTTGAAATTTGGAAATATTGTTCACAGATGATTTGCCATCAATACCGATAGGTAAAATATCTCAAAACTTGCAAGAATTGTCTGTAACTGGGCACAGAAGTTTGTAATTTGAAAATCGCAAGGATCGACATACAAGGTTTTGCATTTACACCGACGAACTGCTGATAACCAGCAGTTTCTCCTTTTGTCTCATTATTTTCTATGCCATATTTTACACAGATTATATCTTCAAAAACTTCCATTTTGTCATTTGTAGCAGTATTTTAAGTGGATCACTCTAAAATTTTGCCGTTTGGGAAAGAGTTAACAAGTATTGCACGATCAGACCAAGCCATGGTCTGTACTTATTACATGAATAACACTGGCTATAGCACAGTGGGTATTGTCACATATTCATGGGGTCTCCTTTTACATAATGACAAAGTTGTCGGATGTTACATTTTGAAAACTACTACAGATGACAATTGGGGGTGGATAATGATAGGATTTGTGCACCATATTGTACTGAAAATATTGAGGCAAAAGGAGAAAATGCTGATCATCAGCATTTTCTTCTTTTCTTTCAATGTTTTCTGACCCTTTCATATTCAGGGATATCAATACCTCTCTCGTTTGGGAAAGGGTTAATTGTTTCAACCACTACCATAGCACAGTTGGTATTTCATCAGATTCTTAATCATAGGGTCCCCAGGCAAGACTAACCCATTACCACACAGCGACTCTTTTTGACTTCCTACAAGAAACTGGCTATCGAAAACATTGTGGAAAATAAAGAAATTGCTTGTGACAAGCAATTTCTTCATTTCTCACAATACTTTCCATACAAAATTGTTAAATAATGTACTTTTTCATTCATTGTTAGCTCTACTGGCCGAAGGCATTGTGGTGTAGCATGAATCTTCTTTGGATAGACCTCTATTGTATTCCTTGAAGAATTTCGTAGTCTCAAAGTCTAAAAGCCAGTGGAGCGATATAGGGCCATCATGGCCCCCTTGTTAGCTATTGTCTGCAACATCTTTGAACTTGGACAAGTCCAAATTTTTGCTGTTTGGTAATGTGCTTATATCATTTCTGATGTTTTTTCCCCACCAACAGTAAATGTTAACCTAAGTGAGATGAGCAGCTGCTGTAGGCTCAGAAAGCATACTGTGGTAGTATTTATGTCTGAAACAGAAATTCATAGTTGGGAGCTCCAGCGGCCATGATATAATTGAGCCACTTGTAAAATTATGTTTATACGTTTGGTTACGGCAGACTGTCTAGGGTTGATACTGTTTACACTTCCCAGATCATCCCTTTCATATTTCAAATATTTCACATTTCAGGATAGAGAGAACATGTAAGCAGAGTGGTGTTGAAGGTTTTCTGGTGTCTTGGGAGAAAACAGGTTAGTGTTGTCAGTGAGAGAAAAGGCCGATTCTTACCGGGGGCATATTGTTTTACTCATGTCTGTCTGTCCGTCTGTCTGTCCGAAAACTTAATATTTTGTCATTTCTCCGAAAGTATCGGACGTACAATGCTGAAATTAGGTATATAACTTCCTGTCAATGATATATATCTGTTCCATGCAAAATGACCTTTCTCAAGGTCATTTGGTAACCTTTATCAACCCTTAACACAAAAACTTAACATTGTTGAAAAATCCAAAAAATAAACGAGACTTACCTTGGTTAAAGTCGATGTTTGTTTGGGATTCTTTGTAGTCATATAACACTGGAGTGATCAGATGAGATGCGCGCCGTGCAAGCTATTATCCTCAGTTTTCAACGCCATATCATACAAGGAATTTCAAAAAACCTTGCTGCTGTGACTCTGCTACATAAATAACAGCAGAGTAATGGTTCTTGTCAATATGCAGTTAGACTGGGTTGGGAGAACTTCGTTCTCGATGGGTGGGCATCTGATCACTCCAGTGTTATATGACTACAAAGAATCCCAAACAAACATCGACTTTAACCAAGGTAAGTCTCGTTTATTTTTTGGATTCTTTTACGTCATACCACTTCCGTTCTCATATGAGACTTCAAAGCTTAGAAATTACTTGTATGAATTGATTTCCAAGTAATAAATAGAAAGAACTATTTACCTTGAGGCCTCTACAACACTGAAGTTTCTAATTCTGTAAAACGGCAGTGCTAAATCTGCCTTCAGATGCTGACACTTCTTTATTATAGAACAGTCCAAATGTTTTTGCATTGGTCCATCCTGCAACCTTTAGAATGTCTTGGATTCCTACATTATTTACAAAGGCTTTTGACGTAGCTGCTGACCGCACACTATGAGCCTTAAAAATGTCACAGTTTATACCCGCTGCTGACATCACACATTTTATCCATCTACTCACTGTACTACTTGCTACAGGTTTAAATGGTTTAATATAACTAATTAACAAACTTTTATGATTATCCCTCAAACCTTTTGTCCTTGAAAGGTATTCAACCAAACATGTATATACACAAAGTTCTGTATCTTCAGAAAATTTAAAAAGTTCAACATATGGTGTACTTACACCTATCCTATTTTGCTTTAGATGTCCACTATAGTACAAAACGAACTTGGAGGCTTCCTGCCTCAAATTATGAATACTCAGCAAATTAAGGGATTGTGCACGACTAGCTCTAGTTAATGCTATAAGCATAACAAGTTTATAAGTCAGTAATTTGAGAGATAATTTGTCTAACGGACCTAATTCTTTTAGATAACGTAGTACTACTGAAACATCCCAAGTCTGGCAATATCTTGATGCTGGTGGTTTCATGTTATAAACACCTTTCAGAAACCGTACCACCAACGGATGACTTCCTGCAGAGAAATTCTCGATTACAAGCCCAACTGCTGATAAAGATGAACGTGCAGTGTTTATAGCACTATATGTAAGACCTTGGTCATATAATTCTGTCAAAAAATCAAGCACTATATCTATAGACGTTTGAAATTTACAAGTTTCCCTTTTATCACAGAAACGAAACCACTTTCTGATGTACATGTTGTACTGTTTTTGTGTACCTGGTCTCCAAGAGGCCATGATGATGTTTGTAGCTTTGAACGATACCTTTCGCTCTTGAAGGGATTTCCTGACAGCCGACAGGCCATCAGCACTAGTTTCTCGTCCAAAGGATGTTTCTTCATGGTTCCTGGTAGTGACAGAATGTGTTTCGGAAGAATCAGTGGACTGTCCACAATCATCTCCATCACAGTTGGGTACCAGTTCTGAGTTGTCCACAGGGGTGCCACCAGAATGCACTCGCTTACATCCTCCCTCAATTTCCTGAGTATTCTCGAAATTAAACTGAAAGGAGGAAAAGCAAAGAAATAAGTATTTCTCCAATCTGTGGTAAATGCATTGATTTTCTCTGCAAGAGGATCTGGCTTCCATGAAACATATCTCTCCAGCTGCTTATTTAACCTGGAAGCAAACATGTCAATGTAAGGAATACCCCATACATCAAATATTTTGCATACAATGTCATTGTGTAACATCCATTCAATATTGTCATTGAAATTTCTGGAGCTGTAATCAGCTACATTAATTTCACCAGGTATATGGCCAGCTGTTAGCCAAATCTGTTTTTTCCTTGCCCACAGCCAAATGTCTTTAGCAAGCTCATTACATAAAAGAGACTTCATGCCACCCATTTTGTTTATATAAGTCATTGCAGTTATATTATCTGTCTGGATAATGACATGCAAGTTCTCCTTATTCATGCAAAAGGCTTTCAACGCTAGTTGAATAGCAAGAAGTTCTAGGAAATTTATATGATTACTTTGTTCTTCTGAGGACCAACGACCCCCAATTTTCTCATTGTCACACATGGCTCCCCATCCATATGAGCTAGCATCAGTAGTGATCATAAAGTCGGGTGGACCATGTGAAATTTTCCTAGTAGCTGTTTGGATGTTTTCTATCCACCAGCCTAATTCTTCTTTCATGGGTTCAGTAATGGGCATTTTTGCATTGAAGTCTCCTTTATTTTCTTTTAATGCTAGACACTTTTCTTTTTCTAGTGTTCTGTAAAATAAAGGGCCTATTTCTACAGCTGAGAAAGCAGCAACTATCAAACCAATTACTTTTGCAACCTGTCTTATACTGCTTTGATCTTTATTCTTTAGACATGTGCATGCCTGAAATATAGCATCTTTTCTTTCACAGGTTAAATAGACTATCATTTTTACAGAGTCAATGTGATTCCCAAGGAATATTATAGTTTGAACAGGTATCAAAACAGACTTCTTTTCATGAATGATGAAACCAACATTTTCCATGAGATTAAAGGTATCATTTACATTTACGAGACATTCTTCGTACGTATCGCTCAAAAGTAAAGAGTCATCAATATAGCCTGAATTTGTATGACCCTTTTGACGAAGGTCTGCATATACAGGCTTCATTAATTTTGTGAATTGGCGTGGCGCACACGCTATTCCATTAGGCATACAACAATATTCCATTATTTTACCTTTGTATTGAAAACGAAAATATTTTCTATGTTCTTCGGCAATAGGGACTGAGTAATATGCATGTCTAATGTCTATAGAAGCCATATAGCAGTTAGGTTTGACCAACTTAAGAGCACTCTCAAAAGAATCCATTTTGAAATGATGGTATTGAACAAATTCATTTAATTTTTTAAGATTCAGTATCATTCTGTGTTCTCCATCTTTTTTAGGTCTCGTGAAAATTGGAGAAATAAACTGTCCCTCTACAAAAGGTACTTCTTTAATAACATTAAGCTCCTGCAGCCTAGTTATTTCTTTTTCTACTATTTCTTGCTCCGAAGAGTTCATAAGATAAAATGAATCAATGTATTGATTTTGTAAAGGAACAGAGCCTGCGAAATCTATATGACAGTGCAGTGCAATGTCCAAAATATTTTTATCAGAGGTCAGTTTTCTCCAACTTTCAGCAAAATCTGAAAGCCTACCTGCATTAAAACGTACTTCATTGACTACTGGCCCTTGTGTTTGCTCTGATCCGCTTTCCCGTTTTTTGACGGTTGGTTCGGATTTGAAGGATAGCGATATCCACCTCTTCTGATACCTCGTCCACGAGAACGAGGAAACCTAGCCCCACGGGTACCTCTACCCCGGAAGCCTGATTGTCTGGTTGAGCCAACGTTTTTACTAATCTTGTTCATTTCTTGGATGTCTCTAATATCTTTTACAATTGAGTCCCCATAAAGTAAATCGGTGTATGGCACCGACGCCGAACAAAGATGGTGGAGTTTGGGATCCATGTCTTTTTTGTGGGTTTCACGACGTCTAATGTTCAGCCATTTATTTGCTTGACCCAAGAGTCCCAAAGCATTCATGCCCGTTTCTAAGCTTGTTTCGTCAAGATTTTCACCTTGAGCGTCCATGAGTTTCGTGATGTTACATGTTGCTTTTACTACACAGTTCTGAATTCCTCTAAGCTTAGAATCTTCAGTTTGTGTTTGGGCCCGTAGAACTGACCACACTCCTGGATTGACTCTGGTCTCTTTTAAAGACTCACAATTTTCAGGTCTGTGTATGTTCTTGATAATGTCATTGAAATTATCATCAGACATGCCTTCAAGAAAGGCCGAGTTTACTAAATCTGCCAATCCCTGATTAACTGGTCTGTCTGTAAGATCAGATTTCCTGAACTTTTTAGCGAAGGAGCTGAAGATGTTTTCTTCATCATGGGGTCTTTTGGTGGAGTAACTGTCAGAAACAGACTCATTTTCTTCTGGGGTCTCAGAAAAATAATCGTCATTATGATCGTTATCATCATAGTCAGGCTCATCGTACTCGGGGTCATACAGTGCATCTACTTTGGACCGTAATTCTTTCACTTCAGAGTTCGTTTGAGTGATATTTGAGTTCATTTCACGAAGAATGAGAAGAGCTTCTTTGTTAAAACTCACAACGTCCGTGGCGGGCGATTTCGCTGTCGAAGCAGCTGGTTTTGTTGCCGAGATAGCCTTCGTCGAAGACTTCGAGGGCTGCCCACTTTTTGCACTTCTAGCCTGTCCTGTCGTTGATTGCGACGATTTTTGCGGTTGTTTCCCACTGTCACTGCTTGCAGACTGCGTCTGCCGCATTGTTTTCTCCGCCGAAGCGTCTATTTGTGCAATTTCGTCGGCCATGGGCCGATTTTCCAGATTTTTACCACGCTGGATTTGTACTTCAGCCATTTTTTCACGAGACTGTGTGTACTACGTCACTGAATTATGCGTAGAAAGTCACGTGAGAGATTGGTAAATTCCCACCACGTGGGTTCTATTTTTATCGATATGGCGAAGACCGATAAAATTGAAAAACAGACCGTCGTCTGCTTTATTTTTCTTCAATAATAATTATACAGTGTATTCTTAACCATAGAATACTGTTTCAATTGTTCTTTTGAATAGATCTTGATTGTTTTTTGTCCACCATGTGGACGCACCTGAGTTAATAGACTTTTTGATAGTGAACAAACCACGTCCGTTCACTTCAGAAATCAAAGGCGCACTGAGGATAATAGCTTGCACGGCGCGCATCTCATATGAGAACGGAAGTGGTATGACGTAAAAGAATAGCCATTTCAGGGGCATTTGTGTTTCACAAACGCATCTTGTTTTTTTTTTTTTTTTTTTTTTTTTTTTTTCAAAACCAAGTATTGTTTGGGAAATGGATTAATGTTCGTCTTGATATACAACCAAGCATTTGGTATCTCCTTGAAATTTACAGGAAAGCTAAATTTTAATTCTTTTAAAAATTTAAATGAGCAAAATTTAATGGTATTCCTTTTAAATCCCATAATTATGGAAAGTTCTGGATATTGTTTTACCATTATTTCACAAAACACATTTGTCATCCATAACTAGACTTTGGTGTTTTTTACAAATGTTTCATACATATTACAGATAGAAATCCATGGCCAATGGCAGACTCGGTAGAAGTTAAAGTAGAGAAGAAGCTGTTTACAGACAAGTTTCCACATTTAGTGAGACAATTTGAGGACAGGGCGTCTAGAAAACCCCCACCACCAGGTTAGAGCTATGTACAGATATGATTTTGCAAAGACCGTCCATTTTCTTTTTTATGCTCCTCGAAGGGAGAGCATATAGTCGCCGCTTTGTCTGTCCGTCCGTCCGTCCTGTCCGTCCGTCCGTCCGTCCGAAGCGATTTATCCATAACCCTTGGGCCAAATCAAATGAAACTTACCATGTGAACTCCCTATGACAAAATGCCGATGTACTTTTCCCGGTTTTTGGATTTGAGGCCTCGTCATGGGAAAAGGGGACTTAAGGTTAAATACAGTTTTTCTCTAATTTCTCCTAGTCTAATGGTCAGAATTTGATGAAATTTCATATTTGAGTAGCAAATCAGATGCCCTTGACAATAAACTATTTAAAATTTGCGTATACAAAATATGTCATGCAAAAAGGGGGCTTAACATTTGTTAGCTTTATATAAGCTCTGCATGGCATATATTTATTGTGACAATGCCTTATTCGGGGAGCATTGTCCGTCTCTGACGGCTCTTGTATTTCAAAGCTAAACCCTATGTTATGGGTGTTCATTTGACATGTCTTGATGAAACATTTAGAATGAGTAGCCATAGGGTTTTATGAACAATAAATGAAATGTTGCATTTTGAAAGCCTTTTGAAACGGTGGTATACCCTCTGTAATGGCCCTTTCCCAAAATAAGACTTTGTCTTGAGAATACTTATTGGAAAACATTGAGGCTAAAGAAGAAAATGTATGTGCTGTATTGTACACAATTCCTATATTATCAAAACCCATTTTGTTGTCTGCAACAGCTTTCAAATGAACGGTCCAAGTTCCTTTTCTTTGTGAAAGGCTTAAAGATGCTATTTAACTATTTCCTGTATGACAAAATTTTCAATTTTCCAAATCTAGCAAAATTGCAGAAAAGGAAAAATAGTTAAAGAAATTTACTGGGGCTATTTTACAGGGAAGAGAAAGCAGAATTCTACTGGAGACAATCAGACACCCAGAAAGAAGGGAAAATTAACAGAATCCGCCAAAGACAGAGTATCCACACCTAAACAAACAAAACCCATATCTGGTCAGAGATGTATCGACAGCTTCTTCACATCTTCAAAATCAACTCCACAGTCAACACCACTTCAACAGTCAATTAACCAACCAATTAAGCACACATCGGATGAGACTGACAAATCTACAAATACAAAATATGTAAAGGATCAACCATATTCACAAGATCCAAACGTGAACTCTATTGGTCGATTCTTTACAAAATCAACTACACAGTCAAGTCCTATCCAACGGTCACTACAACAGCCACCTGGTCAAACCCAAGAAAACATGGGCAAATCGCCAATCAGAAAAGATCTTTCACCAGATGATTCAGATCGACAACCATTTTCACAAAAAGTTAATAACAAAACTGGGGGTCATCAAGAAAAAGAACAGTTATTTACC
The DNA here is from genome assembly GCA_963680895.1 of Fragum sueziense. Lineage (NCBI taxonomy): Eukaryota > Metazoa > Mollusca > Bivalvia > Cardiida > Cardiidae > Fragum > Fragum sueziense. The sequence continues at coordinate 59,764,830 of OY804598.1, read as the reverse complement.
AATTTTTTGTCTTCGGAGGTCAGATTTACTCCAAATAAAGAAGACCATCTATCAAACAAATCCTTTATTGACCTCACTTAACCCACAGACAGCAATATTTTGGACTTCTCCAAATCCAAAAATGTTGAAGACAATTTCAGGTGAATGAAATAATTCATATTTTGGTCTTTCTGGATAGTAATATTGTGGGAAATTAAGAAATTGCTTGTCAGAACCCCGAAAAATGTAAAAATTCTTTCACTTCATATTGTTGTCTGAAGCAAGTCTAAAATGTTGCTGTCTCGTTATGGGTTAATTATTTAATTTTCATTTATCATGTTGCCTGTAACTACTTTAACCCTTTCCCAAACGACTTTAATTTTTAGGTGATCCACTTCAAAAACTGCCACAAATGACCAAATGGAAGTAAGTAAAGGTAGAATATGTGTAAAATATGGCATAGAAAATGTTGAGACAAAAGGAGAAACTGCTGGTTATCAGCAGTTTCTTCTTTTGTCTCAATGTTTTTCCCAAGCATTTTCTATTTGAGACTTCAAAACCAGGACTTGTTTGGGAAAGGGTTAAATTTGGAGAAGACTGTATTTGTGTCATTCAGGAATAGATTTAACCCTTTCCCAAAAGAAAAATATTACAGTGATCGAATTTGAAAGCTGCTGTAGATGACAAAATGAATGTTGATAAAGATGGGTTTTGTGTATGATATAGATCAGAAAATATTGAGACAAAAGGAGAAACTGCTGATCATCAGCAGTTTCTTCTTTTGTCTCAATGTTTTCCCAGGCCTTTTTAGCTCACCTGAGCACGAAGTGCTGGAGGTGAGTTATTGTGGTCACTTTTTGTCCGGCGTCCGTCCGTCCGTCCGTCAACATTTGGGGTGTTTACACTCTAGCATCCACAAAAGTTACTCAATCTTGATCAAACTTGGCCAAAACAAGTACGATCATAAGTTCTTGGACAAGTTCGATTATGGGCCTGATCGGACCAGAAAGTGCGGAGTTATCTGCCCTTGAATGTCAAAAAATGCTGTTTTTAAGTTTGTTTACACTCTAGCATCTACAATTATTGATCAATCAAGACAAAACTTGGACATAATGTTGGAGACCATAAGATCTTAGATGAGGTCAATTTTCAGTCTGATCTGACCAGAAAGATGAGAGTTATGTGCCCTTGAATTGGGCAAAATTGCCACTTTTTTGCTGTATTCAAAAAAGAGTTAATCTAAGGGAAGGAACTCTGACACTACTTTTATTCAGTATAAGTTATCTAGTTTGATAGAGGATATAAATAGATTTGCACTCTAGATCCCATTACCAAACAACAAAATTTTAGCCTAGTCCAAAATCATAGGTGTTGCAGACGACAAGTTCCATTGAACAAAATTTAACATTTTTTGGTCTTTCTTGGTAGAAAACATTGTGGGTAATGAAGAAATTGCTTGTCACAATGTTTTCCAAAGCCTTTATTTTGTGGGGCATCCAAAAGCGCCAATGTGTGGGAAAGGGTCAATCAAGACAAAACTTGGACACAATGTTGGGGACTATAAGATCTCAGATGAGTTTGATTTTCAGTCTGATCTGATCTGAAAGTCAAGAGTTACGTGCCCATTTTCGGCTGTTTTCAACCTTCTTATTATACGCCCGAAGGGTCGTATTATGTTATGGCCCCGCTCGTCCGTCCGTCTGTCTGTCCGTCTGTCTGTCCGTCCGTTAGCAATTTCTTGTGTGTGCAACTCCTCCTACAGTTTTGATCGGAATTTGATCAAACTTGCCACAATTGATCTCCATGGTGTCTAGTTGTGCACCGCGCTTACGGAATTCGGATAACTATTTTCGTTCTTGAATTATCTGCCCTTGAATTAAAAAATGCCCATTTTCTTGTGTGCGCAACTCCTCCTACAGTTTTGATCAGAATTTGATCAAACTTGCCACACTGAATCTCCATGGTGTCTAGTTGTGCACACCGCTTACAGAATTTAGATAACTGTTTTCGTTCTTGAATTATCTGCCCTTGAATTTAAGGAAAAATGCCCATTTTCTCAAAAATGCCCATTTTCTCCTGTGTGTTACTTCTACAGTTTCAACCAGAATTTAATCAAACTAGCCACAATGAATCTCTATGGTGTCTTGTTGTGCAAACAAAATTTTGATAACTTTTCATGTTTTAATTATCTGCCCTAGAATTGAAAAAATGGCCAATTTTTACTGACAAGCCCCTCTCGGGCACATATTCGCCGCTCTGCGAAGCTCTTGTTTACACTCTAGAATCTACAATTATTATTCAATCAAGACAAAACTTGGACACAATGTTTTGGACCATAAGATCTGGGATAAGTTTGATTTTCAGTCTGATCTAATCAGAAAGTCAAGAGTTATTTGCCTTTGAATTTGACAAAATTGCTGTTTTTTACTGTTTTCGACTTTAATTACACACTAGAATCTACAATTACTGACCAATCAAGACAAATCTTGGACACAATGTTGGAGACTATAAGATCTCAGGTAACTTCGATTTTCAGTTTGATCTGATTAGAAAGTCAAGAGTAATGTGCCCTTGAATTTGATAAAATTGCTGTTTTTGGCTGTTTTTGACCTTGTTTATACTCTAGAATCTACAATTATTTATCAATCAAGACAAAACTTGAACACAATGTTGATGACTATAAGATCTTGGATGAGTTTGATTTTCAGTCTGATCTGATGAGAATGTTTAGAGTTTTGTGCCCTTGAATTTGACAAAATTGCCATTTTCGGCTGGTTTCGACCTTGTTTACATTCTAGAATCTACAATTATTGATCAATCTATACAAAACTTGGACACACTGTTGGGAACCATAAGATCTCATATGAGTTTGATTTTCAGTCTGATCTGATCAGAAAGTCGAGCGTTTTGTGCCCTTGAATTTGACAAAATTGTTGTTTTCGGCTGTTTTCGACCTTGTTTATACTCTAGAATCTACAATTATTTATCAATCAAAACAAAACTTGGATACAATCAGGGCTAAAGATAATTGGAGGTGAAGACATACTAACATTGTTTTTTCGAATTCAAATCCTATGTTGTGGGTACTCATTTGAATCGTCTCGACGAGACGATACAAATGAGTACCTACAACATAGGGTTTGATGATCACTGACAGCATTATTGCAGTTTGAAAAGTCACCACCCCCTCTTATCTGGAGCCCTGTACAATGTTTGGCACCATAATTTAGATCTCGGATGAGTTAGATTTTCACAACCTTATTGACCATAAGTTCTTTTTCAGTCTTAAAGTAATAAATATCAATTGAATTGAACAAAAGTGTTGCTCATATCATTTAGGTTCAGGTGAGCGATATAGGACCATCATGGTCCTCTTGTTTACTTACGACATCAAAACCAGGTCTTGTTTGGGAAAGGGTTAATAGACGCTTGTTTCTATCACATTTTTAAATTTAGAAAGATTTTTTGAAAAATGTTTTTATCAATTTGTCTTATCCTTTTCAATCAAAATACGTTTTCTTACATTAACATTTCGATAAGCTTTTAGAAAATAAATAAGATTTCCATAGTTTGGATTTTATTCATGTTTATACATCAGATATTTTTAGAATCTTATTTCTTAAAGTGTTCATGTATCATTGTTTCTATAAACAATACTAATGACAAAAATGTATTTTATTTCTTTGTCTAAAAATTTTACTAGGTCTATTTGAGACCTAATAATCAATGTGCTTTTTAGCGTTACTATTCATTGAATAGGGGGCTATTCTAGTCATGTCAGCATAATGCTCTGGTTAAGTTTTTACATGCAAGTTATCAAATCTCTGTTTCTACTAATGCTATTGCTCTTAAACTTTGCACATGCCTCTGTGACCATAATATCAACCTATAGGCAAATATTCATTATTCTAATATGTGATTTAGTGGAAATTTTTTTGCACATACAAATTCTTGGTTGAGTTTTTAGATGCAGCTTTCATATATCTGTGATAACTTTTTTGCTGTAACAGCTTTAATTGCTTTCAAACTTTGCACATACTTCTGTGACCATAATATCATCCTCTAGGCAAAGATTCGTTACTCTGATATCTAATTTAATGGAATTAGTGCCACTTTCATATATCTGTGATAACTTTTTATGCCCCCGATAGGGAGGCATCATAAATTTGACTTGTCCGTCCGTCCGTCCGTCTGTCTGTCCGTCATTCCGTCCAAAAACTTTAACATTGGCCATAACTTCCTTATTACTTAACATATTCGCTTCATACTTTACCACAACATTCCTTGGTACATTACCTTTCTGTAGGCACATACTTTGGTGACCTTGACCCCTGGATGACCTTGACCTTGAACATAGATTGGCCATAATTTAAAATCAAAGCGGTGTCAGGGGCATTGTCATCTTACAGTGACAGCTCTTGTTTTCTGCTATATCTATTGTATTTAAACTTTGCACATGCTTCTGTGACAATAATATCAGCCTATAGGCAAAGATTCATTACTCTGTCATTTAATTTAATGAAATTGAAACCTTTTTGGATTTAGAATTTTTTACTATCCAGCTCTTGATAGTAGGGCTTGGCTGTCCTCCGACAGCTTTTGTTATCATTGTATGTAAATTTATACTGGATATGTATTTGTGACCTGTCACGCTAAAAGGGACCTTATCAGAACTCCAAAAATCCAAATTTTGACAATCTTGTCAGACTCAGTACAGGTCGACCAGATCCTGTGTGTGAAAAATGAACATATATTAAGATAGGGAAAACATTCCTGATTTAGAAAATTCCATAAAAGTGAAAAATATTGGCCCTAGTCAGGCTGCGCGGACTGCGCCAACTGACTAGGGTCAATATTTTTCACAAAAACCCATAATTTCCCTTTAAGCGTGGCGGGTCACATTTGTATTATTAGCTCACCTGAGCACAAAGTGCTCAAAGTGCTCACCGTCCATCGTCCGTCTGTCTGTCCATCTGTCCGTCCGTCTGTCCGTCCGTCCGTTCACAATTTCTTTAAACATCTTCTCCTCCCAAACCATTGGGGCAATTTTGACCAAACCTGGCAGGAATGTTCCTTGGGTGACCCTTTTGAAAACTTGTTGGCGAATTTTTGATTTGTCAAAAAATGTGGGCGTGGCAGGGCGGGGCTTATCAGACTTAGAAAAATCACAAGAAAATTCTTTAAAAATCAACTAATGGGTCAATTTGAACCAAACTAAGCAGGAATGTGCCTTGAGTCACTCTTTTCAAAATTTGTTCACAAATTTTTACAATTGAAATAAAATGTGGCCGTGGCAGGGAGGAAGGGGCTTATCGGACTTGGAGAAATCACAAGAAAATTCTTTAAAAATCAACCATCAGGCCCAATTGTACTAGACTTTGCAGGAATGTTCCTTGAGTGACTCTTCTCAAAATTTGTTCACAAATTTTTACAATTGACAAAAAATGTGGCCGTGGCAGGGAGGAAGGGGCTTATCGGACTTGGAGAAATCATAAGAAAATTCTTTAAAAATCATCCATCGAGCCCAATTGTACTAGACTTTGCAGGAATGTTCCTTGAGTCACTCTTTTCAAAATTTGTTCACAAATTTTTACAATTGACAAAAAATGTGGCCGTGGCAGGGAAGAAGGGGCTTATCGGACTTGGAGAAATCACAAGAAAATTCTTTAAAAATCAACCATCAGGCCCAATTGTACTAGACTTTGCAGGAATGTTCCTTGAGTGACTCTTCTCAAAATTTGTTCTCAAATTTTTACAATTGACAAAAAATGTGGCTGTGGCAGGGAGGAAAGGGCTTATTGGACTTAAAGAAATCATAAGAAAATTCTTTAAAAATCAACCATCAGGCCAATTTGAACCAGACTTTGCAGGAATGTTCTTTGAGTCACTCTTTTCAAAGTTTGTTCACAAATTTATACATTTGACAAAAAATATGGCCGTGGCAGGGAGGAAGGGGCTTATCAGACTCGGAGAAATCATAAGAAAATTCTTTAAAAATCAACCATTGGGCGCAATTGTACCAGACTTTGCAGGAATGTTCCTTGGGTCACTCTTTTCAAAATTTGTTCACAAATTTTTACAATTGACAAAAATGTGGCTGTGGCAGGGAGGAAGGGGCTTATCAGACTTGGAGAATGCATTAGAAAATTATTTAAAAATCAACCATTTGACCAATTTTAATCAAACTTTGCAGGAAACTTCCTGGAGTGACTCTTCTCAAATTTTTTTCACAAATTTTTATTTTTGTCAAAAAATGTGGGTGTGTCAGGGAGGAAGGAGCTTATCGGAATAGAGAAGTCATAAGAAAATTCTTTAAAAATCAACCATTGATCCAATTTTAACCAAACCTGGCTGGAAAGTTCCTTGAGTGACTCGTTCAAAATTGTATTTTGATTTTTTTTTATGTTCTTAAAAAGTATATGGGTGTGACAGGGTTGGGGAAATTTCGTGCATTGAAAATTATACTTTACTGTGGGTTGTCACGGAGATACCTAGTTTTCTTCTAAACTGTTTGGCCCAGAACCTTGAAATTTTGTGTAAGACCTAATGTCATGAATGGCTTCCAGAATACAAGAAATCATTACTATTCACGAAAACTAAGCCCTATATTGTGGGTTCTACATTTTACAAGGCAATTTTGATACATCTACTTTAGAAATCATACAAGCTGCAGATAAGAGGAGATAATTGCTTTTCAAAAAGCAACAGTTTGTTTCAATATTCATCAAACCATATGTTGTTAGTGATCATTTCAATCATCTACCTGAAAAGATTAAAACATTCTACATAGGGTTTTGATATAAATAATAAATTTGGAAATTAAACCTTATCTATTTCTCTTATCAGTTTCTCTTATCTGTTGCTCTGGCTGGCCCCATGTTTATCTTATGTAAACAAATAAGAAGGGATTAGCCTAGCTTATCAGATGATGATCTTTCTCTCTATTCTTTCAAATAACAGACAAAATCTTGTTAATTGTGCTAATATCATAAATGATCAGTCTCTAACGGATCAGTATGCTTTGAAAATTAGCCATATGTTGTATATTGCGAAATCATGAAATGGTTATTGAAAAAAAAACCTCACCATTGTGGAAAATCATACCCAATTTACATGATCGATTGGAACAAAATTATTACTTTAATTGTTTCCAAACAGAAAGTCCTTATAAGTTTCATGCCTTTGAATTTGACAAAATTGCCATTCTCACTCTTGTCCTCTTGATTCAGGTGAGCGATTTAGGACCATCATGGTCTATACAGTCTTACAGTCCAAACAGTCTCCTGATCCGCTATCTCGATATTGACAAATAGAAATAATTTATCGAAAATTGAGAGAAACGAGTAAGTTGATGAAAATCATCAAGTACTTCTTTTTCCTCAATTCAAACATTCTCATTTTCTACATTTTGGAAAGTGATGTATAACTTCAATGTCCTTTAAACCCATTCCCACATAATGACGCTTTTTGATGCCACCAAGTTACAGGGCTTTGGAAAACAAGTCTAAAATGTTGCCGTCTTGGTAATAGGTTAACCCTTTCCCAAACGACAAAATTTTAGGGTGATCCACTTCAAAAACTGCCAAAAATGACAAAATGGAAGTTATTAAAGATAAAATTTGCGTAAAATATGGCATAGAAAATATTGAGACAAAAGGAGAAACTGCTGGTTATCAGCAGTTTCTTCTTTTGTTTCAATGTTTTCCCAAGCCTTTTCTATTAGGGACGTCAAAACCAAGTCATGTTTTGGAAAGGGTTAAATATATGCCTGAATTTTGTCATGTTCAAGATTCATGGTACAGGCCAAATAATGAGACAGGGTCTACAAAAGGGGACCTTATGACATTAAGATTTCAGACCAACCTGGATCCAGATCAGCCTGTGTTGTGTATATTTATAGTCTAATCGAGACCCATATTGTTCTCTAATATATTATAAGCTTCTTCATGACTTGTAGCAACTATCAGAAAACATCATTGGTCACTTAGGTACAGACTGGTCTTGCAACAGGACAGTCACAAATGAAATAGGGGTCCTTAACCCATTACCTAACGACAAAATTCTAGGGCGGTCCAAATTGAAAGATCCTGCAGACGACAATTTCAAGTGAATGGAACTTTTAACTTTTAGGTCTTTTTTTATGGAAAACATTGTGGGAAATGAAGAAATTGCTTGTCACAAGCAATTTCTTCATTTTCCACGATGTTTTTCATGGCCAGTATTTTGTGGGGAGTCAAAAAGAATCATTGTGTGGTAATAGGTTAACCTTTTCCCAAACAAGACCTGGTTTGAAGTTGTAAACGGTAAATGTTTGTTTTGGGGAAAACATTGAGACAAAAGAAGGAAATGCTGATAACCAGCATTTCCTCCTTTTGTCTCAATGATTTCCAAACTATAGTGTCAAGAAATATTTCCTTTAGTAACATCCATTTTGTCGTCTGCAGCAGCAGTAGCTTTCAAGTAGGACCACCTGAACATTTTAATTTGGGAATGAGTTACACCAGACCCAAGCTCATATCGACGGTGCTATGACAAAATTGCGTAACTGGAATTTTGCTCCAAACCCATTTTTTTCAGGAGAGCCAAAAAACCTTTTTAGTACTTTTTACTGCTTTAAAAAATGTGCTGACAAAATTGCGTAACTCAATAACTACATGAAGAATTCATCTTCTTTAAGGTAAAATAAGGTAATTGAACATAACTTACGGTTTGTTTATTGATCAAAGTAGAAGAAAAACAGAGGAGAATGCCATTTCTCAGCCTTTTATTACTTTCGTGTAAAAAATTTGTCTGTGTATAACGCATTTTTGTCAGCTAAATCGAGTTACGCAATTTTGTCACATGATAATTGAAAGGGTTTTAATAGGTGTAGAGAAACGCCGTTTTAACAGAATATGCGCTCCTACAGACTTAGTAGAAAGCATTTATAAACGAAAATTGACAAAATTGCGTAACTAATTTGTTACGCAATTTTGTCATAGCACTGACGATATGTATTTATCAATTGGCCAAGTTTGATTCTGTTATATATGTGATATGCCCTAGTCTTTCTGAAAAAATCAGTATTGGTTGCAACACTCTGGAGAACATGCATGGGGTTGAGTTTTAGTATATATAATACCGGTACAGTGTCATGGTGGGGAATTGGATGACACAATTTCAGAAAATCATCAATAGTTCTTTTTTAAAAATATATGACCAATTTGAATTCAGTTAAAAGCAGAGAAGGGGGATATGCATCAGGAATTGTCTGGAAGTTGTAGATCTTTTAAAAATCAGATTATAAAAAAGTTATTGACGACCAAGTAAAATTTTACTTTATCAATATTTTTTTTATCAGCTGATTCTTAAAGTTCTATTATATCCAGCAAATTCCTGGCTTTTTCCCATCTTCTCTGCTAAAAAACAAATTTAAATTGGTCATGTATTAATAGAACTATTGAAGATTCCCAATGGTGATGATGTTGAGCTTTTGTATATTAATGTACTATATCGCTGCTTTTCAATGAAAACCTCGTAACTACAGCTTAAAACAAGCTGCAGTTATGAGGTTTTCCTTGAAAAGCAATGATATGTTAATTATTTTTGATTACCTTATTTTATATATTTTTGATTGATGATGATTATTGATGTTAAACACTTAACCTTGATTTTGTTAAGATTGAATCGTTATTATCTTTCTTACTATCCTGACTTTTTCAAAAACATTTTCTGTGTGCCTTACAATAACTTTTTCTGATTTGAAAATGTGCTGTAAAACCTTCTAAATGATTCCCTAAATGACAAAATTTTAGGGTGAAATATGAGGTCTTGCAATAATTCTATCTCAATTATATTAAATCTACATGTATTTTAATAATGAAAAAATAAAGAATTAAAAAAAGCAATGAATATAGCGGTTGTTCTTTGTTCAGAAACAAGATTAACCCTTTCCCAAATGAGACCTGGTTTCGATGTATTTAACAGAAACGGCAAAGGAAAACATTGAGACAAAAGAAGAAAATGCTGGTGACAAGCATTTTCTCCTTTTGTCTCAATATTTTCTTAAGCTATATTATACATAAATAGCATTTTACAATAACTTCCATTTTGTCTTCTGTAACAGCTTTTGAAATGCCCATCTGAAAATTTCATCATTTGGGATAGGGTAAAGGATGAGATCCAATGTATTACATCTGATTCTCAGTCATGAGGTCCTGGGTTTGATACCCAGCATCGACAAACATCCCTTCCTATATTTTGTCTCGCACCAACGGTTGAATAATCGTAAACATGAGTGGTAGAATAGCTTTAGGCTGAGTAAGGATGCTGTTATAGTATTGATGTGAGAAAAAACAGGAATCAATGGTTAGGTGCTCTTGTCTTGGCTATATGACCATAGCAGTTGAATGAGGCGTGACACCCGGTTGAATCAATCATTACAGTCTTTATGAGCAAAAATAAAAAGATTGCATTTAAAAGCTTGTACCTACATGCAGTTTGATCATTTAACCCTTTCCCAAACAAGACCTTGTTTTGACATCCCTAGTAGGAAAGGTTTGAGAAAACATTGAAACAAAAGAAGAAACTGCTGATAACCATTGGAAAGCGTCTTTTCCACAAATTTCATTTAACCCTTTCCCAAACGACATAATTTCAGACTACTCCAATTTGAAAGCTGCTATAGACGAAAATTGATGATGATAATGGTATAACTTGTGTACAAAATAGCACAGAAAATATTGAGACAAAGAGAAAGTGTTGGTTATCAGCAGTTTCTTCTTTTATCTCAATGTTTTCAAAAGCCTTTTCTTTTAGGGACGTCAAAACACGGTCACACAAGTTTCATTTAAATCTCTATTGGAGTGGCTAGTGCATCTAACCATGTGTTCCAGCACTTCACACACCAGTGCAAACAAACTATTCAATTAAAACAACCTGCTTCTTATCTCATGAAATTTTTCGCCGCTTTTAATGCAAATCTCGTAACCGCGGCTTGTTTTACGCTGCAGTTACAAGGTTTTCGTTGAAAAGCAATAATTCAACCCATGACCAGACCACAAAATTCTAGACTGGTTTAAAGTCAACGATCTTGCAGACGACAAATTGATTTGGGTGGAATTTTACATTTTTTGGTCTTTCTGGTTGGACCATGTTGTGGTAAATGACACAAACAATTTCTTCATTTCCCACAATGTTTTCAACAGCTTTTATGTTGTCAAATGGAGTTACTGTGTGGGAATGTCTGTCTTTGAAAGTCAAAATTTATGTCACAAAGGATATAGCCTAATCTGGCTTTTCCAAAATGAGCTAAACTTAACCCGTTTCCAAACAAAAAATTTTAAGAGTGGTTTAAAAAATCCTTTTCTTTCATTATTACTCCTTGCCTTTCTATAATTAATTTAACGGGAAGCAGTCTGGCCAAAATTTCCCCCACGCCTAGGACGCCATTTGCAAGAAATTCACATTCCATACAGACTAATTTTAGGTAAATTCTAACTGAAAGATCATTTAGATGGTCTAAATTGAAGTTCATTTGATGCCTGAAATGTTTTAATTTATGTAAATAAGCCAAGATTGTACATCGACCTTCAAACAGGCTGGATTTCTGTCGCAATTGAGACGCCTCGAGGTTCGATTTGCTGATTTATGATTTTAAAACAAAGTTCTCATGATTTTCCATTTTGCTGGCTAGCCTATCTGAAGTGTCAATAGAACCGTGTTCGTCTAAATGATTCCTGATTCTTATGTGTCAACGAAGAACAAGTTACCTCAACAAACGAATTGGATGTTTCGTACCCCAATCATTTCGTACTAATCGTGCAACCACGTTTTACAACCGACAGCGTGTTTTCCATCTGTAGCCAGTTTTAACACTTCCTGTAAACTGGAGTTTAGTCCTGAATTGAAGAGAATTTTAGAGACTGCAGTAAATAATCTAGCCGTGCGTCCTGAGTCCCTGACACACAAAAATCGCCGGAGATGCATAACATTCAAACATGTGCGTCCACCGGGACTCATTGTCTAGTTGGGTAGCAAAAATTACATGATGCGAAAAAATTCATACATGTGCGGCTGCCGGGACTCATTGCCTAGTTAGGTAGCGGAATTGCAAATAGAATAGTTCTATTTTTAGTAATACGAAAGCCTCTGACGAAATTTTCATCATCCCTCTCGATCAATTCCAATTAATCGATGGACCTCGGCAATTTTCATAACCTTGAAAATGTTCTTTTACGACAATGGCCGAGAAGTTGCGATTGGATCAATACGACGAATAAATACGAGTGATTTCATTGGCTGTGTGATATTTTATAAACCAATGAAAATCAATCTCTTTTAACGTGTACGTAACTAAAGCTGCATCAGGGTTTTTTTTACTAAGAAATTGGGGCTGAAGTTCGGCCCCTTCCCCTCTGGGAATTTTCCCCTAATTTATAATTTTCCCCTCATAAATCAATGATTCAGCTTTTGAATGTTCTCCCATGGGAGTATTTAAAAATGTTAACAATCAAAGATCTTCAGTTTATCAGCTTATAAATTGCTATCCAAATCTATTTTCTTTGTGTTTTCTAAAATATTTGAAGCATTTTCAGTATTCAAGCAAAAAGTATGCTTGAAAATTTTTCCCCTACAAGGGCTTGTTCGACGCATTTTTCCCCAAATTAAGGGCCCCGGGCCCCTTCCCCTAACAAGAAAAAGCAGACTTCCCGAAACTCTGTCGGACCTACGGACCTGACCGGCAAAAATTGGCTAGGTCTGATTGAATTTCTTACCTCGTCGGCCCAAAATGTCCGGCATAAAATACAAAGAACAAGGTACGATTGAAAATCGTAATTCGTAGGCCCATAAATTTCCTCTAAATATGATAAGTTTCTTATGGTTTAAAATGCAGATGGGGTTTCCCATCACTAATATCAAGCGTATTTATAATACAGTATGCAGTCTGAAATTCTAAATTGTACTTCTACATTTCTTGTAATTCAAGGCTCACCAAAGCGAGCGAAATAGGCAAATAATCGCTTAATTTCCAAAGAGTTCACCTAACTTGTTCAACAAGTTGTTGATCAAAGCGAAGTCTAGGTAGCCTGGAAAATCGCCGTGAAAAAAGCCAAAATTTGGGACCTTATGAATATAATGAAGAGAAGAGTAAAACATATCTTACTTTTAACAATAATCCGATAATTAGCAACTGCTAATTGTTTATAAGTATCAATTAAAAACTTCCAGGCAGACATCATAAAACACGCGACCTGTGTAATCTTTCAGCATAACAATTAGACTTTACATTGTCGGTGTTAAAACCCTCTAACGTAATTATATACTGAACAAAAGTGAAAACGCTACACCTACTTTGCTTGTTTTATTCCTTCTAAAAACAACAAGTAAAAAAATCAAATGAATGTGTTTCGCATTGTTCATTTACTTGGTTGTGCAAAGCACTAAACTTTTTGTCGATCTTAATTACGGGAATGAAAAACGGGCCCTTCTAATGTGACAGGTGTCCGTTTTTTCAGGTGTACAATTTGAACGGAAATTATACACAATTTAAACCTTCAAAAATCCAAGCAGAAGAATGCAAACTATGCCATACTTTACGGAATGGTAGTCTGACGCGTTACCAGTCAGAAAATGAAAAGAAACTTGCATAACATTGTGGCAGCGTTTAGAAAATGATGTTTGAAAAGTGGTATTTTCACTAGGTTCCAAAGCTTGAAAATTTTACAATGTAATCTCCATAGGAAATTGAAATTGCTATTGCATGGAAATCTGGGAACAATCCTTGTCGAAGAAAGGGTTAAAAAATCCCCTGTAAGGCCTGCATGATGTTGCAAAAAACCCAATCGAAAACCGTGATAAATTTGTGAATACCAAACATTTTAAATTCCCTATTTGTTTATGTTAAAGGGAGGTAATTTGCAAAATTGACTGATTAGACCTTGATTTTAGAGCTTGCTACAAGAGATAAGTGAGATTTTAAGTGTTTTTTCGACAACCCGGATATGACCAATTCCGAAAAAATAATGAAGTGTTTTCTGCGCATGCGCATATGCGGTATTAGATGAAATTAGCTTTAAACGCATTAAGGCCTATAACTCTGACATTAAAGGAGACAGTGCAATGAAATTTTGACAAAACGATAGCTGAAATCCTGGGAAATGACGTCAAATTATATTTCAAGCTATTAGTTAGATACTTTTCCAGAAATTAGAAATCTTGCAGTGTAGCGTTTTCACTTTTGTTCAGTATATTTGGTATGTTGATAAGGCTGTTTTACATACTGGCATTATTGATTTTCTCAGTCTCCGCAGGGTTATGTAACGGTTCATCGCCTCTGCATTGTTTAACCTTTTTTACCCTTTACTAATATTTCACAACAATTCTTTCTTTTTGTTCTCATAATGAATTTAGAGTTGATTTGTTTTTACCTGTCCAAATTTCACTCTGAAGAAAAGATGCAATTCTATTATGTTTGATAGCTAAGCTAACATGAAAATGGATAAAACAATAATTTATCCTTTTTCAATTAGATCTATGTAGCTTTCCAAGCTAGAAATGGGAAATTGTGAAACTCAAAGTAGGATTTAGAACCTAGACCTGCTTTACTCCACAATTTCAAATTATATTGAACAGTCTAATTTAAAATATTATCTATTAATAGGATGATATTATAAGGTTAACTAAAGACTTTCATTCCCTCCAAAATGCAAATAATTAAATTATCAAAATAGTAAAAAAAAAATCACGAAAAATCTTTGGTCTGACTGAATGACCTGAGGTCTGACAGAAAATTCTTTCCAGTCAGACCAAATGTCTGACAGAAGGGTGTTGAGTTTCGGGAAGTCTGAAAAAGAACCCCTGCGCATGCGATTTAGGTAGAGCTCTTCTAGAAGTGGAAGCGCTAGTCTGGTTCCCGCCTCTGATGTACACTACGTGTCGTTGTATTTTTTCTACAGCATAGTGTATCAGAGGCGGAAACCAGACTGTTCTAGAAGAGCTTTACCGGCCTTAATCGCACACGGCTAATTTCACACGATAAAGCGAAAAATAAAACAAACTGAAATAGGTGACGCCACACTCCTCCCCCTCATGATTTCCTGGGAGTCATCCACTCACCCTGGTCCCTAGGACCACCAGGTGATGCTTCCCGCGCTCACCGATTTACCTCGTAGCCATTAAAGTGAATTAGAGGAGAAAAAGTGCACCCGACATGGGACTCGACCGCCGGATTACTACTCAGACGCTCTAACCACTGAGCTAGCCAGGCACCTGGTCATGTTTCTACCAAACATCACCGCACAGAGTTTATAGAGGCCAATTGACCAGGTGCATAACTAAGCTAGTCATACCTACTTTGGGGCCTTTCTGTTTGTTTTCCCATGTTTGTCTTCTGCCTGTTCCGGTTATGCATTTGGAGAAGAATTGAGATTTTCAACAAATTACACAAAAATTCAACAATAAACCTAGTTTTCATTTAAACCTTTACCAGATGGCAAATTTTTGGGCTGTTCCAATTTGAAAGATGTTGCAGACGACAATTTTAAGTTGATGAAATTGTAAGAATATTTCCATTTTTGGTAAGAAATCATTGTGGAAAAAGAAGAAATTGCTTGTCACAAGCAATTTCTTCATTTTCCACAATGTTTTCCCAAGTTTTTTCTTGCGGGGTGTCCAAAAGTGTCAATGTGTGGGAAAGGGCTAAAGCGGTAACATGCACCAGCCTCTTCTTTAAGGACTGAGTGCTTGGTTGCGGATTTCCTATGTCTGACTTCACTTGTTGGACATGGGTGTTGGGGGCTGCCGACAAGTAGAATTTAGCAGACACCTCAGCGCCTCGCCTATGAATAAAAAACTACTGTGTTCATGAGCCAATGAATCGTTGACAGGTCTCCAATTTATCACAGAAATTCTGCCCTACACATTTCCTATGTCTCAAGAAAACGGAGCCATTCCTAAATCCTAAGGCAAACAGTTGTTCCCAAAGAAATGTTTCTTCCAATTTGATTAAAATGTTTAATTTCATTATTGAAAAGTGAGTGTTTCGTTAATTTTTTTGCCCAGTATGAGCTATTTTGCGTGTTTAAAATTTCACAATTTGGCCAGACTCCTTTTCTAAAGATGACAAGGAAGCCCCCTGCTATGAAAGGTGCATCAAGATGTTTATGTGACACTAGCATTATGTTTGTATGCCGATTGAGATCATCCTTTTGGTGCAACTCCGTCATCAGAGTTGATTTCCCAAACCAAAGTTTTTTAGAGAACATCAACTCTTTACTCTTATATTATATGAAAGCTGCTGCAGATGGCAAATTTGATGTTGACAAAGAAAGGAAATCTCCACATTTAAGCCCAGAAAATATGAAGGCATAAGGAGAAAATGTTTATTATCAGTCTTATTCTATGAGGGACGTCAAAACCTATTCTTAATTGGGAAAAGATTAACCTTGATAGAACGATGAAATGATACAAGCAGATAATGTGGGATTATGTGGACTGGTATACGAGCCGCGACGCGAGAAAATCGATCTTCGGGAGTTTCGACCAGATCCGACACAAATGAGGCTGTACAGCCGCAGAAAGTGATTAGAGTCACGAAATTCCGTACATGGGAAGAAGAAGAACTAAAGTTTCTTACCAGCGAAAACACAGACGCTGATCAGATTTTCGGTTACCGTGAAGCTGATCTGCGTCTTTGTTATCGCTTATGCTAAATTCCGCTTTTCTCGCATCGCGGCTCATACCATATAACTGCACATTCTCTACCGTCAAGGTTCAGAATGGATGATTACAGGCGAGAGGAACTCATTGATAGATACTCCAGCTGCCACAGACAAACTGAAGTAATATTGTTAATGCCCCAATAATCAATCTCCCCAGGATCTATATTCCCACCCATTATCGGGTCCAGGTAATTGGTTTCATGGAAAAGCAATCAATAGACTACATTTTCACATTAAACCTTTATCAGGCAATCACATACTTGTCAAATTTGAAATGGAGTCTTTAAGGTTTGGGAGGTAGTGTGGAATAGACTCCACTCCGTTTTATAGACTGCATGCAGTCTGATCTTAGTCTGATCATTCCAAGAAATACCAGGAACCCATGGTTAGGTTTCCAGCCTTAGCAATATAACTGAGAAATAGTTGAAAAAAGGAATTAAATGCTATTCTATCAATATACGTAGGGAGTGGCCAAGCTCTAGAGTATTGGCAAAATTTCACTGGACTTTCCAGACTCCAGAGGGTCATTTGCTTTTAGAAATTCAAAATATTCATCCGCTCTGGATAAAATCATGTGTTGTAGGTACCCTTTTCAATTGTCTGAGCTCAAAGACAATAGGCTTCGATTTTCCGTGTGAACAAATACGTCATCGTCACGCCTCACTGGTCTAAAAATAGATTGGGAATCCCTTATCGTACAAATATGGCTGTGGATCTCGCGAAGATTTTCCACCTTCAACTTGCCGGAGATAACATTCTAAGAGCTTGATTGCTGTAATCATTTGTTGAGAAACATTCTAATTCCGAGTTGAGAAGGTTGCTGCACTGTCGTGTACTTTTTAAGATCGGTAACTATGAAATAAGCAGTTGACAAGTAATGTTTACACATACGGACATGTCCTGACTTCATCGTGCCGCTCGTGCGTGCTAGCTTACCCTTTCCAAAACGACATAATGTCATGTTTGGCTAAATTGAAAAAAAAGTCTGCAGACGACAAAACGGATGTGAATATCTTAAGTGTTTTATCTCGGAGAAAATATTGAGGCAAAAGAAGGATGATCATCAATATCCAAAGAAGTTATTCACACCCATTTTGTCTGCTGTGCATGCCTTTTCGATTTTGTCGATCATCATTTTCTTCTTTTGCCTCAATGTTTTCCCAAGAATTTTCTGTTGGGGACGTCAAAACCGGTCTTGTTTGGGAAAGGGTTAATATAGAAAAAACTAGAATTTGTCGCTGAATGTGATTTGATACCCCATAGGCTTTCACTACAACAATGGGCAATCTAACTCACAAAATAAGCAAGATAGAGTTATGTTCCTTGTACGTTGCACTTCTCCTTGGTGAGATCTATCTACTAGAGAAGTTTCATGATCATGGCTACTTTACTTTCAGACTTTCGATGTTTTTTCTGGTTAAGCTGCTGAGGAATCTCAAGAAAAAACGTTTGTCATTTCTGGTCTGTCTCCATATCTGGAAGCAATGTTGCATGTTGCATATGCGCAATGTTTCGAAGTTTTAGTTCCCGCCTGCATTATCTATGATCGACTAATATCGCGCTTGAAAATAATATTTTTTTGCTAACACGGTTACGAAAAATTGTCCGATTCATTGACCGATAAACAAAATATTAGACTGGTACCCGGCAAACGTTGTTGGGGTATTCCCATCGGAAATCTATTTATAGCACACGAACGCGGGAAAACTGTTCGCTATTCAAATGAGTACCCAAAACAAAGGGGTTGGTTTTGAAATAATTGATTAAGATTGCCCCTTATCTGTGTGAGCCTTCACCGGAGCCTGCCTTGGAATCAATCCTGATTGAATTACTGATTAATTTATGATGATGAAAACCTGTTTTCCGATTATTTAGAAGTTAAAACCGTTGATGAATAATCAACCAACAGTTTACATTGGAGAGAAATTTTGTTTGGCCTGATCTTGGTCTTTATCACCTGTTTGTCACTAAAGTTGTCAGCCTGACTAATACAAAACATAGGGTCTGGGAGTCCTCTATAGTATATGAGCAGAATTTCACTAGGCTCAGGGTTTTCAATAAGATTTGAAGTAGGAGGCTGAAGAGGAACCGCAGGAGGCTGGGGGGTCCTTGCCTCAGCAGGGGTCAAAGGGGCAGCACTGCTTGTCAAACGATTCTAGGCGGCAGAAATTTGATATTAGGCGGTCAATTTGGCCGCCTGCCGCCTCTTAATGAAAACCCTGTAGGCTACCTCTGAATCTGAATTATTGATTATAAAGGTGGAAACCTGCTTTCAGCTTATTGACAATCATTGATCGAGCTCCAGTTTGTATTGGAAGGGATTTTAGTTTGGTCTGATCATGGTCTATGTTGTGTTTTTCAGCTCTACAAGGGTTGAAAATAGGGAGTCTGGACTGCCTCTATAATATGAGCAGAATTTCACCAGGCTACCTCTGAATCTGAATTATTGATTATAAAGGTGAAAACCTGCTTTCAGCTTATTGACAATCATTGATCGAGCACCAGTTTGTATTGGAAGGGATTTTTGTCTAACATATTGACAAGCCTTGAAATGCTAACAGTAGCTTTAACCCTTTCCCAAACAACAAAATTTTAGGGTGTTCCAGATCAAAAGCTGATGTAGACAACAATATTGATGTCAAAAAGGAAGGAATTTGTGAAGAATATAATGCAGAAAACATTGAAACAAAAGGAGAAACTGCTGGTTGTCAGCAGTTTCTTCTTTTGTTCCAATGTTTTCCAAAGCCTTTCCTAATAGGGACGTCAAAACCCGGTCTTGTTTGGGAAAGGGTTAATGCTGTATATTGAACTCGAGGAAGGCTTTGTTGTATATTTCGGCTTTTCTGCCCAAACCTCGTAACTGCAGCTTTAATCAAGCTGCAGTTACGAGGTTTTAGCAGATAAGCAATGATATTGTATCCATATTTATGAATAAATATAGCCGGTGTTTGTGTGCTGCATTTATCATTTTACACTAACTCTTTCTCATATAAGCTCTAGTTTGCATGTCTCTTATATAAGAGACATTGTAAAACATTTAGAAAAAAGAAGAAAATAGTTTGAAAATTGGATTATGTCTCATGGCTGGCCATCTTTTACTATGCAAATTCTAAATGTAATTAGATGCAAGCTCTGTCATTCGCAACTTCTTTTGATTTGAACTTTTAACGAAAAGTTTTTCTTTGGAAAGATTAAACTCAATTTTGTGATAGACCTTTGATGTGTTAAAAGTACTGTACATTTCCTAAAGGGCCCTTTCAGGCTAAAGTCAAAATGAAAATCGGACGTGGCTGCAAACTGCATTGTGGCTTCATTTGTAAAATGATAAAGACATGCTTGTTTAGATACCGGTATCTGAAAATGGCTTTAGATAAGAGTAAGCTATTATAGCTGTTCTGCATACAATTTTGAACAAGAAGGAATAAACTAATAAGGTCAATTATTTCTCACGGTAGCTTGCAGGTAATACATTAATTAGCATAATTATAAGAGTTTTGACTTTAATATGGCCAATGCAAGAAAGTAGCTCAATTTTCTCTGAATTAACACCTTCCCTCAGTGACGCCCTACAAGATAAATGCTTTGTGAAACATTGTGGAAAATGAAGAAATTGCTTGTGGCAAGCAATTTCTTCATTCCCACAATGTTTTCAACCCCAAAAAGACCAAAGAAATTAGATTTCATTCTCTTTCAATTAGATGAGGGTAAAATTTTGTAATTTGGTAAAGGGTTAACTGAGGAGGAAATTTTGTATTTACCTGGTAATTTTGTGGAGGAAATCAGATAATTTAACAGGATTTTGTTGCTGCAGTATCTAATAGAAGATAATCAATGTCTAACCAGCTTGCTCACCTGTCCTGTTACCATGGCAACCAGAAATATAATAATCTGTGCAGTGACAGAATATTTTCCTGTATGATAATAAAGGTTATTAATACAAAATAATTTGCCTGTCATTTTGTTCCATCCCTAATTCCTGTCTCGATGTTCATTGAGTTAAAAAGGCACAGAAATAAATTATTTTCCTGTCTTTCATTCAAATTGTCACAATTTGGCATTGGTGTTTAAGTTTGCTTGAAACCGTATTACCCAAAATTGTTAGGATGAATGTGCGCTTGACTTAACAAAATTACATGATCAGACACATTAGTATGAATAAGTATGAATCCTGACCAAACTTTGATTTAAAAAAGAAATATATTGTCGATGAGAATGATCAAATTGAATATCAGTCAGTAGGGATGTCATTACTTTTGGCAATAAGCATAATATTTACAAGAATAGGGCTTGAATAATTACTGGTAAAAGTGTTTGAAATCATCGCAACTATGTTTTAATTGAAAGAAGGGTTTTCTCAATTCCGTACTAGTCTCTGTCTTGGTTTTGTAATTCAATGTTGCATGATAATGTATAAATTAGAACATGATAGGAAACATGCTTCTCCATGCAACCTCTGTAATCTTCTGCCAGGCTAATCAGAGGGATTATTGGCATTTTAACATGCAAAATATCATAGTTATGCGTAAAGCCTTTCATGAGTGATGATGCTTTGGAAAATATTGAAGAAATTCCAATGTTGTGAATAATCATTTCAAATGCTCATCCAATGTCATCATACCATGCCATCTTACACATCATTGCTTTTCTTCAAAAACTTCATTACTGTAACTTTAAAGAAGCTGCAGATACAAGATTTTCAAATAAAAATGACAATGCTCTTTTCCAAACAAGACCTGGGGCCTGTATTACTAACGATCGTACGTTTGATTTTTGCATGATTACTTGTAACAACAGCCCTGATTGGCTCAGTCGGAATTCTCGTGCAATCAGATGTCTTGTAACACAGTTTAAACAAAAACTTGATCGTAAGATGTTTAGTAATACGGGGCCCTGGTTAGGGAAATCCTCGGAAAAACAGATTGAAGAAGTAAACCGTAATAAGTAGCAAATTAGCTTTCCCCTAGAAGTGACTGCTATGATATGACATGATAATGAATTTTATATTTTCAAAAGATATTGATTAATACATTACAACATCAATGCAACTGGTCGTAAAATTTGCTAGTTTGAGAAAGTGTAAACAAGAGTTGTTTGTTATAGAGGTTTTATGGGTGTTTTCCAATATATTACAGATCAATAGTATACAGGCATGATAGTCACCTGTCAGCAGAGCTCCAGATAAGAGGGGGTGATGACTTTTCAAACTGAAATTATTCTGTTATTATTCATCAAACCCCATGTTATGGGTACTCATTTGTATTGTCTCGTCGAGACGATTCAAATGAGTACCCACAACATAGAGTTTGGAATTGAAATAACAAAGTTAGAATGTCTTCACGCCCACTTATCTGTAGCTCTGTGTCAGGGTTCTCTTGTCTTTCTTGTTTCTACATAAATTATTAAACAGGTCAACAACACGATCTTGCTGCATTTTCTGCAGATTTTCTTACAAGACTTTTTGCACGATCCTTAGTAATGGATGAATATCTTTGAAAGATTTGGATATGTCTGATAAACACTGATCTGGCAAGGTTCTTGTTACCCATGGCCATGGAACTCCATGGTAGTATCAAACTATGGCTTTTAATTAAGTCTTTGTCATGGAGGGAATTTCCTATGAACCTTTAGTAAATTTTCAAAAGTAGCTGGAGAAAATGCCCAAATAAAGGTATAAAGTTAAAATGTCTGCCCACCCCACCAAAGACATAATGTATGACTATCTGTATTGCACTTTTTAGCCTGGCAATTGAAGAATATGGGAGGCTTTCCTGTCAGCAGGGTGTCAGTGTTGAAATATTCTGGTAACAGCATGACAGTGGTTGATATTGTGAATTCGTGATGAATCTGATTAGTTTCTCATACTGTGCAGCGTGTGCCAAGTGATAATAAAAGATAGCCCATGATGAAAAATATATAACAATCCCACAGTATAGTCTATATGGTGTGATATTGTTTTTTGACAACAACTGAGAATTATATTGATGTATTCACACATGTTCAACCTTGTTTCCAAACAAGTAGAGAAAATTTGTTAAACAAAGCAGCATCTAGTTTATATGGTGTGATATTGCTTTTTGACAGCAACTGAGAATCATATTGCTTCATTCACACATAGTCAACCTTTTTTTCCAAAGAAGTGGAGAAAATTTATGTGATTGTTTTTTTGCTGACAACTGAGTTCTGAAATATCTATTCACACATATTAACATATGGATGTGAATCTATAAGTGAGAGAGCAGCTGGAGGCTTGGATTGGATATTGGGGTAGTACTGGCGAGAGTAATACCAGGAATCCATGATAAGATGATCAATCTGCAGCAATACGACCAACGTAGTTGAAAGTCGTGTTTAACCATTCAATTATTTTCCAAACAAAAAGAGATAATTTTGAAAAACGAGAGAAGTCCAAAAAGTGCTGACTGCTAGCATTTTCTCAGTGATCTTTGTATTCTTTTCCAAAGTTTTGTTGTTTGTGAAAATAATTTGAATAATATGCTTTGTCGTCTGTGTGGCAGAATTGGGTACACACAAAAATCTTTTCCAAAGTTTTGTTGTTTGTGAAAATAATTTGAAAAATACGCTATGTCGTCTGTGTGGCAGAATTGGATATACACAAAAACTTTCCTCATCTCTCAAGAATGTGCATGACATAGCATTGCCAGATTGGTTTATTGTACATTTGCCAGAATAATGTGCATAAATTATATTGTTTTCAGATCAAAGAACTAAACTAACAAACTAGAATAAAAATGGCAGATAATTGTAAGTATAAAATTATTATTTTTATCCCCCGCCGAAAAAATTTTTCGGGGGGATATTGTTTTTGCCATGTCCGTCCGTCCGTCCGTCCGACATTCGTTTCCGCGCTATTTCTTGGAAACTATAGACCGGATTTCGATGAAACTTGGCACACAGCTTCACTACAAAGAGGACATGCGCATATCGTCGGGGTTACCCGGTTCGACCATTGAATTCAGAGTTACTGCCCCTGACTGTTTAAGCCATATACATACAGAGTGATATTCGTTTCCGCGCTATTTCTTGAAAACTATAGATCGGATTTCGATGAAACTTGGCACACAGCTTCACTACAAAGTGGACATGCGCATATCGTCGGGGTTACCCGGTTCGACCGCCGAATTTAGAGTTTCTGCCCCTGACTGTTTTAGCCATATACATACAGAGTGATATTCGTTTCCGCGCTATTTCTTGGAAACTATAGACCGGATTTCGATGAAACTTGGCACACAGCTTTACTACAATGAGGACATGCGCATATCGTTGGGGTTACCCGGTTTGACCGCCGAATTCAGAGTTACTGCCCCTGACTGTTTAAGCCATATACATACAGTGATATTCGTTTCCGTGCTATTTCTTGAAAACTGTAGACCGGATTTCGATGAAACTTGGCACACAGCTTCACTACAAAGTGGACATGTGCATATCGTCGGGGTTACCCCGTTCGACCGCCGAATTTAGAGTTACTGCCCCTGACTGTTTAAGCCATATACATACAGTGATATTCGTTTCCGCGCTATTTCTTGAAAACTGTAGACCGGATTTCGATGAAACTTGGCACACAGCTTCACTACAAAGTGGACATAAGCATATCGTCGGGGTTACCCGGTTCGACCGCCGAATTTAGAGTTACTGCCCCTTACTGTTTTAGCCATATATACATACAGAGTGATATTCGTTTCCGCGCTATTTCTTAAAAACTATAGACTGGATTTCAATGAAACTTGGCTCACAGCTTCACTACAATGAAGACATGCGCATATCGTCAGGGTTACTGGGTTTGACCGTCGAATTCAGAGTTACTGCCCCTGACTGTTTAAGCCATATACATACAGAGTGATATTCGTTTCCGCGCTATTTCTTGAAAACTGTAGACCGGATTTCGATGAAACTTGGCACACAGATTCACTACAAAGTGGACATGCGCATATTCTCGGGGTTACCCAGTTCGACCGCCAAATTTAGAGTTACTGCCCCTGACTGTTTAAGCCATATACATACAGAGTGATATTCGTTTCCGCGCTATTTCTTGAAAACTATAGATCGGATTTCAATGAAACTTGGCTCACAGCTTCACTACAAAGTGGACATGCGCATATCGTCGGGGTTACCCGGTTCGACCGTCGAATTTAGAGTTACTGCCCCTGACTGTTTTAGCCATATACATACAGTGATATTCGTTTCCGCGCTATTTCTTGAAAACTATAGACCGGATTTCAATGAAACTTGGCACACAGCTTTACTACAATGAGGACATGCGCATATCGTCGGGGTTACCTGGTTCGACCGCCGAATTTATAGTTACTGCCCCTGACTGTTTTAGCCATATACATACAGAGTGATATTCGTTCTGTTGAAGCCATATACATACAGAGTGATATTCGTTCTGTTGAAGCCATATACATACAGAGTTATATTCGTTTCCGTGCTACTTTATTGACAATGAAAATATGTTCGGCGGGGGATATCAATTCAACGAATTTGCTTGTTATTACAAAATGACTGTATCAATGGAGTGTGTGTGTTTTGTATTGTTTAGAAAATAGTTTTTAGAAGAAACTTGTCAACATGGTGTTCAATCTGAATGTTAACTTCCCAAATGACAGAATTTTTTAGTAGTTCAATTCTGAAGCTGCTTCAATGGACAAAATGGTCGTTCCTCAAGATTGGATTTGTGTACAATATAGCTCATAAAATATTGAGACTACAGGAGAAAGTGCTGATAATCAGCACTTTCTTCTTTAGTGTCAATGTTTTCCCAAGCCTCATCTATTAAGGACATCAAAACCAGGTCTTGTTTGGAAAAGGGTTAAATTACCTTTAATTACCCTAAGAATGGTCTAGAATTTGTCATTTGTGAAAGGGCTATATAGCTAGAAGGGGAGTAGATTGGAAGCGTTGATAGTGTTCATGTGAGAACTTGTATTGGATATTGTCCCCACCTTTGTGCACGCACCTAAATCAAAAAAGTCATTTTAAAGAATTGAGAGAAAAGAAGAAAATGCTGAATACCAGCATCATTCAGCATCGTCTTCTTTTCTCTCAATGTATTTTTTCAAAGCTTTCTTCTCAATGCTCTGCTATTTTCTTTATATTTTTTCTGAGCCAAGTTTACAGATTATTCATTTCCAGTAGTATTAGTTTTGTCATCTACAGCAACTTTCAACCTCAGAATTTAGCAGCCTCTGCATTTAGGCCTGTCTAAATGCTGTCATTTGTGAAAGGGCTGTATAGCTAGAAGGGGAGTAGATTGGAAGCGTTGATAGTGTTCATGTGAGAACTTGTATTGGATATTGTCCCCACCTCAGCAGCTTTTCCAATACCACTGGTGGCACACTCTGATTGGTCCATCCGTGGTTACCTAGCAACCATCTGTCAACAGAAGGTGGGGGATGTCAGGTGTAGAGCTCACAATGGCTAGAAAAGGCTAGTTTGTTAAACATGAACTTTGATCCAACCTTTATAATGGCTGAAATTGTGGAATTGTGATCAGAACATCATGGACACTGGACAGTGATAGACTTAATTTTTTTTGTATTTACTTGCAATATTTTGTTAGTTTGTCTTTGTAAATTTTTTGAAAGATTATTGAAAAAAAAAGTAGTGAATTTCTGCAGCAATATTGGCATTTCCATGACTGAATAAAGTGTTGTCAAAGACGAGTTAATGACTTAAAGTATTGAATGTCAAGGATCTGTAATTTTATAGGCAGATTTATTAGAATATTCTTGGTAATAAAACATGATATATTGACAATAATGAGGGGCTTGTTTGAACTCCGAGTTTTACTGGGAAATGATGACAGAGACAGGAGATGGCTCTTCAACGGGAATTTCCTGTCCAAGGTAAGGGGCCATTTATTTCTGGAAATTTGATTTATCGGGCTTTTTAACATTAACTTTCAACTTTGTTGAAAAGCCATTGATATGCGAGAATTACTTTTGTGCTTATGTTGTTCTTTTCTGTGTCTCTGTATTGGTTTTTGTGTCCGTCTTGTATTTTGATACCATTATGGTTATTGTGCATGACTGGGGAATGATAAGACGGACAGGAGATGGCCCTTCAACAGGAATTTCCTGTCCGAGGTAAGGGGCCATTTATTTCTGGTAACTTGATATATCGTGGCTTTTCATCAAAAACTTCGTAACTGCAGCTTAATACAAGCTGCAGTTACGAGGCTTTGTTGAAAACCATTGATATGTGAAAATGACATTTTGTGGTTTTGATGTTCTTTTCTGTGTCTTTTTGTATTGGTTTTCATGTCTGTCTTGTATTTAGATACCATTTTGGTTATTTTGTTTGACTGTGGCATGATTAGACGGACAGGAAATGGCCCTTCAACAGAAATTTTCTGTCCAGGGTAAGGGGCCATTTTATATCCCTTATCCAAACAGCAAAATTTTAGGATGATGCAATTTGGAAAGTGTTGCAGGCAGAAAACAGTTGATTTCAACGGCAGAATATGTATATGTTAGGGAGCAGAAAATAGTAAGGGAAAAGGAGAAAATGCTGATTATCAGCATTTTCTTCCTTTCATTGTTTTCCCAAACTATTTCTACTAAGGATGTCTAAACCAGGTGTTGTTTGGTAAAGAGTTACGGTGGAAACTTGATATATATGAGAATGACTTTCTGTGGTTTACTGGTTTTGATGTTCTTTTGTGTCATTTCTATTTTGGTTTTATGACTGTCTTGTATTTAGATACCATTATGGTGTTTGTGTATGACAGGTTTTTCAAAGAAAATTCTGTCTTTTGAACATCAGTGAGCTTTTGCTTTAATCAACAATGTCTTGGCATTTACTGTGCATTTTGTCTGAAAACCATTTCCTTATTGAAGAGTTAAATCTTTCTTTGTAGCAGAATTTTGCGCAAACAAAGTACTAGTGCTATAGGGGCATAGAAATACATTTAGGGAGAACAGTACCTGATATAATGGATGTAAAAAAAGAAAAGAAAAAAAACTAAAGAATAAAAGTGTAGTACTTGTGAGTCTTGTTTAGTAGAACAAAATATGGTATGTATGTGGCAGTGATTTCACATTACTAAAAAAGGATCATTTTAAAATTAAAATGACAATATCATTGTCGATTTTATTAGCTCCACTGGCCGAAGGCCAGCGGGGCTTATGTCATGGCCCTGTGTCCGTCGTGCGTGCGTCCGTCCGTCCGTGCGTCCGTCCGTCCGTGTGTCAACAATTTTCAAACATCTTCTTCTCCAAAACTACTGGACCAATTTCAACCAAACTTCACATGAATCATCCTTGCATGAATCTCTACCAAATTCCTTCAAAAGATTAAAATCTGTGCTGAACTTGAATTTTAATTAATTTAATTGAATTAAATTTTCGAAAAAATCTTCAAAAATTCTTCTTCTCCAAAACTACTGGACCAATTTTAACCAAACTTCACAGAAATCTCCCTTGCATGAATCTCTACCAAGTTCCTTCAAAAGAATAAAATCTGTGCAGAACTTGAATTTTAATTAATTTAATTGATTTAAATTTTCGAAAAATCTTTAAAAAATTCTTTTTCTCCAAAAGTACTGGACCAATTTCAACCAAACTTCACAGAAATTTTCCTTGCATGAATCTCTACCAATTTCCTTAAAAAGAATAAAATCCATGCAGAACTTGAATTTTAATTAATTTAATTAATTTAAGTTTTCGAAAAATCTTTAAAAATTCTTCTTCTCTAAAACTACTGGACCAATTTCAACCAAACTTCACAGAAATGTTCCTTGCATAAATCTCTACCAAATTCCTTCAAAAGAATAAAATCCGCGCAGACCTTTAATTTTAATTAATTTAATTAATTTAAATTTTCAAAAAACCTTTAAAAATTCTTCTTCTCTAAAACTATTGGACCAATTTCAACCAAACTTCACAGAAATATTCTTTGTATGAATCTCTTCTTAATTCCTTCAAAAAGATAAATTCTGTTTATAACTTAAATTTTAATTAATTCAATTAAATTGAATTTATGAAAAATCTTTAAAAATTCTTCTCTTCCAAAACTACTGGATCAATTTCAACCAAACTTTACAGAAATGTTCCTTGCATGAATCTCTTCTTAATTCCTTCAAAAAAATAAATTCTGTGTAGAACTTAAATTTTGATCAATTAAATTTAATTAATTTTTCGAAAAATCTTCTTTTCCAAAACTACGGGACCAATTTTAACCAAACTTCACATGAATCTTCCTTGTATGAATCTCCTCTAAATTCCTTTAAAAAAAAAAATTCCGTGTAGAACTTAAATTTTAATGAATTTTATTAAATTGAATTTTCGAAAAATTGTTAAACAATCTTCTTCTCCAAAACTACAGGACCAATTTCAACCAAACTTCACAGGAATCTTCCTTGCATGAATCTCTTCCAAATTCCTTCACGATTGGATGAAAAGCTTGGCCGCTGTGCGCTATATGAAACATAGTGTAATTTTAAGAAAATTTTAAAAACATTTCTGCTCCTTAATCTTTTATTGGATTTCATTCTGGTGTAGCATGAATCTTCTTTGGATAGCCCTCTATTGTATTCCTTGAAGAAGTTCGTAGTCTAAAAGCCAGTGGAGCGATACAGGGCCATCTTGGCCCTCTTGTTTGAAAATGCTATAACTACAGCTTATTCAAGTAGTGGTAAAGTCATTTTCAACACAGGCAATGTTATCAGATATTGCTGATGAGAATCATTATCTGATGAAATGCTGAAATGAAACATGACCCACTGAGATTTCATGCGATATTTGTATTTACTCTACAGAGAATACTAATGTACAGAAATCATGATAGGCTAGAATAAATCAGTACTACAACAGAAATGTGTGGGAATGATAAAATCATGGGTGAAAAATTTCAGGCATATGCCTGAAGTTCAGGTTTTTGAGTATTCCAAAATGCCACATTTTCTCGATTTTTATACGCCACCGGAGGCGGACGTATATTGGCGACATCTTCTCAGTCTGTCCGTCTGTCCATCCGTCCGTCCGTACGTCCGTCCACTTTTCTTGTCAACGCAATGGATCTTCTTGAAACTTGGTCAATGTTATCACCTCAATTGGTAGATGTGCATGAAGGAAGGATTTTATGGTTCGTTGATTTTTGCCCGAGTTATGCCCCTTAAAAACTTAGTCTCTGGGGCTTATTGAAATTGCAGCCTTGTCAACACAACTCCTCCTAAGTTTCTAGCTGGATCTCAATGAAACTTGGTCAATGTTATTACATCAATTGTTAGATGTGCATGAAGGAAGGATTTTATGGTTCATTGATTTTTGCTAGAGTTATGCCCCTTTAAAACTTAGTCTCTGGGGCTTATTGAAATTACAGCCTTGTCAACGCAACTCCTCCTAAGTTTATGGCTAGATCTTAATGACACTTGGTCAATGTTATCACCTCAATTGGTAGATGTGCATGAAGGAAGGATTTTATGGTTCATTGATTTTTGCCACGGTTATGACCCCTTAAAACTTAGTCTCTGGGGCTTATTGAAATTGCAGCCTTGTCAACGCAACTCCTCCTAAGTTTATGGCTGGATATTAATGACACTTGGTCAATGTTATCACCTCAATTAGTAAATGTGCATGTAGGAAGGATTTTATGGTTCATTGATTTTTGCCACAGTTATGCCCCCTTAAAACTTAGTCTCTGGGGCTGATTGAAATTGCAGCCTTGTCAACACAACTTCTAAGATTCTGACTGGATACTAATGAAACTTGGTGGATGTTATTACCTTAATTGGTAGATGTGCATGAAGTTATGATTTTATGGTTCATTGATTTTTGCCTGAGTTATGCCCCCTTCTCTCTTAGTCTCTGGGGCTTATTGATATTTCAGCCTCGTGAACGCAATTCCTTTCAGGTTTTTGACTGGATATTTATAAAAACCTTTTTGTGAACACAACTTTTTACAGGCTTTTGTGTGAATATTTATAAATCCTTGTCAATGTCATTTTTTTGTCTCTAGTTTTATAAGTGGCGGCGTATATTGTGACCATGGCACTCTTGTTACTATATAAATACAGACTTTTCCAGGTTTTAAATTTTGTACTTTCACCCATGTAAAATGATTCCAAAATATAAAAAAAATGGTTGTCATCATGTTTCCAACACTGCACTTGAAAAATGTTTAAATTTGCTTGAAATATGTCTTATTCAATGCAAGTCAAAATGCTCGGTATAGAATTTTATTCGTTTAAAAAGAATAAAATACAATGGATTTCTCTGTTATCAAAACTATTCAGAATGTAAGAACATGTATTTGCAAAAGCTTCAGAACTCTTCTTGAGTTGTTGTTTCTATTATTAATATCCAGAGCCTGAGAGTACCACAGATAACATTTATCATGGATATTTTTTTGGAAGTTGGAATCTCATGAATATCAATTAAATTATTTCGCTCTGATTGGTATGGGGGGACAAATTCAAGGCATCGGTCTCCGGATCAGTGGTAAGCGCCTTGCTTTTAGCTATCCACCTCTTTCTTGGTTCTTCTTATCATTACATACTGTGTGCGCATTTCATTAAAAACTTGTTCTCTTCTGGAGCTGTGAGAGTGATAATTCTGGAGCAAATTCATGTTTAGTGATTGACACAGGTTACTGCCTGTTCAATAGAGTATTGATTTAATTGACAATTTTCTCAGTTCCCCTGCTTGCAATGACAAAACAAACAGTAACCCATTTCCGTGCATTAACTACAACTAAGCCAGTACTCACAGCATATTGATCTCAACCCTTTCCCAAACAATACCTGGTTTTGATGTGGACAAAGTTTTATGAAACATAGAGGAAAAGAAGAAATGCTGACAAACAGTAACACAATTTGATGTTTTTAGCCCCAATACCCAATCCATGAAAGCCTTGGCTGATTCAAACTCCATAGTGTGATAAACAATATTGATATCACTCAAATTGCGATATTGAATGTACATGTGATTGCAAAGACAGATTTGAAGTTAACTCTTTCTCAAACAAGACCTGGTTTTGACGTCCTTAAGGACAGATCCTCTATTTATTTCCCACGGTAAGATTTTTTTTATTTTTTCTGTACTGATATTTAAATATATGAGAAGTAAAAAAATGACTTAAAAACTATAGGTCACCAAGCGAATTAAAAAGTTATTGGATTTCAAGGGAGACTACTCTTGTCTAAAATTGCAAAAATGAGTTGTCACTTAAATACCCACAAAAAAAGGTGTTCAAAATGACTAGGAGTACATAAATAAGTCTTTATTGTGTTCAATATGTTTTATTCTGTCTAAATGAGTACCAATTTGGGAAAATTTAGTGATGATTTTGAAACTTTTAGTAAAACATTCTTTCAAAAGTAGCTAAAATTGCTCTTTTTTCGCAACGTTTCTGATTATAAAAAATATTCCAGCGGTAAGATTTTTTTCTTTTTTGGTATAGACATAGTGCTTGGCCATACCTACAAAAACAAAAAAAGAAAAATATATCAAACCAAGCGTTTTTCTTAGTTATGAGTAAAATTTGGTTTACTTTTTGCCGCTATGTCCGAAATTGTTTCACTACTTTTATCCATTGTCTTCCTTATTACCAGCTTTAGATAATAAAACGTGGCATCTTTTGTGTCCTTCTGAAGCGGACTAGCTCATAAAGACACCACTTTGCTTTTGTTGTTCCGTTTCCTATCGCTAACGCCACATATTGAACGCGTAACAGAAAGCGAAATGTACCATCCGAGTACTATTACACTTTAATTGACCATACAGAGAAAATTGAAATAACCGAAAAGTGTCTTGTCATTTATCAACCAAACATTAACTAAATGTAAGAAATACACTTGCTGAAAAAGGCCAATTACTGAAACAGCTTTATTTCGTTATTTAGGATATGCGCAGTAAGTTGCGCAGTAACAACTGGAGGATCTGTCCTTAATAGAAAAGGCTTGGGAAAACATTGAAACAAAAGAAGAAACTGCTGATAACCAGCAGTTTCTCCTTTTGTTTCAATATTTTCTGTGCCATATTATACACAAATCCCATCTTTAATAGCATCTATTTTGTTGTTTGTTACAGTTTTCAAAATGTATCACCCTTAAATTTTGTCGTTTGGGTTAAAAATAAAATAAAGAAAAACCAAATAAGGGTCTGCAAAGCCGATGATTATTTGTGAAAAAGGTAAAGTACAGCTTGCTAGTAGTGCCCATATATTGATCAATTAACCCCAGGGTGTTTGTTGACAGGTGATCAATGGATGGTGTACAACAAAGAAGTGTGGTTACAACTACTGCTCAAAAATTTTATTTGATCTGGCTCATGTCAAGTCCGGTCTTGCTTCATAGTTTAGTTTCAGAATTTATACAAGTCTTGTCTGAATAATCCATGGTTGGTAACGGGTTTGTCATCTCCAAGCAGATCTGCAAGTGTGCCTTATTTGGTCCAATTTTGGATTTTACAATAACTATAACTGAAATAATTCATATCAAATAGTTTGAAGGTGATGTTTTACATAGCTCAATGACTGTAAAGAGCAGTGCACATTGCATATTTTTGTGTGATACAAATGTATTTTCATATGTATTCAGAATTCAAGTATTCTTGCTTATAACAACTACTATGGTTCTTGTTGGGTTTAGGAATGGAATGGTCACTCACGTTAATTTACTCATTTGTAAAAATAGTCGCTGAATAATTCATTTTCTCGTGTGTATTTTCTAGAAGAATTGCTTGAGTGCCTGCTAAGTTCCTGTTTCATATTTTATTACCTCTGTGTATGGCTTATATTCTTAGAAAGACAAAACATGATTTGTCATTAAATTCTCTAGCATTTTGATGCTTTAAAGTTGAAAAATGAGACACCAACACCTAAGTTCCTGTGACAACAATAAGTTATATCTGACAAGGAGCTGTTTGGAAACTTGTACTGTCAAATGAGTCATAGCATCATCAGCTTTTGGTACCAGAAGCATTTTCCACATCTGCTGGCTCCCTTTGAGGTTTCTGACTTTACGACTGCTCTCCTCTTCGTGTCAGTTATGGAAAGACTCCATTCTTTGCAGTCCCTTTCTGATCTTCTGCTTCAAGGTCATTTTAGACCTTTCTAAGTTTTCAAAAATACAGACTCACACAAGTACTATTTGAGCTATCAGAGCTGCAGCCATAGCGAAGTTTGTAGCGCATCAGACTCTTACTCATGATGTCCCAGGCTTGATCCAGGACTGCAGAAAACATCCCTTCTGACAAGGATGTTGTGGTAGTACTAGTGTGAGAAAAGGTAGGAAATTAGTCGCTGAAATAATACAGTAGCAGTTGAAAGGAGTTTTAAACCCCAATCAACCAGTATTGTCTTGCTTTGCCTAGATGTTTTCCCAAGCCTTCTCCACTAGGGTCATCAAAATTCCTTGTTTGTGTAAGGGTAAAGTTTCTTCTTTTACAATGTTGTCCTCCCTCCTCCTCATTTCTGTAGTAGTATATTTAAGTTTTCATAATTTATGAGGTTTTATTGGATTTCGTGCCAGCAGTAATTCACCCCTTTGTTCTCATTGATTTCCATTTCTAGGTTAATGACTTTGGTCACAACTTTTTTCACTGAATGGATATTTATTTGAGAAGATTCCTCTTAATTGCAATGAGTTCACATGTTGGCAATATTCCACATAATGATGCCTTTCCATGCCCCAAGAGATAAAGGCTACGGAAAATATTGTGGGAAATGAAGAAATTGCTTATGACAAGCAATGTCGTCATTTATCACTGTTTTCTACAAAAAAAATAATAAAAGAAGAAATAAAAAAAAAAGAGAAAATGAAAAGAATCATTCACTTGACAATTTGATAAAGCTGTCTGGTTTTGCACCAGTCTAAAATGTTGCCATCTGGTAATGGATTAATTTGCATCTTAGACCATGAATATAGCAGTGTTGTGAGGTTTAGTTGGGTGGAGAAAGTTTTGTGGTGTTGATAGAATGTATTGAATGTTTGTCACAAGGTCTGTGTACATTATTGGATGCTGAGAGACATTGATCTAGTATTGATTAATGAATTATTTTATGGCACCCTTAACTAGGCATTATAGTCCATGAATATAACGGTGTTGTTTGGGAAAGGGTTATGTTGGGTGGAGAAAGTTTTGTGGTGTTGGTAGAATGTATTGAATGTTTGTCACAAGGTCTATGTACATTATTGGATGCTGGGGGACATTGATCTAGTATTGATTAACAAATTATTTTATGGCACCCTTAACTGGGCATTATAGTCCATGAATATAACGGTGTTGTTTGGGAAAGGGTTATGTTGGGTGGAGAAAGTTTTGTGGTGTTGGTAGAATGTATTGAATGTTTGTCACAAGGTCTATGTACATTATTGGATGCTGGGGGACATTGATCTAGTATTGATTAACAAATTATTTTATGACACCCTTAACTGGACATTATAGTCCATGAAAATGACATTGCTCTTGAACTTGAAATAAAAAGAGGCTGATGTTTTTGAAAACCTGTGTGTTAGTATCCGCACTTGAGATTTTATGGAAAGCAATTCTGTTCCATCTGCAGCCATAGCACAGTTGGTAGAGCATAAGATCCTCGCTCATAAAGTCCTGGGTTTGATCCCGGCCACAGCAAATATCCTTCCTGTCAAAATTGTCACCCACCAATGGTTTGAAAATTGTTAACCTATGTGGGCGTGCAGCTGGAGGCTTTGTGAGGATAATGTAGAAGTACTTGTATTAGAAATGACAGGAATCCATGGTTATGTGCTCAAGCTGCCATAATTTGACAATGGCTGTTGAAAGAGTTGTTAAAACCCAATCAGTCAATCAAATCAAAATATTCCAGCTTCAACCCTTTTCCAAACAAGGATGGGAAAGGGTTGAAATAAATTGTGGTCTTGTGGTTGGGAACTGAAGTTCTGTATTCTATTGTTTAGAATTAGTCTGACAGGTGTTTTATGTGTAACAAAGGATGTTGTGGACACACAAATATTGAATATAGAACAAATAAACACCTTTATGTTGCACATGGTGGCATCTACCAATAAATAGAGCACCTGTCAAAGTTAATTTGGGGCCACTGGTCAGTGGTCACCAATCAAATACTCAAGTAGTGTCTGGACCTGTGGCAAACTGGTTTGAAACATTGTGTGAAAAAAGTTTGTGAAATGATTTTAGCATGGCAAAATGTGGAAAAAGCTAGGCAAAATTTGGAGTACAAAGATGTGAAATGATTTGAGCTTGACATGGCTGCTTCATCATAAAGAATGTTTGTTTGTTGACTTTGATGTGCTTTGAGAGGGAAATAATTGTGAACTTAATTTTAGAACTTTACTTTAATTACGAATGGTGCATACTATGCATCACAAAGTCATTGGTTTACCTGAAGATTTATAGGGAAATTTTATGTATTTACAAAAAAAAATGACAACAATTTTGCAGTAACAAATCAAAGTGATCTCTGAAATTTCATTTTCTCATCTTACATGTTAAAAAAATACAGAATTTTCTTTTCTCGGAAATTATAAAGGTATTGCCATAACCCTTTCCCAAACAAGACCTGATTTTGACGTCCCTAATAGAAAAGGCTTGGGAAAACATTGAAACAAAAGAAGAAACTGCTGATAACCAGCAGTTTCTCCTTTTGTCTCAATATTTTCTACGCCATATTTAGCACACATTTAGTCTTTATTAACTTCCATTTTGTCATTTTTGGCAGTTTTTTAAGTGGATCACCCTAAAATTTTGATGTTTGAGAAAGGGATAATTATGGTTATAATTACTGCCTGACATAAAACAAGCTAACTTCTGTATAATGTTGAATTTATATTTCGAGATCAAAGGATCACTAAGTACTTCAGAGATTGTATACTGATTCAAAATTGACAGAACTGATGCAAAACGGAATGAAATTAGTGATAGAAAATGCAGTAAATGTGATATAAGTGTGCAACATTTTCTTTGAACTGATTTCATTATGGAAGATAAGTTTTAAAGTGAGCTTGAAGTGTATATTTGCATCTAATTCGTTGTCATCAGCATTCTTTTGAATTTGAAATGCCAAGAATATTTCAAACTTGATGTGCTGAGCTCCGATTGATCAGTAATGTCAGAATCTCTCAATCCAGGGTTCATGAGTTTGAATCCTGGCTTGGCCAAAATCCATTCAGACATTTAACTAAGTTCATTTTCCTCTCACCAATGGATGTGAATCATCTATGGGAGAGAGCAGCTGGGGGCTTAGTTTGAATATTGTGGTGGACTGGTAGCAGGGCTCCGGAAATTTCGAAATCTGAATCGGTCCACGTTTACCCCCCCCCCCCCCCCCCCCCCCAGCCCATGCACTAGTACTAAAATTGGACACCCAAAACACACACATCATTTTTTAGCTCACCTGAGCACGAAGGTGAGCTATTGTGGTCGCTTTTTGTCCGTCGTCTGTCCGTCTGTCCGTCCGTCTGTCCGTCCGTCCGTTCACATTTCCTTCAAACATCTTCTCCTCCTAAACTATTTGTCCATTTTTGACCAAACTTGGCAGGAATGTTCCTTGGGTGACCCTTTTCAAAACTTGTTCGCAAATTTTTGATTTGTCAAAAAATGTGGGCGTGGCAGGGCGGGGCTTAAAAATCCTATGAAAATTCTTTAAAAATCAACCATTGGGCCAATTTGAACCAAATTTGGCAGGAATGTTCCTTAGGTGACTCTTTCCAAAATTTATTCACAAATTTTAAAGTGGCATTAGTATCCGTAGGCCCAAATCCCTTATGATCCACAGAAGTTGGTTTTTAGCATGTTGTCGCACCGTTTATAGACTTTATAAGACAGAATACAAGATTCATACAGCAAATGACATAAATCGATAATCATGCAGCGGTGTATTGATATGTAAAATATTCAAAGTGGGCAGATACTGCCAGATAGTGTTTACGAAATGATGTGATATTGAGTTTAAATCCGTCGTAATCTAAGCCAATACAGATCAGACAGAGCTGACATTTGGCACAGAGGAAAATTAAAGGCCATATTTCATTTATGTACAGTTATTTTTACAGCAAATTATCCGGAAAATAAGTATGTAACAGTAAATGTGTATCTTTAAGATTTGTCAAAAAATGTGGGTAAGGCATACCAGGCTTTGAGAAATCTTATGAAAATTCTTTTAAATTTAACCAGTTATGATATCATAAAATGGAGTAAAAACCCCGTTACTACAGTTCGACAAAGCTGGAGTTACGAGGTTTTGATCCCCCACTGGGGATATGTCTAATCCCCATAAAATAAACAAAGACCAGGATTGTTTACTCAAGACGGAGAAATGTTTACCAGAATGGGGAACTGCAGGTAAAAAGGGGTAAATACATTCTATTTGTTATTTAAGCTATCCTTTGTTGATGGTACTTATTTAAATAGTTTTGATTGCATCATTCAAATGAATACCCACATCACAGGGTTTGATAAAAACATTGAAAGAATTATTTTACAATTTGGAAAGCCCTTAACCTATCCTATTTGAATCTCTAGTACAGCCTCTAGATATGTACTTTAGTTTAACCCTTTCCTGAAAATGCCTGGTTTGACATCCCTAAATAATTAGAAAAGGTTTGGGAAAATATTGATTCAAATGAAGAATAGGCTGATAATTAGTAATTTTCTCCTTTTGTCTCAAAATTTTATCTTCTTTATTTTGCATGAATCCTTTCTTTATCCATATCAATTTTATTTTCTTTTTTTTAAATTGGAACAGTCTATTCCTTTTCAGTTTGGGAAAGGATTAAGCAGGTTTTGGCTCACTTATTGAAAATGCTGGGAAAATGTTATTGCAAAAGAAGAAAATGCTGATAGCCTATATTTGGATCTTTTGCCTCATCATTCTCTGTCCACTTTTGTACATTAATGCAGTCTTACTCAGCATTCTGTTTTATTAGTTACAGCAGTTTTTAATTCTACTGCTCTGATGTTATGCTGTTAGGAAAAGATTTAACCAAAATCAAATTGTAACTGTTCAATGAATAGTTCCCCTATGTTGTGAGTTGACTGGGT
Organism: Fragum sueziense; assembly: GCA_963680895.1. NCBI lineage: Eukaryota > Metazoa > Mollusca > Bivalvia > Cardiida > Cardiidae > Fragum > Fragum sueziense. The sequence goes on along the minus strand of OY804598.1, from coordinate 59,726,153 downwards.
TCGATATAAAGATGATAAAAAGGTCAGTGTTTGACAATCTTTTCACAAATTATAAGACCTGAATATTTGAAGATTTTGTGTAGTTTAATGTCTAAAGTCTAAAAATTATCCCTATGCTGTAGCTTCAGATCGTAACAGAAAGTTCTTAGTTATATGTCTTTTCAATTGACAAAATTACCATTTTCGCTCATGTCACCTATTTTCAGGTGAGCGATATAGGACCATCATGGTCCTCTTGTCATATCTTTCCCGTTTATAAAACAGTTCGGGCTACCAGCTCTTCCATGTTTCAATTCCCGATGATCAAACTAAATTGTGATCTGTGTAGCTCGAGTGAAAGATACACGAAAACTAGTGAAAAATTTCTACTTTCACTTTGTTAAAACGCCCTGTCTGCATTAGGCACTTTGGGCAGTTTCATCTATGTTATGTTGGGAATGACAAATTATTTAATCACTCTTACGTGAAATAACTGTTAGGCGACATCTGAAGTTTATTTCCTATTCCGTTTTTAAAACACGCGGAGTGTTTGAGATGTTCCCCAGATATAAAACATCACGTGATCCGATATAGGTCAAACAGATCCAACTACCTCCCTCGTGTAAATCGTATTTACGTCATAGATCGTAAAAATTTACGTCATGCTATTTTGTAGTTCGAATGTGGATTATTATGTTCTAATGATGAAAAAATATTAATTGGGCAAGAAACGAAGGAATAAACCAAGTAGGTAATTATGCCCCCTTTCGAAGAAAATGGGGGTATATTGTTTTGCAAGTGTCAGTCGGAAGGTCGGTCGGTCGGTCGGTCGGTCGGTCCGTAGCTCGGTCGGTCTGCCCGTAGACCAAATCTTGTCCGGAGCATAACTCAAAAAGTATTAAAGGTAGAATCATGAAACTTCACAGGTGGATAGATCTCATTATGGAGAGGTGCAGTGCACAAGAACCGTAACTCTGCCGATCAAATTTTTTGAGTTATTGCCCTTTGTTGATTTTATAACTTGATTCTTGTCCGGAGCATAACTCAAAAAGTATGTAAGGTAGAATCATGAAACTTTATAGGTGGATAGATCTCATTATGGAGAGGTGCAGTGCACAAGAACCGTAACTCTGCCGATCAAATTTTTTGAGTTATTGCCCTTTGTTGATTTTATAACTTGATTCTTGTCCGGAGCATAACTCAAAAAGTATGTAAGGTAGAATCATGAAACTTTATAGGTGGATAGATCTCATTATGGAGAGGTGCAGTGCACAAGAACCGTAACTCTGCCGATCAATTTTTTTGAGTTATTGCCCTTTGTTGATTTTATAACTTGATTCTTGTCCGGAGCATAATTCAAAAAGTATGTAAGGTAGAATCATGAAACTTCACAGGTGGATAGCTCTCATTATGGAGAGGTGCAGTGCACAAGAACTGTAACTCTGCCGATCAAATTTTTTGAGTTATTGCCCTTTGTTGATTTTATAAATTGATTCTTGTCCGGAGCATAACTCAAAAAGTATGTAAGGTAGAATCATGAAACTTTACAGGTTGATAGATCTCATTATGGAGAGGTGCAGTGCACAAGAACCGTAACTCTGTTGATCAAATTTTTTGAGTTATTGCCCTTTGTTGATTTTCAAACTTGATTCTTGTCCGGAGCATAACTCGAAAAGTATTAAAGGTAGAATCATGAAACTTCACAGGTGGATAGCTCTAATTATGGAGAGGTGCAGTGCACAAGAACTGTAACTCTGCTGATCAAATTTTTTGAGTTATTGCCCTTTGTTGATTTTCAAACTTGATTCTTGTCCGGAGCATAACTCAAAAACTATGTTAGGTAGAATCATGAAACTTTACAGGTGGATAGATCTCATTATGGAGAGGTGCAGTGTACAAGAACCGTAACTCTGCTGATCAAATTTTGAGAGTTATTGCGCTTTGTTGATTTTCAAACTTGATTTTTGTCTGGTGCATAACTCAAAAAATATGTAAGGTAGAATCATGAAACTTTACAGGTGAATAGATTTCATTATGGAGAGGTGCAGTGCACAAGAACTGTAATTCTGCCAATCAAATTATTGCCCTTTGTTGATTTTTACGCTTAATTCTTAACCTTGTCTATATCCCGTGTCCTTTTACACATACAGCCTTGATATCTCACACATAGATACCTCCTATCAACATCGTTCACATTTAACCATGACCTTGGACCTTGTGACCTTGACCTTGGACTTTGACCTACTTTAAAACAAAATAAACCCGGCATATATATCATGACCTTTTACAAATACAGCCTTGATATTTCACACATGGACACATCTTACCAAGACCATTCACAATTGACCATGACCTTGGACTTTGTGACCTTGACCTTGGAGTTTGACCTACTTTTCAAAAACTTGTCCATTTACACATACAGCCTTGATATTTGATACATGGAAACCTCCGACCTAGACCTATCAAATACGACTATGACCTTGGACCATGTGGCCTTGAGCTTGGAGTTTGACCTACTTTTAAAAAAATTAAACTGGGCCTATATCTTATGTGCTATTACACATACAGCCTTGGTATTTCACACATGGACACATCTTACCAAGACCTTTCACATTTGACCATGACCTTGGACCTTGTGACCTTGACCTTGGACTTTGACCTACTTTAAAAAAAACTTTAACCTAGCCGATATATCATGTCCTTTTACACATACAGCCTTGATATTTGACACATGGACACCTACGACCAAGACCTTTCACATTGGACCATGACCTTGGACCTTGTGACCTTGACCTTGGTGTTAGACCTACTTTAATAATACATTAACCTGGCCTATATTTATGTCATTTTACATATACAGCCTTGATATTTCACACATGGTCACTTCCAACCAAGATATTTCACTTTTGACCATGACCTTGGACATTGACCTTGGAGTTTGACCTACTTTTAAAAAACTTAAACTAGGCCTATATCTCATGTCCTGTTACCTATACAGTCTCAATATTTTATACATGGACACCTCCTACCAAGACCTTTCACATTTGACCATGACCTTGGCCTGTGTGACCTTGACCTTTGATTTTTACATTATTTTAGAAATATTTAACCTAGCCTTTATCTTATGTCCTATTACACCTACAGCCTTGATATTTCACACATAGACACCTCCTACCAAGACCTTTCACATTTGACCATGACCTGGAATATTGCAACCTTGACCTTGGAGTTTGACCTACTTTTAAAAAGACTGAAACTAGGCATATATATCATGTCCTTTTACACCTACAGCCTTGGTATTTCACACATGGACACCTCCAACCAAGGCCTTTCACATTTGACCATGACCTTGACCTTGGCATTTGGCCTACTTTTAAAAACTTTAACCTGGCCTATGTTTCATTTTACTTTTACATATACAGCTTTGATATTTCACACATAGACACCTCCTACCAAGACCTTTTATATTTGACCATGACCTTGGACCTTGTTAACTTGACCTTGGACTTTGACCTACATCAAATGTAGGCCCTTGAGGGGGCATATATGTTTTACAAACATCTCTTGTTTATGTCTGCTACGATCGCCAGAAACCTCGCTAGATAGATCTACGGATGTGTTTCATATCTTTCTTTTTCTTTATGTATATGGGAATGTACAATCGACTCTGGATGAATAAAATCTAGTGGACAGTCCCGACTAAACGCGTGGTGGACTATTCGCGTATGTTCTGTGGATGATTTTTTTTAACTTTCACAACAATAGCGGAAAGGTTTTAATATTTGCAGACTTCAACTGATGCCTTGATACGTCATCTCTCGTTATCACGCACCTGCTTGGTGTCTCGCGTGCAGTTTGTAAACAAACCATCATAGGCTTAGTTCGGGCGCTAACTATGGTGACCATAGTTTGACTATAGTTCACTAAAACTCGAAATTGTCCGACCATAGTGACGTCATTTTCAAACTATAGTCGAACCATTTAAAATTGATGGTCAGTCTTGATCCAATATGGCTGACAATGGTTGATAAGATTGTCACTTTTACGTATGATGAGTGTTTTTGCGATGGTTTTGCTATGCTGTGATCCACTTTCTTCGCCAAAAGAACAATTTAGGTGCACTCCGCATTTTTCCGTCAAATTTAATGGCTGACAGCCGTTGTATTTATTCATTTTTGGCGAGGTCATGTATCGACTGCAAGGTACCAATAGCTGGACGGTCCAGATTTCGTGATATAGGGCCCAACGTTGCTTATTTTTTACTCTTTTTACATAATTTTATTTGAACAATTCGTCAGATTGGTTTTATTGAAGATTTTCTGAAAATATTGTATCACGTGAATCTTATCCACCGTGAGCAGATCTATACTGATTGTAGGCATTTTCTTTTTTCTTGTCAATGTTTTTCAAATTCATTTTTGTCAGATTTCTTAAAACCAGACCGGGTGATAGCCAGCTTCTCTTTTTTTTTTCGTTCATTGTTTTCTAAACTACCCCCTCCTGCATTTGTTGTCGCCTAAATTTATGATAAGGTAATTCTTACGCACCACCGGAAACGATCTGGAATGCGCCATCTTGGTTGACTGGTTTAGCGTTTTCGCGACTGTAGTAACTAGACATGCGCACTAAACAAACCAGAGCTAGACCATACTCACATGATCAATTCGAAACCAAAATCTGTGGTTGGGAGAAAAGCAATTTCAAAGGACAGATTCACATGTGTTTGGCTTAACTGGTACCCGTCGTATGACGATGTACACAACATAGTGGCATCAGAGATGGGAACCAGTCTAGTGTTTGGCAAGAGCTAAATCCGCGATCATTCATCCGTGACACTGCAGGTAACTGTAAGCGTGCCTGCGGGTCAATTATCGGTTTCTGTCACCTCCTTATCTCGGGGTAAAGTGTAAAACCCTTGATTTTGTTATTTTTCATGTTGATTTTTATGAATTGTGGAAATATTTAGGACCGATTTTTTCAGTTAGTTTGATGATTTCAATCGGTCTCAGAGATCAAAATCCAGTCCAGACCGGTATTTTATCGGTTTTCCGGAGCCCTGACTGGTAGTATTGGTGAGAGAAATACCAGGACTCCTTGGTTAGGTGCTTTAGCTGCCGATATGACCATAGCAGTTGAAAGGGGTGTTAAACCAAAATTTATCAAATCAAACCAAACATGGTTTACTTGATAAAAGTGATCCCTATTGCCGAGAGTATTCCTTACATGGTGTGTGTTTTGTATTTTCAGACGGTCAGAAACGCGATCATGAAGATGATGAGGGTGATTACAGCGAGGACAGAGGACAAAAACGTCATCGCGGAGACGGAAACAGGATGGATCTTCGTGTACTCCTTCAGAGCAAGGTAAGGTTAACAAATATTCACTTGTGTGCCATGTTGTGTTAACACAATCTTAGGCAATAAATTGTATCTATCATGGGGCTTTGCAATTTGTACTCCTCCCCAAACTATCAAAAAAAGATAAGAAAGGAAAGGGAAGAAAATCGAAAATTGTAGAAAAAACTTTTAATTGTTTATAAAGCCCTAGATAATCAATATCAATGAAAAACAGCTTTGAAGATAAAAATGGATGATGATACCACAAAACTGCTAGCACTTTCTTTTTAGATTCATGAAAAGTTTTGTCTTTGTGGAAAGGTTTAAATGAGATATATACTCAGTAAATTTTGACCTGAACCTGTTGAATATGCAAAGAGTATTTGTAATGCAAAATAATCACTCTCCAACATATGTTGACACAAGAAGCATGTGCAGAATACAAAGTCATAATGCCTATGGAAACTATCAACTCTGCTCGACAGTGAGGATTGCTGGCGAGTATTGATTATTCCGTGTCACAATTACTCATTGCATATTCATCGGGTTCAGGTCAATTTTTACAGACTATACCTAGACTTTTTGCAAGATATTTGAAACTTTCAAGTTTCATTATCCAATGTAATATTTTACATTCCCCTGTATTTCAGAATGCTGGAGCCATTATTGGTAAAGGAGGCACCAACATCAAACGACTGAGAGCTGATGTACGTATTACTTTCTTGTAAACAGGCCATGACTTAGTTTTCATGGTTAGAAATTCAATACTTCTACTAGACTCGAAACAATCTGAAGTTTAGTGCAAAATTATTGCAAGAGCTCTCATATGCACTTGAAAAGTTTTGCACTAACAAACCAATAAATCTGTTTCTTTATTGTGAATCATATCATTTTTAGTTGCAGTTTTGCCAGAGGTGCTGGACACTTGAACTTGTTCAGAATGAATAATCTCTTAAATTCTATACCACATTTGAGAGTGATTCCTTCAATAGATAACTTGCATAAAGAAAAGTTCCATGCCTAGTAAACTTGAGCCAATTTATGTTTTGTACCTAAATTAATTTCATGAAAGTATTTCTGTAGACTGTTTTGATATTAGTGATATTGTACATTTTACTAGAACTTTCTGTCTTGTTTTGAATTGGTGCTATTTACCGGTACTGTCATTGCTGTGCTGAACAATTTGCAGCAGTAGCATTTCGGATGAGATTAACTGAGGTTCCATATGACCCCAGCTGTTTCATTGGAATTCAAAACTTCATCAAAATATCAAAGCCTACATCCATTGTTGGCCTTATTTGCAACTGGAAAAAGATCAAATGTGTCTTCAACAACTCCATTAAAGAGCTGTTGTGAACCATCAAGACATGAGTTATCTGCTTTTTCACGAATTAAAGTACCTTGATGGAGCCATAGTGATTTTTACATGTACATTATATCCAATCCTTTTCCAAGCCAGGTCCATGCTTTGATGTACAACTAAGCCTCTTTGAGTCAGCCTAAATTGTTTGTCAAGGTCAAATGATAAGTTAATATTTCTTGGAAAAACTGCCGCAGCAAGTTTGAGACCTGTGATATGTATCACAAATCATACATCCTTTATAAATGTTTCTTTCTTTGTTCCTAGTATAGTGTTAGTTCCTTCTTTGCCATTATGTGTTTGTATGAATTATATTGATACATACAAAGACATGATTTCCAAGTAGGACAACTGATTAAAATGACGATTTTGATTTGCTTGTCCGATACAAAAATGCATCAAAAAGAAACTTCTTATGCATAAAGAAGTCATGTTCCAATTGACCAAATCAATTTTACATTATATACTGAGAGGCAAAATAAAGTATACACCTTTTGTCTTTAAATATCTCTCTTAATTTCCATCATATCGACTCGAAATTTTGCGCACTTTATTTCTACCCATAGACCAATAATACAGTCTTGATAAATTTCACCTGAAATTGCTGGACTGTCCATACTCTTGCTACATACCGATTTTGCAAATTGTGCACGTGCGACTTAGTGGAGCATCAAATATTGCTGTTAATCCGTTTTTAATTTCTTTATTCTTTATCACAACAAATCACAACGTTAAATTTTCTATAACATTATCACACAATTCTCACTGGCTGGTTGAAATTGATCAATATGTCACTTTTTTGTACTAAGACCCATTTTTGTATGACGCAGCATGATGCGAAAGAAATGTGACATTCTGTACACTTAATAAGGTTGCGAGGAACATTCTGCACAAATTTTATCAAAATTCATTGATAACTTTAGAAGATATTACGTCAGATAACTTGTTTGTGTCAAGCCCCCTTTTGCCATGACGCACCGTAATATGGAAAAGCACTAACAATGTACGCATAGCCCTATGTGACAAGACTTTTTCTGTGAAAATTCTATCAAAATCCATTCATAAATGTAGGGGATGTGTCAACGTATATGCTTGCATTAATTTAGCGATTAAGTCCCCTTTTTCGATGACGCTGTATGCTATGAAAAATCTTCGCACCGAAAGAAAAGAAAGATGGACGGATAGGCTGAGAAGGTTACACCAATAGACGAATACATTCGGCGGCGTTTAAAAATCGTACGCAATCTATTAATCGGTTTCTCCGAAAACATGAAAGAACTAGGGTGTATACTTTATTTTGCCTCTCAGTATATATGACCATGCATTAACTATGTCCTTATTTTCCAGCCTTGTCTATGAACTATTCAGACCAAGTTATATTGAAGAGGTCCAAATCCTTGACCCATTGACCTTTGTCATTGCCTCAGTCTGCCAGTGTCCAAGTCCGATAAACCTCTGGTCTGAATGATGTTCATGCCTGCTGACCACAATTGGACAGTCATAGCCTTGTTACTTGAACAATGTTTATATATATACTAAATTTTTTGTTTCTCCAATTTTCCTCCCCATATCTCCATGCCCTGACCATCTCATACACCAAACGACCTTGATCTTGATTGAAATCCCCATGGAAACGACCTTGAATGTCCCCGTCCCGTGCTGGGCTGATGTCCTCCGTCTGGTCTACAGTACAAAGCAAGCGTAACAGTTCCTGATAGCGAGGGCCCTGAACGGTAACCATCCCTTCCTAGCCTTATATACATTACTAAGTTGTATTACTTATGATTTATCTTTGCCAAAATGTTGTGTAGAAAACACAAAGTTGCACTTAGTTGTATTGCCACTTGCTAAAAAAGAAAATGAATTTCAACATAAATAGTTCCTTTTGATTTCTTTCGAAGTGCATTCAGACTGAACAGAAAAATTTGGAAAGGTTTCTGAAATTACTTTTGTAAAATATTTACTTTTTACTCTTTGATGGCTTTGTATATTTTCACGACAAACACTGTTTATACTGGTGTAAGTGTACCCAGGATAGTCTCTTGATTAATTCTATGTTTTAACTATATTTTCTCACTCAACTTGTATAGTTATTTCCATGCCATGAGTCTTGCAGTATGCTCTGTTTTAGGGGGTGCAATTTGGCCTTCATATGTAAAATAGTGCACCTGTATTCTTGCCTATCCTAGATACCACATTGAATATATAAAAAGAACTGGTTTTGATTTCGGGAGGGGAAAATCTAATATCTAACATAGCATACTGTCTTGATTCTCTATTAATTATGTGCTTTTATGCTACCTGTTTTGATCGTAACTATAACTAATCAAAGGGTTATTGTAAGACCTTTGTAATTTCTTGCAAAATTAGAAATTGTGTAGAAATTGTCTTGCACTAAGCCCTTGATACTTGTGTGTTTACTACATGAAAAGCTTTAATAGAGGTTTTGGTAACAAGATATCTGTATGTAGAATCATATTGCACAGACCTTGATTTTAATGATACTGTGAAAAAAACAACAGCAATGAATCTGTCACTATCTCTTCCTGTATATTTCACCATAATTGATTCACAAGACCAAATTGATTTGCTAATTGACGGCTACATGTGTAATATAAGTCTGTGATAAATGTACTTTTTGCATTATCTGTCCAAGTTAAAGGTCTATGTCTTGTTTACCAGAAAAAATTATATAGTGTTCATACAATTAGATCTAGCCCATAGTTATTAAGTCAAAGGATATACACCCTTTACATACAAACAAGTCACCTTTTGGCCTAGATTTCTCTTTCCAATCAGTAAATCATTAAAAAAAAATGATATGGTCTTCCCAAATCTATTTTCCAAAACTTTAATTTTCAAATTCTCCTTTATATCAAAAGAAAGGAAACAAATCCAATTACCTTTGTTGATGCATGAATTATTCCTTCCACTTTACTGTATAGTTTACATGTCTACATTTTATTGTAGGATTTTAACCATCGGAGCTGACATGGGAACGTGTCTAGATGTCCTTCTCGATGTTATACCAACTTTGGAAGAGGTAAGTTTGAATATTTCTTTTAATTTACAGAGAAAAGGACACAATGCATTAAGTATGAACAATTGTAATATAGCTTTCTAAAACAAATAGTATGACAAAATCACATTCCTTCTACCTCTGACTATTTAGCAAAATTTATCAAAGCAGAAAACAGTGAAACCATTTTAAAATCATCTTATTGACAATTTTGTTATGCTCCCCGAAGGGAGAGCATATAGTCGCCGCTTCGTCTGTCCGTCCGTCCGTCCGTCCGTCATTCCGTCCGTCCGTCCGTCCGTCCGTCCGTCCGAAGCAATATCTCCATAACCCTTGGGCCAAATCAAATGAAACTTACCATGTGAACTCCCTGTGACAAAATGCCGATGTACTTTTCCCCGTTTTTGGATTTGAGGCCTTGTCATGGGAAAAGGGGACTTATGGTGAAATATAGTTTTTCTCTAATTTCTCCTAGTCTAATGGTCAGAATTTGATGAAATTTCATATTTGAGTAGCAAATCAGATGCCCTTGACAATAAGGTGCTCTCCATGGCATACATTTATTGTGACAATGCCTTATTCGGGGAGCATTGTCCGTCTCTGACGGCCCTTGTTGAGTACTGACAAGGATTGTTATTAAAAATAATTGCTTACAAAGATCTGTAGCTACGTCCTAATATGAATTTGTCTATTTGACAGTACCAGAATATGAAAGGTACAGACTTTAACTGTGAGATTAGAGTGCTGGTCCATCAGAGTCAGGCTGGATGTATTATTGGACGAGCTGGATTCAAGATTAAGGAATTGAGAGAGGTATGATTAACATTTTTAATATGCTTCTACATTTGGTATGTTTTGAAAAAACTTTGATACTTTTTACTGGATCAATATAATTGATTCACAGAAACTCTCAGACCTGGCCCTGGTTTCTCGAAAAAACTTAAGTATATCATGAGAACATGCTCAACTTCAAACGAATACTCTCCAACGTTGAAGGGAATTCGATTGAAGTTCACGTGGATATCATGCGATTTGAGCATGGTGCTCAGATTTGAGCATGAGATTGTACTTAAGTTTTTTCGAGAAACCAGGGTCTGTTTTTGAATATTTAAAAATATGGTCGAGATTTGATCTGCTAAACCCAGCATTGAATTGGAGCTCATTAACTATGGAATATGGCTCTCATTGAGACAAATTCAGTTTAACAGTGTTGATATTACATACATATTAAAGTTTGAGATTGTTATCTTTCAATTTTGCATGGTTCTTGGTTCCATTGAATTATCTTAACAAATCTATCAGTATTGATGTTTTTAATTTCAGAAAACTGGTACAAACATCAAGGTGTTCTCTCAGTGCTGCCCCCTATCCACAGAAAGAGTTGTCGCCATTGCAGGAAAACCAGAACCTGTAGTACACTGTATAGATACCATCTTTGAGCTACTTGAAACTGTAAGTATTGAACAATGATAAGACATAAATAATGTAAAACTGGTACAAATATCAAGGTGTTCTCTCAGTGTTGCCCCCTATCTACAGAAAGAGTTGTGGCCATTGCAGGAAAACCAGAACCTGTAGTACACTGTATAGATACCATCTTTGAGCTACTTGAAACTGTAAGTATTGAACAATGATAAGACATTAATAATGTAAAACTGGTACAAATATCAAGGTCTTCTATTAAGTTGATTAGTACTTGCCGAACTGATCCTGTTTGAATCTGATTGCTTTAGCAGGTAGAAAGGAGCAAGATCAGCCTGCACATACGTGCAGTCTGATCTTGCTCCAAACTACCTGCTTGTTTAAAAATCAGCATAACCAGTGTTAATAATGTAAAACTGGTACAAATATCAAGGTGTTCTCTCAGTGCTGCCCCCTATCTACAGAAAGAGTTGTGGCCATTGCAGGAAAACCAGAACCTGTAGTACACTGTATAGATACCATCTTTGAGCTACTTGAAACTGTAAGTTATTGCAATTAATTTTGTTCTAAAAATAGACTGGGTTTACTGTTATGTTTTGATAAAGCGTCAGTGTTGTTACAAAATTTTGTAACTACGGCTTGAATCATGCCTTAGTAACAAGATTTTATAACAACACCTATGAAATACTATTGTTTGTCCAAAATTACATCACTTTTCACGGGATAAAATCGTTCCCTATTAAATTAATTGCATAGATATTGAATCAAGTAAAGTTGACTTGTGTCAATCTAGGTTCGGGATTATTTTCCATGTAGATGTGAACTATTTGATAATTATCCTTTGGGACATTAGACAAAATTTATTGTCTCATTCCAATGGACATGAAGACTTCTTTTAACCATGGGTAAAATTAATTACTTATCAATCTAGACAGAATTAAGAACAATTTGCTCACATAAAATTAATTTGAATTACTCTTCAAATGCTAGAAACTTTTACTATTATTAATGTAATATTGACACTTTGTACAATACAATGTTTTACACTCTAGAATTATTCCATATTTTAGGCTCCCCCAAAAGGCCCGATGCAGCCCTATGACCCCAATAACTTTGACGAGTACATCACAAATGACTACGGTGGTTATTCAATGGCTGACGGTATGAAGGGACGCGGCGGTGGTCGTGGCGGTAGAATGGGCGGCGATCGTGACGGAGGATTCGGAGGTCGCGGTGGCGGACGGTAAGTTCTTTTCTTTTTATATCATCAATTGGAGACAGAGCTCCAGATAAGAGTGGGGGGGGGGGATTTTTTAAACTTTGATAATTATATTATTGTTCATCAACCCTATATTGTGGGTATCATTTGTATCGTCTCGTTGAGACGATTCAAATGAGTACCCACAACATATGGTTTGGAATTGAAATAAGAAAGTTAGAATGTCTTCACCACCATTTATCTGTAGCTTTGATTGGAGATCATGAATTTGTAACTCAAGCTTTCTCAAGCTATAGTTACGAGGTTCTAATCTCCCTATGATGATATGTAATACACATGTAAGAGTTATTGCTTTCCCTGAAAACAAATTTAACCCTTTCCCAAACGACAAAATTTCAGGGTGTTCCACTTCAAAAACTGCCACAAATGACAATATGGATGTAATTAAAGATTGGATTTGTGTAAAATATGGCACAGAAAATATTGAGACAAAAGGAGAAACTGCTGGTTATCAGCAGTTTCTTCTTTTGTTTCAATATTTTCCGAAGCCTTTTCTATTAGGGACGTCAAAACCAGGTCTTGTTTGGGAACGGGTTAAATTGGTCAAGATTGAAAGGCCTTGTAGCTGGCTGCTCATATAAAATGGTAATGTTCAGTGGCTTAATCAAATATTTCTACTCTCCAATTTAACATATGTGCTAAAAATAGACTGGCTTTACTGGTTTGGATTTATACATCGTGTTGTTGTAAAAACTTGTAACAGGGTTACCACTGACTTTTAAATCTGGGGGTGAAAACAGTCGTTTTACAGCATACTTGCACCCCCTCTATATGAGACATAGAAGGCTGCCTGCAAAAATTGGGGGTGCAAGATTCAATTTTGGGGGTGCAAACTCCCCATTTGGGGTTTTTTGTGAACCCTGTTGTAAGTACTGTTTCAGGCAAGCCGATGTTGCGCGGTTTTTAATACTACATGGATGAAATACTATCATTGGTCAGAAGCTATGTCACTGTTTACTTCATAAAATCTATCCCTATTGGATGTACAAATGTAGACAAAAGAATACAGACAGATCTTTTCATTTAGATGTAACTATTTACAGTGGTGGTCGTGGTGGTGGCTACGGAGACATGGGAGGCCGCGGCGGTGGACGTGGTGGTCGCGGCGGTGGTTTTGGAGGCGGTCGCGGCAGTGGTTTTGGAGGCGGTGGCTTCGGTGGTGGAATGGGCGGAGGAAACTTTGGCGGTGGTAGACAGGGTAACATGGGAGGTGGTGGCGGTGGAATGGGCCGCGGTGGTATGGGTATGGGGTGAGTGTCATGGTATGATAGCAGTAATGAATTATTGAAGGATTTAGTGAAAAAAAAACAACTTAAACTGTCACTATAACATAAAGCAAATACCTCAAATAATATACAACATTTGTCACTAGTTAGCTCACCTGAGCACGAAGTGCTCGGTGAGCTATTGTGGTCACTCACCGTCCGTCGTCCGTCTGTCCGTCTGTCCGTCTGTCCGTTCACAATTTCTTCAAACATCTTCTTCTCCGAAACCAACAGGCCAATTTTGACCAAACTTTGCAGGAATGTTCCTTGAGTGACCCTTCTCAAAACTTGTTCGCGGATTTTTGATTCGTCAAAAAATGTGGGCGTGGCAGGGCGGGGCTTATCGGACTTAGAGAAATCCTAAGAAAATTCTTTAAAAATCAACCATTAGGCCAATTTGATCCAAACTTGGCAGAATTGTTCCTTGAGTGACCCTTCTCAAAACTTGTTCGCAGATTTTTGATTCGTCAAAAAACGTGGCCGTGGCAGGGAGAAAGGGGCTTATCAGACTTGGAGAAATCATAAGAAAATTCTTTAAAAATCAACCATTGGGCCAATTTGAACCAAATTTGGCAGAATTGTTCCTTGAGTGACCCTTCTCAAAACTTGTTCGCAGATTTTTGATTCGTCAAAAAACTTGGCCGTGGCAGGGAGAAAGGGGCTTATCAGACTTGGAGAAATCATAAGAAAATTCTTTAAAAATCAACCATTGGGCCAATTTGAGCCAAACTTGGCAGAATTGTTCCTTGAGTGACCCTTCTCAAAACTTGTTTGCAGATTTTTGATTCGTCAAAAAACGTGGCCGTGGCAGGGAGAAAGGGGCTTATCAGACTTGGAGAAATCATAAGAAAATTCTTTAAAAATCAACCATTGGGCCAATTTGAACCAAACTTGGCAGAATTGTTCCTTGAGTGACCCTTCTCAAAACTAGTTTGCAGATTTTTGATTCGTCAAAAAACGTGGCCGTGGCAGGGAGAAAGGGGCTTATCAGACTTCGAAAAATCATAAGAAAATTCTTTAAAAATCAACCATTGGGCCAATTTGAACCAGACTTTGTAGGGATGTGCCTTAAGCCTTTCTTTTTAAAATTTGTTCACAAATATTTTCATTTGTAAAAAGTTGTGGCCGTGGCAGGGAGAAAGGGGCTTATCAGACTTAAAGAAATCATAGGAAAATTCTTTAAAAATTAATCATTGGGCCAATTTGAAGCAGACTTTGCAGGAATGTTCTTTGAGTCTCTCTTTTCAAAATTGATTCACAAATTTTTACATTTGTCAAAAAATGAGGGTGTGGCAGGGAGGAAGGGGCTTTTCGGCCATAAAGAAATCCTAAGAAAATTCTTTAAAAATCAACCAATGGGCCAATTTGAACCAAACTTTGCAGAAGTGTTTCTTGAGTGACACTTTTAAACATTTGTTCATAAATTAATAGTTTCCTAAAAAATGTGGGTGTGGCAGGGCGGGGCTTATCTAACCAAGAGAAATTGTTAAAAAATTCTTCATAAATCTTCTTCTCCTTAACCATTGGGCCAATTAGAACCAAATTTGGCAGGAATGTTCCTTAGGTGACCCTTCTTAAGATTTGTTCGCGGATTTTTTATTCATCCAAAATTGTGGGCATGGCAGGTCAGCACTTATCAGACTTGAAGAAATCATAAGAAAATTCTTTAAAAATCAATCATTGGCCCAATTTGAACCAAACTTGGCAGAAATGTTCCTTTGGTGACTCTTTAAAAAAAATGTGAATTTTTGTTTCGTCTGAAAAAGTGGGTGTGGCAGGGCGTGACTTATTGGACTTAGAAAAATTCTAAGAAAATTCTTTAAAAATCAACCATTGGCCCAATTTGAACCACACTTGGCAGAAATGTTCCTTGGGTGACTCTTTGTCTTAAACTTCTTTCAGGTGAGCGATATAGGGCCATTCTGGCCCTCTTGTTTGAATTCATATTGCTCTGGTCTTTTTAGCTCGACTTTTCGAAGAAAATGAGAGCTTATACTGTCACCCGGGCGTCGGCGTTGGCATTGCAACCAAGGTTAAAGTTTTTTCAAACATCAATAACTTCCATACTATCAAAGGGATTCAACCCAAACTTAGAATACTTATTCACCATCACACCCTCTACCTTACTATCAGGGCCCATGACCCTGGGACCACCCTATTTGGAGTTATGCCCCCTTTATACTAAGCAATTTAGAAAGTCGAGCGCGCTGTCTCCGGACAGCTCTTGTTTGATATAAAACAATGGACCCTCTGTTGTTAAAAGAAACTTTCCTAATCACTGATTAATGGCCTGATATTACATTTTCAGCGGAGGTAACCAGGGTGGATTTGGCGGAGGAATGGGCGGTGGCGGAAACTTTGGAGGTGATAACATGGGGGGATATGGAGGCATGGATGAAAATATGGTATGTAATTCTCAATGTTCTCCGCAGAATAGTTTGAAGCTGTAATAGCACCGGTGACCCATATGCCTTTGAATAAATTAGTCTCCTGCCCAGCTCAATAAGCTGTAATGGTATGCTTATGACTTTAAGGTTTACGAACTGAGAATGAAATGCAGAGCCAGAGGCGATAATTTGAAAAGTGCCAGTATTTCCTAAACTGTGTTACAATTCCATTCAAAATACAGATATAAGCATTTTGTACGGTTTAGAATTTTGAATTAATGCGTACTAATGGAAATATTTGACAAAAATGTTCAAAATTATCTCCCTTGCATATGAATATAGAGTAAAATATATTTGTAAATTATTTTCTTCTTGAAGCATAATCTTGAAATCCGGCACGGTGAATCAACTTATGTGAAGTGTATTTACAAGTTTGTGTAATTTGATGCATCTCGTATGGCTAGAAAGTGGTGTTTTCATTCTCAGTTCGTAAACCTTAAGTTGGTGTTCTTTTCAGCTTTGAAAAAAGCAGTAGTTACTCACTTACACCTTCAAATATATTAGTGTAATACCCCAGCACCAGTTTTCCTTTCTATCACCCCTACACTGTCAAGTTAACTAGTGTTCTCCCAAGCCTAATGAGTTGTAGAGGCCCCGCTACACATTCAAGTAAGTCTGTGTAATGCCCTACACTTCAAAGTTGCAACCACAGCTCGATGTCTCCAAACTTGTCGCCAAATGGAGTGATTTAAACTATATCAACATAACTTGATTGAAAATTAACTTTTGGGAAAATTATTCCAGTCATGGATTAGGTTTATGTTTGAATTATTATAAGATGATTGACTGTTGGAAAAGTATGACAAATTGACTACATTTAAAATCACCATAGCTGTTGTTACAGAATTTTCTAACATTACGGGAAATTTGTTTGTGCATTACAGGGAGGCGGTGGCATGGGAGGTAATCAGGGTGGTATGTTCGGTGGTGGTGGCGGTAATGATAATGTCACTAGTACACAAGTCACCATACCCAAAGATGTAAGTAAACTTGGTCTCTAAATACATGTTTGATGCATTGCTTGAAATAGTACTTATGAAAATAAATGTAGATTTTCTCTCATTGAATCAATCTGCTGCAAGGTTTTGTTTCAAGACTCACAATGTTGCACTTTACTGCTTTGACTCGATTTAGGCCTCAAAAGTTATTTGATAACGTCATTTGATCTCTGGTTCAAATTCAAATTTTACCAATACTGTTTTGACATTTGTTGGATTAGAATCAATGTCTATCACCAATACATTTATTGGTTACGAATTATATAAATAAAATAAATAGCTAATGGCTCTGATTGAATGTTTTACTGGTGCAAGAAATAGCTGGAACACATGGTTGAATGCAACAGCAACTTTTTTGCAACACAAAAAAATACTGAAGGCTGTATTCAGCCAATATGTGACACAATACTTTCTTCCTTATTCTAGATGGCAGGAGCTATAATTGGTAAGGGAGGATCGAGGATCATGGACATACGTCGCCAGTCAGAGGCCCAGATTGTCATCGATGAGGCCCTGCCAGGATCCAACGACAGAATCATCACCATCACAGGCTCGGAAGAACAAATACAGAACGCACAATATTTACTGCAAATGAGGTAAGTATAAGTGATGGGGAAAGTTTACTGGTTTATTATAGGGCACAACCCATTTCCAGACAGTGACTCTTTTTCATACCTTGACAATAAACGTTTGGGAAAACATTGTGGAAAATGAAGAAATTGCTTGTTACAAGCAATTTCTTCATTGTCCACAATGCTTTCTAACCAAAATTACTAAGATCTTTAAAATTTCATCAACTTGAAATTGCCATCTGCAACACCTTTCAAATTAGATCAGTTCAAAGTTTTCTGTCTGGTAATGGGTTAATCATCAACATTCATGTATCTTAATTTCTAATTTTGAATTATATTACAAGCAATCTGGTTGCTTGTGATATATTTTGAAAGTAAAAAATAAGATATTTTAAATGATAGATAAAAAATGTTGGTATATACATAGTTAGGAAAGTGATGACATTTAAAATGCCTTTTGACAGACAGTGACATTAAATACTCCTCACCACGAATCAGGATTGCAATTGTATACTGTGAATACTTTTGAAAATGGGTTCTCAACTTCTCACAATTGTTGAAAAAATATTCACAATTTGATCTTTTGTGTGAATAGAACTTTCATGAATTTACTTTGATATGGATATAAGAAGCCATATCAGAACATTTCAATAGATTGTCAGAGATTGAAATTATGGAAATTCTTTTAATTTTACTATGATTGATTATATCAACCTCCAATTACAATAAGGCAAAAACAACACAATTACATGTTCAGTATAATTTGTCGTACCTTTCCTGTCTAAAAAATTTCCTCATCCCATTCTACAATATTTTGGGGTTATAACAGCACATTGCTTATATTTGGTTTGGTTATTTCTTTTTCTTTGTGGTGAACAGTTCAATTTGAGGGTTTATTTAGCATAATGGTAGTTTAACCCTTTTCCAAGCAATGACATATTTTGACACACCTGTGTTAAATAAAGCTTTGGAATATATTGAAGGTAAACGGCATTTTCTCCCTTTTCCTCAATATTTTCTCCTCTTCCAAAAAAAAAATATTATGACATTGTTTGCAATATCTTCGATTTTTGACAGATGCTAATTTTGTCATTTGGGAAAGGGTTAAAAAATGAAAAAAATGGGTTAAGCTATAACTTTATTCTTGCTTTACACAGTAGCAATGGTTACATTGCAACTGGATTTTGACATTTGATGAATTTTCTTTTAGATTTTATGTACTCAATTAGGCATCATATAATGAATTGTGCAGCCCTATAGATAGATATCTGCAAAGATTTCTATCAATTTCTATGATATGAATATGCAAATGGAAAAAAGCTTTCCAAAAATGTTCTTAAATACCCAGAACATAACCCTTCTCTGGTTTATATCCATCATAACATCCCGCAAGCCTTATCCTGTATGCCTTGATAAGACTCATTGCATTTTGCCTTATATGGGGATTCAAGTGCACCAATTATTTATCCTATATACATTAACTATATTTCTCCTAATAAAAGCTTTCTTCTGGAAAAATCAATCGCCCTTAATAATTATTATGTTCTTGTTAAACAATTAATGAATATACAAGAAAACATTCAGCTGCAATTTTGAATTGCATTTCATTTGAAATACATTTCATAATTAATCCCAGAGTCCTTTATTAGGAGAAATATAGAATTCCAAGACTCCACTTGGATTAGTAAAAAGCCAACTCTTTCTGTATAACTTTGGGATTCGTGTGCACAATTTGTATCTTACACTATATAGAACACTAACTCCATATCCCATTTGTTGAAAGAGGCTAAACCCCAATCCATCTAATAATCAACCATATCCTGTTTGAAAGTGTGCTGACCAGGAAAATAAATAGAGTAATAAGTAAAGATTGTAATGTATAGAGACTTTGACTCTGTTCGTTTTAAGAAAATTACAATAGCCCCTTTTAGGATGTATATACGAATTATCCTGTCTGTCATATCTTGTAAGCCCAGCTTCTTATATACCTAGCAGAAATTTGAGAAATAAATTCAATGATGGATGGTCACTCAAGGTGGGTAGTTGTGTATAAGGTCCTGGCAGGGGGTATTAGTCCACACTGTAGCAGTTCATGTTATATTTGAAAATAAAGAAAAAGTTGTCAGGTTAAAGTTGATAACTAAAGGTTTGGGAGACATTGTATTATGAATGTATATCCTTGATATTTGTAGTGCAAGAGAGTTGCTGGCTGGGGCAAGGGCTAAAAATTAGAGGGGGGTAAGTATCAGAGCAATAGATGGCAGGGGTGGGGTATGAACGGTCTCTATCAAAATAAATCAGTTGTAATCAACATATTTGATGCTTTTTGCTGACATAATGACAGCTAGCCAGCAAGACCTTATGTTTACAGTTTCTGATGATTCTATCAAATGCAGCAAAGAATGGCTGCAAGAGATTAGTTTTGATCTTTTGTAATCGACCTTGATCTTTTCTACATCCAGCAAATCTCAAATGCACTTTGGGTCTCAGATTGATTGATATAAGCCTAACGGAATTAATCTTTTTAGGTGCTAATTAATATTTTATATTCAATGAACTGTTTCTCATTTAGAATGGTCATGTCAAATGAAGGGAGTATCCTTTCTGTATTGATTGGAACTCAAGTATGCCCTGACCCCCTGCTATCTGTTGCTCTGAGTATGTACTGTGTGTCATAGTATTGACCCCCTTAGATAAAATGCCACGCCCACTTTTGATAGCTGCAGCCAATCATAATCTCAGTTATTGTTAAATAAAGTTATGAATGCATTTTCACACAGTTGCTTTCGTTATTTTACTTATAAAGTTAGAACTAATACAGCTCACAAAATTTGAATTCATGTTGACCTTTGTCATACTGGTTATGAAATGTTTTTGCTTTGACAGGTAATATTGTATGTACAGTCTGATCTTAGGCTAGGCTTCACACTAATGCTATAATTCCATGACATATGCCAGAAGAAATGCAGATCCACAATTAGTGCATCCTCAGGTGGTTCTAATTTCAAAATTACACAACAGTCACTGATTGGCCGAGACATACATCTTGTCCAATCAAGTTGCTTGTTATGTAATTTGAATTAAAAACTAAATTTAGAATTGTTAGTGAATATTGTGTCCAGGAGCTTTCAGAACTGCAATTTTAGCATGACAAAGGTCAACATTTTTGTAAGGGAAGAAATAGTTTATGAATATATGTAAAATGTTATCTTAACCTGGTCAGCACACTTTCAAACACCCATTTACCATTTATTCTTTGTGTTTGTTTGATTAGATTTGATTGATTTCAGCAACATGAAAAAGAGGTTTCAGAACACAATATCTCTTTGTCCAAAATGATCTATACCTTTCAAATATGTTGGTCACTTCTAATATAATTGTATTACCAGAAAATACACGCAATATTTTGTTTGATGATGATAAAATAGAAAGCATGCTTATCAAGTTAACTCTTGGGACCTTAAGGCCTGGTCACATGTACAATATCGTGTCCACATCACGGCCAGAGCACATCTAAAACAGGGAACTTGTGCAGTATAACTTTGGACATGATGTGGACGCGATATTGACATGGAATAGTATGTGACTAGGTCTTTAAGCCCTTTCTGAATCATTTCAGAGACATTTCTTGCTTTCAAGTAAAGTTTAGGGAAGCAATAAGAGAAAAAAATAATGCTGACAATATTTTCTCCCTTTCTCTTATTGCATCCTATTCTAATTGCATATACATTGCCTATATTCAGTGAATATTATTTGTCTTTGTCAATTTGATCAAATTTGAAATTGGACTAGTCTAGAATTTTATGTAGAAATGAGAAAGTTCTACTAACAAGTTAAAAATGCTGGCTTGCCAACTTTCCATTTAGTATTTTGCATGCATTTTGCAAGTTCTTTTAACTTACACTGCATTTCTTGACCTGCTTAGAGTTTATGAATAACATACTAATTTTTCACAACAGAAGACTTTCGTTTACCTTTTCCTAGATAAAGATATTTTTGAATGGTTCAAATTGGATGGATTTGCGGACAGAAAATACTTTGGTTGTAAAGACCTGGAGGGAAATGGAGAAAATTTCTGTCAGGGTGGTCCAATTTGAGAGCTGCTGCAAGACATTAAAAAAAATTTGATGACTCAGCGCAAAACGGTTGTAACTGGCTATATGTTTATAGGCAGTTACAACCCTTTTGCACTAAGCCATTGAAATGTTGATAAAGATTTGGTTACCAACTTATATTGAGTCAATGTTTTCTTAAAGGGGGAATAACACTTAACATCTTACAAATTTTCCGAGAACTTCGTGCAAAAAATAAATATATAGTATGAAAATATGGCCTTTAAATTGCATCTATGCCAAATCTTAGCTTTCTATCTTGTGTATTGGCTAGGATGTTGACGGATTTAAAACCCCATATGCTCCATTATTATAAATACTATCCCCCCGACAAAAAATCATGGGGTTTTAAATCCGTCGACATCTAAGCCCATTCACAAGGTAGAAAGCTAAGATTTGGCATATATGCAATTTAAAGACCATATTTTAATAATATATATTTATTTTTTTGTACGAAGTTCTCGGAAAATTTGTAAAATGTTAAGTGTTATTCCCCCTTTAAGTTTTAACATGTCAGGACATCTAATAGTGATCTTTATTTGGGAAAATGTAAATACTTGCTAGATTGGATTATAGAATGCATGTTTTCTTAGCTAGATAGATTATAGAATGTTTATTCTTTTAATATTTACCCTTTACCAAATAAGACCTGGTTTTGATGTCCCTTTAAAGATAGGCATAGGAAAATATTGAAGCAAAAGAAGAAAATGTGCAAAAGAAGAAAATGCTGATGATCTTTTGTCTCAATATTTTCTGAGCTATAATGTACACTCTTTGCATATAAATTTACACTGATTTTGTCCCCTGCAACAACATTAAATCTG
Source organism: Fragum sueziense (assembly GCA_963680895.1). Lineage (NCBI taxonomy): Eukaryota > Metazoa > Mollusca > Bivalvia > Cardiida > Cardiidae > Fragum > Fragum sueziense. Next base: position 59,703,540 of record OY804598.1, on the reverse strand, counting down.
AAATTTCCCTGTTTGGGAAAGGGTTAAAATAATCACTAATGACTAGGTGGTAGGTATAGTTAAGCCAACTCAAAACAGAAGTTACATAAGCACTTGTTATTATGTCAGGTACACAGACAGTTAGTGTTGTGTCGATAGTCGCCAGCTATCGAAAGCTATCGGAGTGAGCCCAAAATCGGCGACAATCGATTGCAATTTTCAACTATCGATAGTTGCACTTTTTCTTTTACAGTTAATTTTCCGGACATTTGGTTCTAATAATCAAAAAAGAAAATTGATGAATGAAAGTTCCAGGCTATTTCCTTATTCTCCCCCAATCTCTTGCAATAACTTTTATGAAGTGAAAGTAGAAGTTTATGGGTCCCGAAGTTTATGCAAAGTAAACAGAAAGAATGACTTGATTGGTAGTCTGCTATTTACCAAAATTAATCGAACATTAACAATGACTTTTGATGGATAGATTCCAGCATTTAAAGCTATAATTAAGTAATGAAAATTGCTAATTAGTTTAATCAGTTATTATTTATCATGCAAGTGCTTTAAAAAGTGTTAACGATCGAAATATTTTATTCATAGCATTTCAAAGAACATAATTCCAAAAAGCAAATCTAGTAAGGGGGTACCACTTGATTGGTAGTCTGTGATTTCAGTAAAATTAATCGAACAAGAACAATGTCTTTTGATGGATATATTAAAGCATATGAGGTGCATTTTAGTAAATGAATATTGTTCAATCAGTTGTAATTAATTAATAGGGTGCTTTAGATTGTATAAACGATCGGAATATTATAATCATAGCATTTCAAAGAACATAATTCTCATCCTAGACTGACATACTCATCTGCAAACAATAAAGCACACCATCAATAAAAGAAGTCTAATTGGAAAACGACAACAATAATGTCTCCAAATTGATCAACTGACAAAATTTAGCTTAGTTTGTTGACATATTTAGGGAAGTCATGCTATCACATCGGCAGTGAGAAAACAGAAAAGTCTGTCTGAAGCTGGTAAAGAAATGGATTAACGGCGATGATTCCTACCTGTCCTGGAACTTCATCTGTTCATCACACATACGGTACATCATGTATGATGAATAGATCTAGTTATATAGGTAGATACAATTTTACAAGATGAAAGGCTATATATTGCTTTTCTACCAATCTCTTATATGTGATACTGATTTAGATCTACATATTTAGGCTATGAAAAAAATAGGCTCAAAAAATGAAAAAGCCAGCGTTATATACATTCAAAGACAACTAGCCTCAGAAGCAACTCCTCAAGACCTTGTTTAAATTTGGCTCAGTATTGGAGTAGCATCATGATTATGCAGTTAACACATAAACAAATATACTTAATTATGATATTTACTAGGTTACACTGATGGACTTTTTTTGTTTACGAAGAACCGATTGTACAATCGATAATCAATCGGTTGTGACTTTCCGATTAACGATAGTGATTTTGCTGTCCGATATACAACACTACAGACAGTACAAATCAAGAGTTGATTGAATAAAACATCTTCAATAATTTGGCCTTTTTCAGGATGAAATACAATAAATTACTATTTATTAGCTCACCTGAGCACGAAGTGCTCAAGGTGAGCTATTGTGATCACTTTTTGTCCGTCGTCCGTCTGTCTGTCCGTCTGTCCGTCCGTCCGTCCACAATTTCGTGTTTACACTCTAGCATCTACAAATATAAGCCAATCTTGACCAAACTTGGTCAAAACATGTATGGCCATAAGATCTCGGATGAGTTCGATTATGGGTCAGATCGAACTAGAAAGTCAGGAGTTATCTGCCCTTGAATGCGAAAAATACTTAGTTTTGACATTGTTTACACTCTAGCATCTACAATTATTGATCAATCAAGACAAATCTTGGACATAACATTGCAGACCATAAGATCTCAGATGAGTTCGATTTTCAGTCTGATCTGACCAGAAAGACGAGAGTTATGTGCCCTTGAATTTGACAAAATTGCCATTTTCGACTGATTTTGACCTTGTTTACACTCTAGAATCTACAATTATTCATCAATCAAGACAAAACTTTGACACAATGTTTTGGACCATGAGATCTCGGATGAGTATGATTTTCAGTCTGATCTGATCAGAAAGTCGAGAGTTACTTGCCCTTGAATTTGACAAAATTGTCATTTTTGACTGTTTTCGACGATGTTTACACTCTAGAATCTACAATTATTGATCAATCAATCCAAAACTTGAACACATTATTGGGGATCATAAGATCTTGGATGAGTTTGATTTTCAGTCTTATCTGATTAGAAAGTTGAGAGTTATGAGCCCTTGAATTTGACAAAATTGCCGTTTTGACCGTTTTCTACCTTATTTACACTCTAGAATCTACAATTTTTGACCAATCAAGACAAATCTTGGACACAAGGTTGGAGACCATAAGATCTCAAATGAGTTTGATTTTCAGTCTGATCTGACCAGAAAGATGAGAGTTATGTGCCCTTGAATTTGATAAAATTGCCGATTTTGGCTGTTTTTGACATTGTTTACACTCTATAATCTACTATTATTTATCAATTAAGGCAAAACTTGAACACAATATTTGAGACCATAAGATCTTGGATAAGTTTGATTTTCAGTCCGATCTGATAAAAAAGTGGAGAGTTATGTGCCCTTGAATTTGATCAAATTGCCGTTTTCAGCTGCTTTAGACCTTGTTTACATTCTAGAATCTACAATTATTGACCAATCAAGACAAATCTTAGACACAATGTTGGATATCATAAGATCTCGGATGAGTTTGATTTTCAGCCTGATCTGACTAGAAAGTCGAGAGTTATGTGCTCTTGAATTGACAAAATCACTGTTTTCGGAAGTTTTTGACCTTGTTTATATTCCAGAATCTACAATTATTTATCAAACAAGACAAATCTTGGACACAATGTTGGACACGATGAAATCTTAGATGAGTTTGATTTTCACAATGTTATTGACCATAAGTTCGTTTTCAGTCAAAGTCATAAATATTTTTTGCATTGAAGAAAAGTTTTGCTTATATAATTTTGGTTCAGGTGAGCGATATAGGACCATCATGGTCCTCTTGTAACATTTTTGCTGTAAATGAAATACTAACATTTGATTTGTTGCAAAAATGAAGTAAGTAGTATTTCATCTTGGAAAAGGCTAAGACAGGCCAAAATATTGAAGAAGACAGTTTGAATAAAAAAACAATCAATTATTTAGTAATATTAGCTAAATACAAGAGTTGATTGATTCAGTTGATTGATTTTGAACCAGTAACATGTGCTTACGCCAACTTCAATTTTGGATGGTATGATTGAATTAACATGTTATTTGTTACACTGGAATTTGGGAATGCTTGACTGGATGAAGGAATTTGATCATATCAACTAGTAGACTGGAATATTGGATGCTTGTTTTACTTGGCGGAAGGATTCTAGTCTATAATCCACACTAACCATAGACTGGGTGGCTGGTACATACACTAGACTGGATGCCTGGGAATGCTTGCTTGCCTAACCTTGCCTGACAGGCTCTGGAAGACTTGTGATTTTGTTGTTTGTGTAACAAGGTCAACAATGAAATACAGTCTTCCTTAGTTTGGAGGGCGCTAACTGCTTTACTAAACCCTATAACCCTAGCTGCAATATGATATATGCTCGACCTGTATACATATGCTCGACCTGTATACTTATACTATATGCCTTTACCCAAACCTGCTGATTACTAGTGGTGATGGAATGTTCAACTAACATGGAGAGGATTGGATCTTTTGACTTTGTTTAGGACTTTTGAATTTCAGGATTTGGTTAATCTTAGTTATATGGAATAAATTCTTTTTTCAGTCAGCAAGATTTTAGACCTGTCCAAATGTAGATTTTTTGCAGCAAACAAAGTAGATGTTAGTAAAACAGAAATATTATTCAGATAAAATTGAATGAAAAGGAGAAAATGTTGGTTGTCTTGCAACATTTATTGGAGCTATCTCCAATTTGGATATCAAAACCAGGGATATCTATAAAATCTGTCAGAACAAGCATGCAGGAAGGAATATGGTCAAACTGTTTATATGTCTGATGCTGATAGAATGGCATAAATATCCTGAATGAGCATGACATTTTTCAGGTGGTTAAAAGGTGTTCTTGATAAGTATAGGAAGCTAAATTTTGAAATTGCTGTGCCATTCGTTATTTATCACAAACTGCTTATATTTTGCAAAATATTGTCCGAAGCCACGAGAAAGGAAATGAGAATAGTATGAAAAATATCAATTTGTTTTTTCCCAAACATGTGCTGGTTTAAATTCCCTTAATAGAAATAACATTACAAAGCAATTTAGACAAAAAAGTAAAATTTAATGCTGATAACCAAATGCTAAAACATAGATGAAACAAAGAGCTGGAGGTACATTGGAGGAGACTAAATACCATCATGGTGTTTAACTGATGTAGCTACAGAGGAAACATGGAACCTTGTTACTGCTGTTCCTATATCTAACCAACCATTCTAGCTTGAGAACCGTCTTTTTATAACGACACAACAGACTGAGTACTTATACTGCTTGTTTGGAGACTGGAGTATCTCTGAATTACAGAAGGATGGAATAATATTGAAGTACAAAGGGATTCATATAGGAGGCTACACAAATAGAGAATTAAGTGATGGTGAATATTGCTGCATATGGACCAATGGTGAAAGCTTGGGACTTACGAAGTACTGTCTATACATGTTATCCTGGTACAAGAAACGACAGTAATCCATGATAAGGTGCTCCAGCGGCTGTGATATGACCATAGCAGTTGAAAAAGGCATTAAACCCCAATCAATCTATACATGTTATTGTCTGTGTTGCCATATCACTTCAAGTTTTCATGCAGCTGCAGTAAAATATGAAGAGGAAAGACAGAATATGAGGACACAAGAAATTTGAGGAGAACTTTGGGGACATATTGAAGGAAAGGAAATAGCAAGCTGATATAGATTATAGGACGAGAGAGAGACTTTTAGCTTAAGTAGATCACCAGACAGAGAATGATACACATTCCTTTTCAGGATCTATCTTACATTTACAGGGCTCTTATATTAACCCTTTCCCAAACAAGACCTGGGCCCGTATTCACCGTTTCTAAATAGATTGTCTAAAGGCCCGGTCACATACGATATCGCGGCCGTTCCGCGGCCATACCACGGCTAAAAAATCTCAAAATATTTTGGACGTGGTTGGACGCGGTAACTTTGGGTCAATTTTGTTTTAGCCGTGCTATGGACGCGGAATGGACGTGGTACGGCCGCCGGCGGCTGTTCCACTGCCGAAACACTGCCGTAGCACGGCCTAAAACTTCCAACCGCGTCTAGTGTTAAAACAAGCGACAAGATACCGCGTCCACATCGCGTCTGAATCACTGCCATAGCACGGCCATATCACTGCCATTCCACGGCCATAGCACTACCATTCCACTGCCTAATCGCGGCTAAACCGTCCGAAACGCATATAATGCTATTTTCCCACTGCAGATCCGATCAAATTGAACAAGCCATATCAAGCGATCTTGCACAGATCGAGTTCGGCCGGCATGTGTAATGGGGAGTAGTTTAGGTGATTCAGCTTTATCTACATCGCTCGGACTTCCAATTCAAATTTTTTGACATTTCAAAAATTCTCGTATGCGACCAAGTAGGAGATTGATCTAGGAACGACTATGTATTTATCGCTTAGAAGATCGATCTAACCGAGAGTCAGTCGTGTCTGAAGGTCAAGTATGATCGGATTGATATCTTTTACCCGGCCTGTTCCCAACCTGCATTCGGTCACCCCGACTTGTACTCGATTCACCCTATCAAAATGACTGTAGAAGTTATTTTTTGATTGTCTAAAGATCAAGAAGAAGTCATTTATCATAGGTTCCCACTGCCGACCAAATCAACTCGATCAAGCCCAATCAAGCGATCGAGTTTAGATCGATATCGATCGGCATAGGTAATCGGAAATAGTCTAGTAATCGAGTTTGATCTGAATCGCTTCGGCTTCTTTTTTTTTTTTTTTTTTTTTTTTTTTTTTTCATTGTAAAAAAAATATTGGTGTGCGATCGATTGAAAAAAAAAAACAAAAAAAAAAAAAAAAAACGATCGGGAAGCGGCTGTGTATTGATCGGGTAGAAAATCGACCCGCTCGGGAAATGATAGTTGCTGGGAATCGATTGTGGTCGGGTTAATATCTTTCGCTCGACCAGCACCGAACCTACACTTGATAACCACGACTTGTACTCGAGTGAATCCAGATACTATTAACCCGTCCTCTGCTTCATCTGCCAATCCGACCAAATCGGCTATTGAAGTCGGGTTGATCGGCTAGAGATCGAGAAAAAGTTGTTTTGTCAGGATTGGTCGGAGAATTCAAGCGATCGACTTGATTTGATCGGCAGTGGTAACCTATAATTAGTTGGATTTTGCCAGAACTTAATTATAGAAACACTGCCGATCAGATCAACCAAGTTCCCCGTTAAACCGTACTTAATTATTTCTTCTCAATCTCTAGTCGATCAACTTCGAAGTCTGCAGTCGATTTTATCGATTGGCCTGATGACACAGAGGTCGAGCTGATCGGGATGCAGTTAAGTATCACACAAGTACAAGTCGAGGAGATCGACTGCAGGTTTGGTGCAGGTCGTGTAAGATATATTACCTCCATCACACTCAATCTCTAGACACGATTGATTCTTGATCAGATATATCTATACATCTACCCGATCAAAAATCGCTTCCCGATCAATTTTCTACGCGATCGCCCGCGAATATTTTGAAATGCGAAAAATGAATGTGACACCTGAGCGGTGCAGATCCAGACACGATTGATTCTTGATCTTCTAGCCGATTACAAAATCGCTTCCCGATCAATTTTGTACGCGATCTCTAACGATTTTTTTTAAATTAGGCTACAAACAACAAAGTAAGAAGCCTGAGCGGTGAAGATCACGATCGATAACCCCGACCAATTCTTATTACCCATGTCGTGCAAAATCGATATGTAATAGATCGATTGGTCGGATTTAGTCGACTTAATTTGATCGGCAGAGGGAACCTAACATAAGCCACCGAGTCGATCTGATTGCTAGTAGGCAACTAGCACCAAGGCAGTCGAACACGACTAGTCTTTACAGTTTACAGAAAATTAAGATATCGAATCAAAGCTTATCATGCTAAAACAGAAAAGTTGTCAAGCAAGCTGGCAAAAAAGATGTAAGGATCTTAAAAAAAGATACCAAGTCAGTACAGGGAGGGTCCATTTTCCTGTTACTGCTGCTCCCAGTTAAGACATTGCCAGCAAAGAGATGCAAGAGTAGCTGATTTTAGCGATATTCAATACATTTTAACTTCCGCGTCTTACCGCGTCCATAGCACTGCCGGAGCACTGCCTACCGCGTCCATTCCGCGGCCATTCCACGGCCATTCCGCGTCCGCTCCACTGCCTCATCGCGTCTGTCAGCCGTGGTTTGGCCGCGATAACATTTTTGTGCAGTTCAAAAAATTTTACCACGTCTAAAATAATTTCGATTTCATTCCGCGTCCTACCACGTCCATACCACTGCCATAGCACGGCCGTATCACTGCCGCATCGCGTCTAACAGCGTCCATTCCACGGGTGGCTCATTTTAGCCGTGATACGGCCGCGGAACGGCCGCGATATCGTATGTGACCGGGCCTTAAAGTAAAATTACAATTCAACCAATCAGTGACCGATATATTTGTCTCTGTTTGTCTTGGCCACTATGGTTGGTTGGTATGTAATTTTACTTTAGAAAATCAATTTAGAAACGTTGGTAAATACGGGCCCTGGTTTTGAAGTCCCTCGCAGAAAAGGCTTGGAAAAACATTGAAACAAAAGAAGAAACTGCTGATATCCAGCAGTTTCTCCTTTGTCTCAATATTTTCTATGCCATATTTCACACAAATCCAATCTTTAAAAACATCCATTTAGTCATTTGTGGCAGTTTTTGAGGTGGATCACCCTAAACCTTTGCTGTTTGGAAAAGGGTTAATATCATGTTTATATGTCATCCTTGAATTTGTATATGTTTCATACCAATGCTTTATAACCCTTTCAAACAGTTTTAGACAGGTCTAAATTTTCAGGCAATAAATGATAAAATTTCCCAGGTGTAACTGTTATGTCAAAGAAAAGATAGAGTGAAGTGGAGGAAAAGTTGGAGGACAGCATTTCCTCTATTTTCTCTTCAGGTTTTCCAAAACTTTGAGATGTCAAAAATCAGAAATCGTCATTGTAAATGCAAAACCTCGTATCTCATTTTTGGAAAATTTTAAAGGGGAGGGAAAATAGTATAATAACTTTTCCCAAACTGAAATTTCTTACTTGAAATATGGACATATTGACCACAAATAATTTGTCATTAATACTGATCAATAAAAATATCTCAAAATCTGAAATAATTGTCTTTAACCGGCCACACAAGTTTGTACTTTGAAAATCGCAAAAATCGACATACGAGGTTTTGCATTTACACCGACAAATTTAGTAAATGAGAAAATTAGTGTTAACTTTTGCATATACCTTGCATCTCCTTCGAGCATTTGCTTGCAAGAACTAAATTATAGATATTTTCTACATGCATGTTTGGATGCCTTATTTTGTTTACATGCTCAAACCAGTTTGTTTCGTCTCATTGCAGTGTCAAGAAATTTGCAGCAGGAAAGTTCTAGACGATTCTAAAGAAGATTTTCAACAACTTTGGGGGCTGCTACATTACAAACCATTGAAGAAAGACAATTTTCATCTCATCTCATTTTATCATCGTTTTTACTCATCTTTCATATTGTGTAAATAATAATTCCGAATATTACAATTAACCCTTTCCCGAACGACAAAATTTTAGGGTGATCCACTTCAAAAACTGCTACAAATGACAAAATTGATGTTATTAAAGATAGGATTTGTGTAAAATATGGCATAGAAAATATTGAGACAAAGGGAGAAACTGCTGGTTATCAGCAGAAACTGCTAGTTATCAGCAGTTTCTTCTTTTGTTTCAATGTTTTCCCAAGCCTTGTCTATCATGGACGTCAAAACCAGGTCTTGTTTGGGAAAGGGTTAACAAGTGTCATTTTCCTCCCTATCCTGCCAGAGCTTTGCATGTTTTCATGCTAAACAACTCTTATTTTATTCCTGTAACTTGTGCAGGTAGTATAGAATAAAATCAGACTGCACAATAAGTGCAGTCTGATCTTATTCTATACTACCTGTTTGTATAAATTCAGCAAACAAAAAATTAGAGAAAAAAGGAAATCCTTCAATTAAGGTTTATGAACTGAGAATGAAAGGCAGAGCCAGAGGCGAAATTTGAAAAGTGCCAGTAATTCCTAAACTGTGTTACATTTCCATTCTAAATACAAATATAAGCATTTTGTATGGTTTAGAATTTCGATTTGATGCATACTTGTGGAAATATTTGACAAAGATGTTCAAAATTACCCCCTTGCATATGAATATAGAGTAAAATAATTTTTGTAAATTATTTTCTTCTTGAAGCATAATCTTGAAATCTGACATGGTGAATCAACTTATGTGAAGTGTATTTACAAGTGTGTAATTTGATGCATTTCTTATGGCTAGAAAGTGGTGTTTTCATTCTCAGTTCGTAAACCTTAAACAGTGGAGTGTGCATTGACTTTACTTCAAAACAGCAAATATGAATCATAACCAATTAAATCCTAGATTGTGGGTACTCATTTGGATGGGTTCTGCATGATTCAAATTGTACCACCAATGTATGGATTGTTTCAGAAATGATGAATTTCGATTTTAATTGCTGGATTGTTTGAATTTATCAAAATGAAAGAACAAAATGATTATAATCATGGTTTAAAAAAAATGTCCAAATGTTTCAATGTTGTTTTGATATTGTATATAATTATGGTTGAAGATATGAATGTTTTGGACATTAAAATTGTATAATAATGAGGGATTAATAAAAACATTGGAAATTATTTGTCCATTCATTTTGTTCGTTAAAACAAATTATTGCTGGATTTAGATTGGATATTTGTTTAAGTATAGCATCCTTATACTGTAATGGAATATTTTCTGGTTCATTTGTTTCTTTACAAAATTTTAAAGTCCAGTCTATTACTTTCACAATGTTTCATAAAAGAAATACATCATTTTTAACTAAATTTCCATAAATCTACTTTCTAGTTCTAAATTACACAACAAGCCATCTGATCGGACTAGACACCTGTGTCGGCCAATCAGATCTTTTGTTTTGTGATTTAAGAATTAGACTGAGATTTAGAGTAATAGATAGGTTTATGAATACCACCCAAACATTGTGAAAGCATAAAATCTTCATTTTTGTCTCATATTTGATCACAATCACAGATTTCCATTGTTTATGAGCATCTGTTTATCTCTGGATCAATTAATGTGAAAAAATATCACTGCTTTGAATAAACTTTTGTACTAAACATGAATAATGTTTTTGTCTTTATAAATATCCTATATTCCCTGGCCAAGAAAACCAATCATCTGAATGTGATGAGCAGCTGGAGGGTCAGATTGAATGATGTGGAAATACTGGTTAGAGAAGTGCCGGGAATTCAAGGTCAGGTGCTCTAGCTGTGGCAATATTATCAAACTGCAGTTGAAAGTGACGTAAAATCTCATTGATCAATCAATTGCGATTTTGGTGACTAGATTATGCTACAACATAGTTTGACTGCGTTCCCTTATCATGTTTGGTCCATTGAAGCAAGAAGGCACCGTAGATTAAGGTCTTCAGAAAACCTTGTGGAAAATGGAGAAATAGCTTGTGACAGGCAATTTCTTCATTTCCCACAATGTTTTCAACACAAAAAGACCGAAATATGTAAAATTTCATTCACTTAACCCATTACTGCACATTGACACCTTTTGACTCCCCCACAAGAAAAGGCTAAGAAAAACATTGTGAAAAATGAAGAAATTGCTTGTGACAAGCAATTTTTAGCTCCACTGGCCGAAGGCCAGCGGGCTATTGTCATGGCGTTGTGTCCGTCCGTTAACTTTTTCTTTAAACATCTCCTCTTATACAAGTGGGCCAATTTTGACCAAACTTCGCAGGAATTTTCCTTGGGTGACCCTTTTCAAAATTTGTTCGCGAATTTTTGATTTGTCAAAACATGTGGGCGTGGCAGGGAGAAAGGGGCTTATCAGACTTAGAGAAATCATAAGAAAATTCTTTAAAAATCAACCATTGGGCCATGCTGAACCAAACCTGGCAGGAATGTGCCTTGAATCATTCTTTTCAAAATTTGTTCACAAATTTTTACATTTGTCAAAAAATGTGGCCGTGGCGGGGAGAAAGGGGCTTATCAGACTTAAAGAAATCATAAGAAAATTCTTTAAAAATCAATCATTGGGCCAATTTGAGCCAAACCTTGCAGGAATGTGCCTTGAGTCATTCTTTTCAAAATTTGTTCACAAATGTTTACATTTGTCAAAAAATGTGGCCATGGCAGGGAGAAAGGGGCTTATCAGACTTAAAGAAATCATAAGAAAATTCTTTAAAAATCAATCATTGGGCTAATTTGAACTAAACCTGGCAGAAATGTTCTTTGAGTCTCTCTTTTCAAAATTTATTCACAATTTTTGACATTTGTCAAAAAATGTGGCCGTGGCAGGGAGGAAGGGGCTTATCAGACTTAAAGAAATCGTAAGAAAATTCATAAAAAAATCAACCAGTGTGCCCAATTGAACCAAACTTTGCAGGAATGTGCTTTTAGTCGTTCTTTTTAAAATTTGTTCACAAATTTTTATATTTGTCAATAAAATGTGGCCGTGGCAGGGAGAAAGGGGCTTATCAGACTTAGTGAAATCATAAGAAAATTCTTTAAAAATCAACCATAAGGCCAATTTGAACCAGACTTTGCAAGAATGTTCTTTGAGTCTCTCTTCAAAATTTATTCACAAATATCAAGATTTGGCTGCCGCTGTGTAAGGCTTACAAGAAATCATGGGATAATTCTTCCACTTTAACCAGTGGAGCGATTCAGGCCCTCCTGGGCCTCTTGTTCCATTTTCCACAATATTTTCCAACTCAAAATGGAGATATCTTTAAAAATTTCTTTAACTTGAAATTGTCATCTGCAACAACTTTCAATTTGGGTCACTAAACTTTTGCCATCTGATAATGGTTAAATATTGTGGTCTGCTACATCTTTCAATTTGGATTAGTCTAAAATTGTGCTGTTTGGTAATTGGTAAAAAATTGTACTTCTGTGCAGACTGTTCTGGTCAATGCTGCCTTCCAATCTTCTTGGATTCGGTGTCTCCATGACATCTGTTAACCGTTACCCTTTCCCAAACAGAAAAAAAAATAGGGTGACTTCACTCGAAAGATGCTGCAGACAACACATTGGATGTTGAAAACAGCAGAATTTGTACACAATATGACACAGAAAATATTCAGGCAAGAGGAGAAAATGCTGATTACCAGCATTTTCGTCTATTGCCTTGATATTTTTTTTATTTTCCCAGACCTTTTAATTTGGTGCTTCGGAAGCACATCTTGTCCGGGATATGATTGGTCAACCGATCCTTCTGTGGGTGAAAATTTGACGTATGAAATTTGTCTAAAAAAAAGAAATAGCGCCATTTTTCAACGGACAAAAAATTAGGCTTGAAAGTTGCTACAGGTCACAAAAGAGGTGTTGACAAACGTAGACCTATATTTCTGTAAAAGTTGATCTGTTCAAATGCGCTGGAGAGATCATGATGCGTGGATTTCCAGAAAGAAAAGATAGCTTTGTGAATTATTATCACAAAAACATTATCGAGACATAAGAAGAAAGCGATGGTTATTAGCTTTTCTCCCTTTGTCTCTGTGTTTTTCCCGATGCTTTTTTTTAAGAATTCAAAACGAAGATATAAAAAAAATAGTTGGCCATTAATAACTGTTCCATCTGATAATTGGTCATGAAATTCAGACATGTTGGATGTGTATGCCAATAAAGCAAAAGGAAAGGCTAATAAACGAATTGTTCCCATTTGCTACAATATTTTTTGTGATATTTTGCATACAAATCCTATTTTCATCAAACCTATCTGTATTTTATAGCAGCTCTCAAATCGAGTTCTTTTTGTCCGTCGGCGTCCGTCCGTCTGTTCGTCCGTCTGTTCACATTTTGGTGGTACCAGTCTAGCACCCACAAATATTGACCAATCTTAACCAAACTTGGTCAAAACATGTATGACCATAAGTTCTCGGATGAGTTCGAGTTTGAGTCAGATCGGACAAGGAAGTCCAGAGTTGTGTGCCCTTGAATGTCAAAAATGGCTAGTTTTGACTTTGTTACCATTCTAGTATCTACAAATATTGACCAATCTTAACCAAACTTTGATATGTCCGACCATAAGTTCTCGGATGAGTTCGATTTTGAGTTAGATCGGACTAGGAAAGTCTGGACTTATGTTTCCTTGAACGTCAAAAATGGTTAGTTTTGACTTTGATACCACTCTAGAATCTACAAATATTGACCCATCTTAACCAAACTGTCAAAATATGTATGACCATAAGTTCTCGGATGAGTTCGATTTTGAGTTAGATCGGACTAGGAAGTCTGGACTTATGTGCCATTGAACGTCAAAAAATGGTTAGTTTTGACTTTGTTACCACTCTAGAATCTACAAATATTGACCAATCTTAACCAAACTGTCAAAATATGTATGACCATAAGTTCTCGGATGAGTTCGATTTTGAGTTAGATCGGACTAGGAAGTCTGGACTTATGTGCCATTGAACGTCAAAAAATGGTTAGTTTTGACTTTGTTACCACTCTAGCATCTACAAATATTGACAAATCTTAAGCAAACTAGGTCAAAACATGTATGACCATAAGTTCTCGGATGAGCTTGATTTGAGTCAGATCGGACAAGGAAGTCTGGAGTTATGTGCCCTTGAGTGTCAAAAATGGCTAGATTTGACTTTGTTACCACTCTAGCATCTACAAATATTGACCGATCAAGACAAAACTTTGCCAAAATGTTGGTAACCAGAAGATCTTGGATGACTTCGATTTTCAGTTTGATTGAAGCAGGAAGTCTGGAATAATGTGCCCTTGAATTTGACAAAATTGCTGTTTTCGACCTTGTTTACACTGTAGCATCTTCATTTATTGACTAATCAAGACAAAACTTGGCCAAAATGTTGGTGGCCATAAGATCCTGGATGAGTGAAATTTTTAGCTTGATTTTACAAAAAATAGAGTTTTTTGGCCCTAGAATTTATTTCCACTCTAACAATATATTGACCAATCAAATAAATGGACATAATGTTGATGAGAATATTTTTTATCAGAACAGAGTTATGTACCCTTGACTGTGACAAAATTGTTGTTTTCTTCCGGTTTGTGTTTACTGTAACAGCCACAAATATCAGGCCCGTAGGAACAGGGGGCTAGGGGGGCTAAGCCCCCCAAAGTTGGCCAAAAATGCCAAATTTTCTTAATTTTCCACTGAAAATTTTGGGAAAATCCAAATTAGCCCCCCCCCCCCAAATATTCAAGACAGAGGCTTTAGCCCCCCCCCCCCCCCATATGAAATTGCTTCCTACGGGCCTGAATATTGATCATTCAAGATTATGAAAGCAGTTTTCAGCTGGATCATAATCTCGCATCTTAAATTATGTGCTCTTGAACTTGACAACATTGTGTCTTTCATTCTATCTAGGTTCGGGTGAGCGATTAAGAATCATCATGGTCCTCTTGTTTGGTCAATTCGTCGTATATGTACTGCAAAAGAGGAAGAAACGTGCTAGCCCGGTATTGAAGTCGTGTGCAGTATACAGTTGGCAATCGTTATCTCTGAGTCGAATTTCTGCTGAAGTCGAAGTGAAAATGAATTATGAAAATATCAGAAATGTTTTGAAGTCATTGAAAAAAAGTCGGAAAAGGATATTCTTTCCTTTTTCCTACTATGTTTCAAATATAAATTTACATGGTGACCAACAAAAAATGATCAAAATTACATTTCTGAAGCCGGTAACATTTGAATTATCGAATCAAAATCATTCAGTTTGATCTGGTTTGATTACGTATACATTACGTCGCTTCTATTTTTGGCTGAAGCCGGTAATTTGAAGCGTCAGCCAATGAAAGTTTGTATCAGCTTTTTGAATTGTTTTGTTGTGTATCGCCAACGATTGGATACTGAAATCCCGCCAAGGCCCCGAGATTAGACGTGAAATGACCCCGCGAGAACAGAGCTCATTCTATCGAAATGGAATGTAGAGATAATGTGCTCTGTTCATAAGATAGTAATATGAAATATGCAGCAGACAACAAAATGGTTGTTGATAGGCATACATTATAGGATTTGTGTACAGAAGGCCTATCACGGCTGGGAGCCGCGTGATATAACGAATTTTTCAACGATTCTGATAGCTTCTTCGTGACATGTATCAATAGTAACATATTGCAACAAGGATCCGACAAGACTGCACTTAAGCAACAGGCCCGTAGGAACAGAGGGGCTGGGGGTGTTTAATCAAAAATGCCAAATTTTATTTATTTTGCTGTGAAAATGTAAAAATCCATTTCCCCCCCCCCCCCCCCCCGCAATATTCAGAGACTGGGGCTTTAACCACCCCAATATCAAATCGCTTTCTACGGGCCTAGGCAAATTTTGATCCGGATAGCCTCGTAGGCCTATATGCTATAAACGTCCCTTTTTCCAGATCTCGGCTAAAACGTGACCAATGTGTGAAAACTCATTTCTCACATTGATTCCCTTTATGGAAATTATAAAGACCATAATCTCGCATTTGATACTCGTTATGGCCACATCCATTGATTCGAATTACTTGTTGATGCAGATCACATGTCTTGCACTTGCCATTATGGAGACATCGGATGGCATTTGTATAGAACTTGTCATGTAACTAAAAGGTTCTTTACTGTCAAGCAAAATTTAGCATTGGTACTTGTAAGCTCATTTGGGCCTTCCAATTGAAGTCGATTCTCTATCAATGGAAATCGAGCATAATCGATTTGCACAAGTTTGGGAATATATTAAGCTGGGTTCTTCAGAAAAAGGCCTAGTAGGGTAAGGAGGGGCAAAACGCCCCCCTTAAGGAAAGAGCGCTGTAGCACAAAACAAACAAAGTATAATGTAAATGTTTCAACGTGAAATTAAACTTTGCCCTTTGTCCCAAATGTCTATACACAAAACAGCTTTGTCATTTGATTTAAAAAAAGACTGTCGTTAAAACAATTTTTCTCGAAATTTGGCCTTTTTGCCCCACCCTCGGGGCAAAACGCCTTTGGGGGTGGGGCATGAAGCCCACCACTGGGCTTTATGCCCCATATGAAAAATGAAAAATTTATTTTGAAAATATCAGGGGGAAAATAGGAATATAACTAGTTTGTAATTAATATACTAGGAAAAATATATTTTGGATGGGTTTTATCATATTTTCAATATTTTTTATCAAGCGTAAATGCTAAATTTGGGCATAATTTACTTGTCTATAAAAGTGGTTACGTGTTACTGTCCTTTGTCTGCAGCATCTTCATATCAGTCAAATTAAA
Source organism: Fragum sueziense (assembly GCA_963680895.1). Lineage (NCBI taxonomy): Eukaryota > Metazoa > Mollusca > Bivalvia > Cardiida > Cardiidae > Fragum > Fragum sueziense. The sequence goes on along the minus strand of OY804598.1, from coordinate 59,686,958 downwards.
ACATACTGATGTTATGTTCTTTATAAGGCCCCTTTAAAGTAGATTAAATGGTCTTATTGTCTCATTTTAACACAAAATCGACGTTTCATGGGCGTTTTGCCCCACATGGATCCATCAGGTGACATAAAAGTTTGATATATTCGCGAAAAGTCGGTCTTTTTTGCCAGTTTTTCTTTTGAAGACAACGAAATGTAAATGGATTTCGTCATATGTACCAACCTTAGTCATTCTTCGAGTTTAAAGGAAAATTTTAGTACTTCTGAATACCTACATATTCATACAAGGGGCAAAACGCCCACTATTTAGCCCTTGGAAGGGGCAAAACGCCCAGTCTGGGCGTTTTGCCCCAAAGCAGCATAGGCGTTTTGCCCCAAAGGGGGTGGGTGATTTAATTTGGCAAGAGAAAAAAAATGTGTTGATATTTTTTCCTTTTTATCTTTTTGTGTAGGCGACCAATTGGACATATAATTATAAAATGCATTTTGGTTGATTGAATACTCGGACTGAAATTAGATACACAAGAAAACCCATTACCCAAATATTAGATCAAACATATGCAAAATAAACAATTATTCGCATACTGATAATTGAATGACGTTTAGATGTAAAAAGCTGGCCGCGGCCCTAGCGCAGTTGGTAGCGCATCTGACCCTCATTCGAGAGGTCCCGGGTTCGATACCCGGCCGCGGCTAATACCCTTTCTGACAAAATTGTCACCCACCAATGGGTTTGAAATCGTTAACCTAAGTGGGCGAGCAGCTGGAGGCTCGGTAAGGGTGTTGTGGTAGTACTGGTTTAAGAAACAACAGGAATCCATGGGTAGGTGCTCCAGCCGCCGCGATATGACCCTGGTAGTTGAAAACGGCGTAAAACCCCAATAAACTCAATTAGATGTAAAAATGCATGGGCATCTTTCTAAAAGAATACTTCAAGTGTAAAATCAAGACAAATATCAATTGACATGATGAGTGACGAAATAATAGGGGTGGGCGTTTGACCCCACCTGGGCGTTTTGCCCCTCCTTACCCTACTTGCGAAAATTGAGACCAACATTAATTAAAACCAACAAGCGTTTTATGGAGAATTGATATCCCTGCTTTAATCCATTACGACACATTGACACCTTTTGACACCATAAAAGATAAAGACTTTGGAAAGCATTGTGGAAAATGAAGAAATTGCTTGTCACAAGCAATTTCTTTATTATCCACAAGGTTTTCTAACAAAAAATAAAGATTTCTATAATTTCATCACTCTGAAACCGTCGTCTTCAACACATTTCAAATTGGAACAGACCACAATTTTGCCGTCTGGTAATGGGTTAAAATTAAAAGCGACGACAAAACCTTGTTAATCTGGTACCTCCTGGCTGCAACGACGGTAGGAAGGGATGTGCACTGGAAACGGAAGCAATGTGGCATTGGCTCATTTACAATGAAAGAATTTGCTTAAAGTCATACTAATTAATACATGTAATTAAAAGAAGAGAAATCTAATTTCGTGGAAGGTATTCAGGTATCAAATATGATATCCCCTTACAATACCGTGGTCATTTTGTTTTTAATGACGGTCAAAAGGTGACAAGATCATTTTTCTACAGGTAATTAACTAATTATTCCATTTTTACTTCCATTATGGTGTCTATGCCCGATGGCGAAATGTCTCCAACGAACTTGTATATTCATGCAATTGGTTTCATTAATATTGTTTTCGTGGATTCGAAAGTAGCCCGATTTATTTGTTATTTTACTCCATCCTACGAATTTTATTTTCGTTAATTTGAATTCAAGGTTTACTTTTAATTAAACCAATTGCTGTTATAGGAGTGACAAAATGCAGTTAGTCTCTCGTGAATGGATGATGTGTATCATCTGAGTAAGACGGCAAATGGAAGATCCGATATTGTGCTAATGACCTACTGATGAGAGACATACCAATAGTCCAAGATTTGATGTCCATACCCCCGAGATGACCTAATGCAGTTGAATGTGACAGTGCTCTTAAAGTCTATTAAGATAAGCTGCTAAACAGAACATCCTTCATGTTTATCGGCGGCTACGTTCGAAAATGTCGTAACCACAGCTTGAATAAGCTGTGGTTACGACGTTTACAGACATAGCCAAAGATATATACCGTTATGCGACGTCCATGAACTATTGTCTTGTTCGGTACTTAGATATACTGGTATTAGAAACATGGTCAGAAAAGGGATTGAACATTGAAAAGTATCTTTATTAGTTATTGAATATATATATAGATGATGGCCTACCGTTGACCCTGCCTCCATAGAACTTTAATAATGATAGGATTGCCTTCATTAAAATAGCACCAGGTATCCGCACCTCCGTACCTCGATATAGCCAACGGCTGATGGAGACATTAGCCGTCGTGGTACTTGAAATGACCCTGAATATGGTAAGAAACAAAGTGCCAGAGAGTCAATAGATGCCAATAGCACAGCAAACACAAAATATCGTCGTTTTCTCATCTAAAATATTGCAACTACTCGTACAGATTGTTCAGAGTTGTTGTTACGAGCTTCTTGGATATTTTTTTTAAATTAAATGCATTTTAAGTTTTTTAACGTGAACATGAAATAAGCAAAATAAAATTCTGCAATGGTTGAAGCGGGAAACTTGTGGCGCAATATGGTTTGTAACTGAATAGTTCTAGAGATCAGTTCTATTTCTAACCAATCTGATTAAAATCTTAGATGTTTTAACTTTTCAGTAACATTATGAAATAAGATGCATCTGAATTCATTCAGATTGATTTCTAACATGCTTGTACCTTTCCCCTTGCACTAGGATATCACTTCGTATAGTATTGGATACATGGAACGAGCTGGTGCATGTACGCAAGAGCAACGCGAATTCGTTGGTCGTGTTCGAAAATGTTCATTAAACTAAGAAGAGCTTGAATAAGCAACAGTTATGGCAACTGTTACGTCACATGAGACTTTGAATAAACGGATAGGTCTGACACTGTTCATCTTCTAATACCCTTGTACTTCTTTGCTTTAGGGACCCACTCTCTAAGATGCGTGCTTTGCAGAACACCATTTTGATACTTTGAATGAACTTTTTATCAAGTTAATGCTGCACACATTCCGTTGCTTAAGGGATCCATTCTGTATTGTGTGGCATTAAGCAGGCTACGAGGACGTTGATAATTATTTGCTTTGATGTTAATAATGAATAATGTCCATTCCGTTGGTCATTATTTTGTAGTAATGATGTGTCTTCTAGCAAAAACCATGTTATAATTGGGATTGTTATGTCCACTAAAGGCATTATTATGTTACCATGGTAACGGTTTTGTTTGTAATCATCACATTTTAATGGTTTATTTGATATTTGTCCACAGCTCGGGTTTCAGTTGGTCATGTCGCTAGCAACATATCATATTTAGAGGGTCATGTGAAAATAAGACTGAACTCAAAAACATTTCTAGATCCAATTTCACCAAAATTCCCAAATCGAATATCGTCGCTGTAAATGCAAAGCATCGTATCTCGTTATTGGAAAACTTTAAGGGGGAATGCTCCAGTTTCCTATATTTTTTCCCAATAATAGAATTTATTTATATTTTGTAAGTTGAAATTACATGTCATTTCCAATTGAAAAATAAAATAAAAATGGGTGGTCAGCGATCTTGTTTGAATTTTATAGGCATTCGTATCACATACCCCTACAGCGAAAAAATGCACAATTTCTTGCACCTGTCAATGGTCACTAAAATGCTAATAAAACGCTGTATATTCATCGTTTAGTCCCGAAAACGGATTTAAAGTAACGTCTTAGATTTGATAAGAACAGAAAACCCCAAATATGTGCTATTATAAACACGTTAATGTATAAAACAGCATGCTCACGTGTTCGGTTAGATAAACGAAGCTGGAGTGTTTTATGTCAAAATTTGCATATTTTTGGAAATATTTCAAGTTCTACATAATAGAGTTTGATAAAACTCCTTCATTGTGCTAAGCAACATGTCCTGGTAATAATTCAAAAAGAAAATGTATAGGTCAGCGCACTTATTAGTGAATTACAGCAATTTTTATCATCTACACATGAATAAAATGACGCAAAACAGTGGTAACTGCATACACACTTACGACTGTCTTGCTCTAAATAATCGATTTCAATCTTTAGGAAATCAGTTTCGCATAATAAATACACTTTTACCGTCGAAAAAGGTAAATTGTAATGATGTGTTATATTATTGAAAATATGATAGCGAAACATATTGGTACGAAACATTTGATTTACTACAGTAATGACCGAGTGTTCCGAAAAACTGGAGCATTCCCCCTTAAAAGGGGACGGAAAAAGTGTAATAACTTTCCCTCGACTGAAATGTTTTATTTGATATTTGGACATATTGTTCATAATTAATGTATCATTGATACTGATCGGTAAAAATATCTCAAAACCTGCGACAATTGTCTAAACTGGACACATAAGTTTGTACTTTGAAAATCGCAAGAATCGACATACGAGGTTTTGCATTTACACCGACGATATCTTAATTATTCTACATGGAATTACAAACGATCTGATTGGACGAGACGTTTGTGAGTTACACCAGATATACAAATGTTTTATGAAACAAACATATTTGATGTTTCCTCTTCACACCCTATTTTGTCGGTATTCTCCGTAAGTTAACACTTTCCGAAAATAAGCTTGGGTATTGACGTCCGTGATCAACATAATTTTGAAAAAAACAAGAGGGCCATTGGCCCTGAAGCGCTCACCTGATATAATAACTTTTTTTTGTAAACCAATTTTCAGGTTGATTGGACAAAGAATGTGACCTCTAGGGTGCACACAAGGTTTATCTAAGATTTGACCTCGTGACCTAGAATTGATCCAGACAATCATTCTGATCAATTTTCAGGTTGATTGGGCAAAAAATGTGGCCTCTAGAGTGCACACAAGGTTTTACAAAGATTTTACCTCATGACCTAGTTTATGACCCCAGATGACCCAATTTCAATCTTGTCTGAAAATTGATCAAGACAATCATTCTGATCAATTTTCAGGGTGATTGGGTAAAAAATGTGGCCTCTAGAGTGCACACAAGGTTTTTCTAAGATTTGACCCCGTGACCTAGTTTTTGACTCCAGATGACCCAAATTCAAACTTGTCCGAGATTTCACCAAGACAATCATTCTGATCAATTTTCAGGTTGATTGGGCAAAAAATGTGGCCTCTAGAGTGCACACAAGGTTTTACAAAGATTTTACCTCATGACCTAGTTTATGACCCCAGATGACCCAATTTCAATCTTGTCTGAAAATTGATCAAGACAATCATTCTGATCAATTTTCAGGGTGATTGGGTAAAAAATGTGGCCTCTAGAGTGCACACAAGGTTTTTCTAAGATTTGACCCCGTGACCTAGTTTTTGACTCCAGATGACCCAAATTCAAACTTGTCCGAGATTTCACCAAGACAATCATTCTGATCAATTTTCAGGTTGATTGGGCAACAAATGTGGCCTCTAGAGTGCACACAAGGTTTTTCTAAGATTTGACCCCATGACCTAGTTTTTGACCCCGTATGACCCAATTTCAAAATTGTGCGAGATTTTATCAAGCCAATCATTCTGAGCAATTTTCAGGTTGATTGGGCAAAAAATGTGGCCTCTAGAGTGCACACAAGGTTTTTCTAAGATTTGACCCTGTGACCTAGTTTTAGACCCCAGATGACCCTATATCAAATTTGTGCGAGATTTTATCAAGTCAATCATTCTGAGCAATTTTCAGGTTGATTGGGCAAAAAATGTGGCCTCTCGAGTGCACACAAGGTTTTTCTAAGATTTGACCCCGTGACCTATTTTTTGACCCCAGATGACCCAAATTCAAACTTGTCCGTGCTTTCATCAAGACAATCATTCTGAGCAAATTTCAGGTTGATTGGGCAAAAGATGGGGCCTCTAGAGTGCACACAAGGTTTTTCTAAGATTTGACCCCGTGACCTAGTTTTTGACCCCAGATGACCCAAATTCAAACTTGTCCGTGCTTTCATCAAGACAATCATTCTGAGCAAATTTCAGGTTGATTGGGCAAAAGATGGGGCCTCTAGAGTGCACACAAGGTTTTTCTAAGATTTGACCCAGTGACCTAGTTTTTGACCCAAGATGACCCAATTTCGAACTTGTCCGAGATTTTATCAAGACAATTATTCTGAGCAAATTTTAAGTTGATTGGGCAAAAAATGTGGCCTCTAGAGTGCACACAAGGTTTTTCTAAGATTTGACCCCGTGACCTAGTTTTTGACCCCAGATGACCCAATTTCGAACTTGTCCGAGATTTCATCAAGACAATCATTCTGAGCAAATTTCAGGTTGATTGGGCAAAAAATGTGACCTCTATAGTGCACACAAGGTTTTTCTAAGATTTGACCCCGTGACCTAGTTTTTGACCCCAGATGACCCAAATTCAAACTTGTCCGTGCTTTCATCAAGACAATCATTCTGAGCAAATTTCAGGTTGATTGGGCAAAAGATGGGGCCTCTAGAGTGCACACAAGGTTTTTCTAAGATTTGACCCAGTGACCTAGTTTTTGACCCAAGATGACCCAATTTCGAACTTGTCCGAGATTTTATCAAGACAATTATTCTGAGCAAATTTTAAGTTGATTGGGCAAAAAATGTGGCCTCTAGAGTGCACACAAGGTTTTTCTAAGATTTGACCCCGTGACCTAGTTTTTGACCCCAGATGACCCAATTTCGAACTTGTCCGAGATTTCATCAAGACAATCATTCTGAGCAAATTTCAGGTTGATTGGGCAAAAAATGTGACCTCTATAGTGCACACAAGGTTTTTCTAAGATTTGACCCCGTGACCTAGTTTTTGACCCCAGATGACCCAATTTCAAACTTGTCCGAGATTTTATCAAGACAATCATTCTGAGCAAATTTCAGGTTGATTGGGCAAAAAATGTGGCCTCTAGAGTGCACACAAGGTTTTTCTAAGATTTGACCCCGTGACCTAGTTTTTGACCCCAGATGACCCAATTTCGAACTTGTCCGAGATTTCATCAAGACAATCATTCTGAGCAAATTTCAGGTTGATTGGGCAAAAAATGTGGCCTCTAGAGTGCACACAAGACAAAGTTTGACGGACGACGGACGACGGACGACGGACGACGGACGCCGGACGCCGGACGACGGACGCCGGACACAGCGGTATCACAATAGCTCACCATGAGCACATTCGTGCTCAGGTGAGCTAAAAATCGGCAAGATAAGCAACATTTTCTCGCATTGATTTTCATGCTTTTATTTACATAGTTCCTAACGTCATGGCGTTCATTTTGTCGTCTGACCATTTGATTTTGGACCAGTGATGAAAATCCGGCGTTAATCATGTTATGAAAGTATTCGCGGAACGGGGACATTGCATATGCAGATGTTTGAAGCTCAGATTATTTTGCAATGGTGATTTGTATAATGGCAAATTGCTGGATATACCACTGATGGCATAGAAATGAAGACACAAAAAGAAACATTCTAGTCATATATCTATAATTCTTCTCTATCTAACAGCTTGAAGCAACACATGTAAATAACAAAAGTTCTGTATTATAAACATTAAATTAATGTATACTGAACAAAAAAGAAACTTTCGCAAAGTATGTGCCAGTTATTCAATGGTACCACTCTCAATTGGAATCAACCACATATACATGTAGTAGCTATTTGTTTGCAAAATCAGTCAGCTTATCCCCTTTTAAAAGCCTGATCAGTTTATTCAATGCAAAAATTCAAGTTTCGTGTATGGATTAAAACTGTTCTAACAGACAAGCAAGCCTATATTCCGCTTCGATGGACAGGTGACATTTACATATTTACATTCAAACTTGGTGAGAGTTTCTTTTTATGGTTCAGTATATATGTGATTTCCGTGCTACCTTTCACCCTGGTGAAGATGAAATTGTATTTCGACTTGTGGTCATTGGCCAGGTCCTTAGTCTTAAGTTTAGTGCAAAACTTTTGATTATCAGGTGGCAAAATTTAGGACTGTTCCAATTTGAAAGCAACTGCAGACATCAAAATGATAATTTGTGTGTTATATAGTACCGAAAACTTTGAGGCAAAAGTAGAAAATGTTGGGTATCAGGATTTTCTTCTCTTGCCTCGATGTTTTCCCAAGCTTGTTACCTTTGGGGCATCAACAACATGTCTTGTTTTGGAAAGGGTTAAAATGACATCAAAATCAGGCCATGTTTTGGAAAACCATTCCAAAGCAGTGACACCTTTGGATGCCTAACAAGATAAAGGCTTTGGGAACACTGTTGATAATGAAAAATAAAATGCTGGTGACATGCAAAGTTTCTTCATTTCCAACAATGTTTTTTACATAGAAAAATACAATGAGAAATCACCTTCACTTGAAATTGTCGTCTGCAACATCTTTGAATTTGGACAATTCTACTATTTTGCCAGCTGGTAATGGCTTAACTCTTTCCAAACCAAGACCTGGTTTTGATGTCTCTTTTTGACCATGCTTGGAAAAACATCGAGACAAAGAAAAAAATGCTGACAATCCGCATTTTTTCTTTTTGCCAAAATATTTTTTGCATTATTTTTACATTATTTTCTACAACAAAAGCTTTCTTTGCCATTATCCATTTTGTTATCTGCAGCAGCAGCAATCCAAATATTTGCTGTTTGGGTAAGGGTTTAGTTTATGGATTTGTCATGGTTTATACATTGTATTTACACTTAAATTTCCACAGTTCTAGAGGGATTTCAAAATATTTTGGCAACTGAGTTCTCAGAGCATATATACAAAACATGGTGTATAGATAAAAAATGAAGATGAAAAAATGTACATAAACTGGGTGAAACATCTTTGATTGTTATGTAAAGCAAAATAAATGATATGTTTTTTTTCCAAGAATGGTTTATATAATCAAAGTGCGAGCAATGATGACAAAGATGATATTACAATGTATTTAGATGAAAGATAAAAATCTTCAATAACAAAGTATTAAGACTAAACCCTGTAATGAAATGTCTATCTTTTTTGTGTAGGTATATCAAACACTTTGCAAAGTTGCCTAAAAACGGATGGAAATTCCAACTTGTAAGCTGCTAAAGATGACAAATTGGAAGTTGATAAAAATACATTTCCTTAACAATATAGCACAGAAAAAAATTGACACAGCAGGAGAAAATGTTGTTATCAGCAATTTCTTCTTTTACCTAAATGTTTTCAATGCCTTTTCTACAGGTGTGTCATAAAGTGTTGTTCTTTGGGAAAGAGTTAAGACTCAACCCTGTAATAAAGCATCCATTTTTCTCTGCATGGGTATTCTTTGAATATGAATAGACCGTTTGTCTACAATCTTGCAAAAACAAAAAAAATTAGATTGGTCATAATTGAAAGGTACAGCAGACCTTTTCGTCGCAGTATATTGCAGTCACAGAGAAATGTAACATGTAACATGAATTGCAAAGTATAATGTGCAAATGGCAACATACTGCCTCTCTTTATCTGGGAAAAAAGTGGGTAGATGTGTAAGAAAATGTTACATAAATTCTTTATCAACCATTTCCGAAACAATGAAGCATTATGACACACCTACAATATAAAATGACTGTAAAACATTGAAGCAAAAGAGGAAAATGCCGATGACTAGCAATTTTTCTTTATTCCTCTATATTTTCTGTGCTATATTTTATGCAAACCCTATCTATATCAATGTTTATTTGTCATCTGAATTAGCTATCATATTGGACCATACTAGAATTTTGTTGATTGCAAAAGGGTTTTAAAGGGGGAATGGCACTTGAAATCATGCAAATTTTCCGAGAACTTTGTACAAAATAAATATGTATTATTAAAATATGGCCTTTAAATTGCATCTATGCCAAATCTTAGCTTTCTATCTTGTGTATTGGCTAGGATGTTGACGGATTTAAAACCCCATATGTTCCATTATTGTAAATATTATCCCCGGGACAACAAATCATGGGGTTTTAAATCCCTCGACATTTAAGCCAATACACAAGGTAGAAAGCTAAGATTTGGCATATATGCAATTTAAAGACCATATTTTAATAATACATATTTATTTTTTTGTACGAAGTTCTCGGAAAATTTGCAAGATGTTAAGTGTTATTCTGCCTTTAAACAACAGTCTTCGAACAATGAAAACATGGACATGACAGTAACATTTTCATGAGCAAATATTTTGAACGACACAGTTTACATTGGAAGACACAGATTCAAATACAGACTCACACACATACAGATGCGCCAGGATCTGGAGAAAGGGGCTTCAATGCATTTGACAACAACATGGATCCAGATTAGCCTGTGTATTTGCATGATCTGATTGATATCCATGCTGTTCTCAAGTCACCCCTTCATGACTTGGCGCAACTGTAAGAGGACATCATGGGCCCTATACATTCTGTAATAAGGTACAGTCTAACCTGGTGCCATTTTAATCTTAACCCTTTCCCGAACAGCAAAATTTAGCCCTTCAGTTTCAGAGGAGTTGCAGACAATTAAAATGAGTGTTAATTTGTGAAAGGAATGTGAACATCACAGCATGGAAAATATTGAGGCAAAAGGAGAAATTGCTGATAATCAGCAATTTCTTCTTTTGCCTCAATGTTTTTTAAAGCCATCTCTATAGACAAGTCAAAACCAGGTTTTGTTTGGGAAAGAGTTAAATGCCATAAGGGACCCTTTTTCAGATCCCGGCTCATAAACAGTAAATAATCTAGACAGTGAACATTCAACAAAATTGTCACTATATAAGCTCAACAAAGACCTGGTTTTGACGTCCCTAATAGAAAAGGCTTGGGAAAACATTGAAACAAAAGAAGAAACTGCTGATAACCAGCAGTTTCTCCTTTTGTCTCAACATTTTCTGTGCGATGTTCTACACAAATTATATCATTATCAATATCCATTTTGTGGTCTGCAGCATCTTTGAATTTGGACCGCCCTAATTTTCGCCGTTTGGTAATGGGTTAAACAGTTTCTGGCCCAGATGTCCCAACCCTATAAGTGTATCATAATGACAAAATTAGGAAGAATATGTTCATGTTACAACACGGATAACATTGAAGACAAAACAGAAAATGCTAATTGTCAACATTGTCTCATTTTCTCTCAATATTTCCCTAATTTTTCTCTCAGAGTTATATCACAGCGAAGGATTTCGGAGTGAACTTTTTTTTTCTTGATGACAAGATTTTAAACGAGTTAATTAAAACAAACTGTTGACATTTGTGAGTGAAACAAAGATGCAACCTACAATAAAAATCAGAAGCACTTTTGTAATTGAACAGACATACTCTTTTTGATGCCCCATAAGATAAAGGATTTGGAAAAACAATGTGTAAAATGAAGAAATGGTTTGTAAAAAGCAGTTTCTACATTTTCCCACAATGCTCTCTATCAAGAAAGACCATAAAATGTAAAATTTCATTCACTTAAAGTTCTCGTATGCAACATCTTTTAATATGAACCAGTCTTTAATTTATTCGCAAGGGTAATCTATCAATGAAGTAACAAAATAAAAGTAACATATCACAGATAATTTAACCCTTTCCCAAACGGCAAAAAATTAGACTGGTCAAATTTGAAAGCTGCTGCAGATGACAAAAGGAATGCTGAAAAATATATCATTTATGTACAATAAAGCACTTAAAATATTGAGGCAAAAGGAGAAAATGCTGGTTGTCAGCATTTTCTTCTTTTGCTTCATTGTTTTCATTAGCCCTAACTATTGGGGACATTAAAACCAGGTCTTGTTTGGGAAAAAGGTTAACTAAAAAACATTTAACTAATTCTTTGGTACAAACAGTTTGAGACAAAAAATTCCTTGACACAAACAGACTAATATACAAACATACATAAATGTCATGTTTTATTTTTGAAATAAAATATGTTTATAAACAATATAAACTTAATCCTTTCCCAAACAATACCTGGATTTTCTATAGAAAATGCTTGGATAAATATTCAAGCATATTCCCTTTGTTTCTGTGTTTTCTGAGCTATATAGTATACAAAATTCAATATTTACTTCATCAACATCATTTTTTTTTTGTCTGCAGTAGTTTTAGAATTGGAAAAGCCAAAAAAATGTTACTTGAGAAAGGGTTAATGGAACATGTTCAAAACAACAAATCAAGGCATCTGCAAAAAACTACTGTAAATGACTTAAACCCTTTCCTGGAACAACCAAAATCTAAAAGTAGCCTAATTTGAAAGCTGATGCAGATGATAAAAAAGATGTTGATGAATATTGGATTTGTGCACAACAAAGCACAGAAAATATTGAGGCAAAAGGAGAAAATGCTGATCATTAGCATTTTCTTCTTTTTCCTCAATATTTTCCTAAGTCATTGGGGATGTTGAAATAAGGTCTTGTTTGGGAAAGAGTTAAAATCGTAAGCATTTACAGTAGTTTTGTGTACACCTTTAGAAAAATAGTGGCCCAACATGCAAAAAAGGACTTCCTTCACCCATTCCCTATGACTCATTCTGAGGCTTGGGAAAGGGTTAAAGAGGAATTTCCCACCGGGTGTAGATCTACAGTCCCTTTTTCACTTGTGGGTCACAACAAATAAATAATATTTTGATTTTTTATACAAGAACGACCATTTTTCTAATTTGGCTGATTTCTTTGCGTAATTGATCTTCGAGCAGTTTTCGTTTTCCCTCCATGACTGTCTTCATGTTACTGATGCTTTCGTGTACCGTCGACAAACCATCACGCGTGTCACGCTTCAACTTGCCGATGTCCTCCGTCTGTTGTCGTATAGCGAGATCCAGGCGCGTCACTACCTTGTTCTCTATGTGCTGTAAGAGAAAAATGACAAAATGTATTTAATAGATCTTTAACGGGTTCTGGAGTGATCTCCCTTGATAATTATCCTCCTTGAATTATTGGGTTGTTCCGCTTCCGGTAAGGGCTTCAGATAAGAACGGGTATCATTTTCAAAATGTAAAATGTCTTGAATTGTTCTTCAAACCCTATGCTGTAGGTACTCATAGTATCATCTCCTAAAGTTGATTGAAATGCGTACCCATTTTGTATGTTTTAGACTTGAAATAATAATTTTAGAATTGTTTACCCCGCTTATCAGCTGCTATGTAGTTATAAATCCAAAATCATTATCCAATATCATTCATCGCTGTTGATAGGCCTTATTATTCAAACTTTCCCAAACAAGACCTGGTTTTGACGACCTTGAATTTTGTTCGGAAAATATTGAGAGAAAATAAAAACTTGATGACAATGTGCAATTTCTAACCCTCCTTTGATAGTTTTGCTACAATTTACGCATTTTCTGCCCTATTTCGTCACCTGAACCAGCTTTCATTTTTGAGTAGCCTAAAAGGCTGTCGTTTGGGAAAGGGTTAAACTTCCAACTTTTTTTACCTTTTTTTAGCACGGGTTTGCAATTTCATTTTAACGTTCTATTTTTGAGCAGTCTAAAGCGCTGTCATTTGGGAAAGGGTTAAACTTTCAACAGGGTTTTATTTTTCTTTTTGTTTGTTCGGCACGGGTTGGCAAACTCAGTTTAACATACTTAAGCAAAGGTGTTTAATAAGTCGTAAAATTATGTAATTAAGGGTGCTAGTTGGAATTTTGTCATGTCTATAAATTTAGCATTCGGGTCTGTCAATCTTTTGTCTATTATGATACGTCCCTTTAATATACAGTAACTTGCGATTTATCTTGCAGAGATCAATTAAAGGAATTTGGCTAACTGATTGGTGTGATATACACAAGGTCCATGGTAATTGACATTCCAATTCCCTTTGGTCGGTAGACAATTAATTGTTAGTCCTTTTCCAAACAATAAAACTTAAGTTTGTCATACTAGAAGGTCAGTAACTATGCCGAAGGAGAGGCGGAGATTTAAAAGCTTTTCGAGAGAAAACTATACATTTCCTTTTCTCAAAATGTACGAAATTATATTGTATTAATTCATATTTAATAATTAAAAAGCGTTTTAGATGTGTAGTTATTTGGATTTTGAATTTATTTCAGAGTAAGGAGACTTTTTCTCATAGTGATCGCTTTTTTAAATAGTGACTTGGATCAACAAACTCCAAAATTAATGTTGAATATTACAACACTTTTCACGTTTTCAATGACGCCCATGCAGAATCATCAATTAAGTGAAAATAATCAAACTAAAATAAAATATTGAAATTACATTATTTCTACAATATGCAAAACTAAATAAAAACTTGCTCGGCCATTATATTCGGAAATAATGGAAATTTGCGGCGAGCTGGGCAGAGTTTTTTTAAGGCTTTCTGCAGTCCGATTTTTAACCTGGATTTAACATATCAAATGGATGAAATCAAAGCCGAAACTTATTCTGGTTTAATCAGTAGTAACTGAACAATCCGATGGTATACGACGATTCTGCTAAATATGCGTTTGTGAAGAAAATAATCGCATTTTGCGTGCGAAGCGATAAATTTTACTCTTTAGCGTATCTACAAAAATAAACCGGAACTACCCAGTTGTTTTCAAGGGAGATAAATCCCGTTAAATCAAGGGCAATATCAGGACAACTCTTGGATCTCGGTAGTGGTCCATTTCTTCGATTGGTATTTTTTTTTTTTGTTTAATAAATGTCCCTTTTGCAAATGTATTTTTACTTTTACTGCACCCATTTGAATAGATTATTTCTTAGAAACTTTTGTTTTGCCTTTTATGAGCAAAATTCAACATAGACCAAATTGAAATGAGATGCAGATATTATGATACATGGGAAGGAAAACTCTGCTGCGGTCAAAATATGATGCTCTTTGGGAAAAACATCTAAGCATGTACCAATACTTGTTTTGTGTACACAGATGGATTTATCAAAGACACAAAACTCCTTATTGGATCTCTGCAAGTCTAATTGGCATAATGTGATAGACAGCGAGGAAAAATTGAATGAAAATATATTTCTAATAAGGAAGGCATAACATTCTAATATCATTGTATTATGTAAGATACATACTTGTTGCATTTCAGTGAGCCTGTCTGCCTCTTGTTGAATCAATTCTTCCATTTTATGAAGTTTTTGTTCCGTAACATACACGCTGTCATCAATCTTTCTCTCTAACTTTCCCTGTGGATGAGAGAAAAATAAATTTGAGGTATAACATATAGAGATAGGGCCTTTATGGCAATTGGGATCAACATCAATCCAGTACAGCCTGTGTTTAAACACAGACTGGTCAGGATCAATTTTGATCAGTAATAGCTTCTTATATATATTTAGATCCACGAGTGAGGTTTCATGGTGTCTAATGGTAGTGCTCGGGACAAGATGGACTGGGTTTTAAATCCATGGGATTTTTTCTGAGAATAATAGTAGCTCCATGTGTATTATATGAGTGCACATGGAAAAGGGCATCATTCAATGGATAAAATTAAATTAATTCTTTCATTTCAGCCAAGTAGCCGATTTGCTGTAATCTTACAACTTCCATGCAACTCCCTTAATCCCTAAAATTTGATACGGTTGATATGATTCCAATCATTTATCAGAAAAAATATATATTTGATTATTAACAATTTCTTCTCTTCCCTCAATAATTTCAATGCCATAAATATACCATAAAAGTTTGTTTTACTGTCAAGCATTTCAAATAAAAGCAGTCAAGATTTTTCCCAATTGGGAAAAGGCTCAATTTGGACCAGTTTGACTAATTTGTGACTGATGACAAACATACCACTAATTCATCTCGTATCTGTGCCTGATTTTCCATCGCAGCATACAATTTCCCCTCAAATTTCTCCCGTTCCACGTCGGCATGCTGCTGGTAGGTGTTGACGTTATTTTTGAGATCGTCAATAATTTGTCGCGTCCGAGAATCAAGTTGCGCCATCTGTTGACCGGTGTCGCCCTCTAGGTGTTGAAGTTTCATTTTATTCTCGCTGGAATTACGATCCAGTTGACCCGTCACTGAAACCAGCTGTGAAATTAAAAGAAAGAATTAGATTATGTGGTATTATATTATGTAAATAAAATCTTTCATAGCACAAACAACACCTAACCTAGTTTTGACTTTGCTATAAGGGAAGTTTTTGAAAACATCGAGAGAAAAGAAGAAAATGCTGAACATCAGCATTTTCATCTTTTCTCCCAATGTTTTCCTTGATGACAGAAAAACTTAAAATGCCTACTATCATAACTTTCTTCTGTTCTCTCCATTTTTTCACATGCCAATACAATTTCGGCCATCTCTAGAATTAATTTTATTTCATCTTTTGCTCACTGAAATTACGCTAAAATTACGATCAAGCTGACCCATTAATGATACAACCTGATATTGATATGAGAATAGAAATAATGAGATATGTACTTTTGTTACATAATTATATCAATCCTTTCCAAAAAATCCTTTGTTTCATGTTGCTTTCAAAATTGCTAAAGGAAAATATCGAGAGAAAAGAAGAAATTGATGACTATCATCACTTTGGACTTTAGCATTTCCACCTTTCTGACCTTATTTTCTACACTGTTACATACAAAATTTCTGCTTCCTCTTATATTTTGTTTTGTCATTCTACTAAAGCTATCAATATGTTAAAGTTCAAACTGTCATTATTTGGAAAATGGTCATCACATATATGATCATTATTTTGTCAGGAAGTGGCTAACGAGTTTCACACAGAATGTGTTGTAATTCATGCCAAAATGTCACAAAATATCAAATATCTTGTTATAAATAGCTCTATATCTATGTCACATGACAACATGGCCGATGGCTGTTATATCATATGTGAGTAATAAAGTCAAATGAAAAGTGATCTTTTGGCACCACAGCCGGGAATCGGGTGACAAGACACATTTCAGAAAATTTTCAATAATTCTGCTGATGTATGACAGATTTGAATAGAGGTTTTAACCAGAAGGCCGAAATACATCAGAAATTTACTGGATGTAGTAGATGTTTGAAAATTTGCTGATAAAAAGTTATTGATAACAAAGAATCAACTTAGTTGTCAATAACTGTTTCATTATCAGATTTTTAAAAGGGTATTTCACATCTAATAAATTCCCGATATTTTCCCACCTTATCTGCATCAAACAAAATTCAAATTGGTCACATATTAAGAATTATTGGTGATTTTCTAAAATTCTTGTGTCCCATGATTCCCATCTTCGCAAGCCAAGGGTTACTACCTCCACTTTGTTCCTTACGAACCCTTGGCCGCTTGCCTCTATGGAAATCGAAAGTACCACCGTGCGATTTCATTGGACGCGATAACTTTCCCATTATCCAATCAAAACACACTAAACAAGCCGTCTTTGTCAAAACGAAAACGTCACGGCTGACGTGAAAATCGATATCCGTATATTTGATGCATCGCCTAACACGTTTTAGTACGAGGCTTTTGATTGGCCAGAAATAGCAACTGCAAAGGGCCGCGACTCTTTATCGCCGAAAGGTGGCATGGTGGTACTTTCGATTTCAATAGAAGCGAGCGGCCAAGGGTTCGTAAGGAACAAAGTGGAGGTAGTAACCCTTGGCTTGCGAAGATGCATGATTCCGTACCATGGGCAAGTTATGCTTGATTCCAGATCATGTATTCTGTCAAACTGACTATTCTGTGTATCTTGTTGCTGCTGCTTGTTTTTATTTAACCAATTCCCACATCATAACACATTTTGAGGCCCAACAGGATAAAGTAATTGGAAAATATTGTGGAAAAAGAAGAAATTCCTTTTGACAAGCAATGTCTTACCCTTGATTCTAGATCATGTATTCTATCAAGTAGTCTGTTCTGTGTATCCTGTTGTTGCTGGTTTGTCTGTTTAACGGACTCAATCACTTGTCGTATGTCCGTTGACAGTTTAGAAATAGATGTGTCACAGCGTACGATCCTGCCACGCAGATCCGTCAGTGTCGCTACATGATGGACCTCGAGGTTCTTGACAGCAGTGTTAGTACCAACAGCAGCTGAATCTCGCACCCTGATTGTGTCCTCTAGCGTCTGTATTTAAAGAATAAGGACATCAGTTTGTAATTAAATATTTCTCTAACAAGACTTGGTTTTGATGTCCCAAATGCAAATGTTTTGGAAGACATTGGGATATAGAAAGAAACTCTGATAACCAGCATTTTCAATTTTTGCAATGTTTTCAGTGTTATATTTTACACAAATCCTGTTGTTCATTCTGTGTTTATCAATATCTACATTGTATTTTTTTTGTCTGTAGCAGCTTTTAAATTGGTAGTCTAAATTTTGCCATTGGATAAGGGTTAAGTATCGTCTGATTTTACATCACCTTCATGAATTTTTCTGTCATTTGACATTAAAGTTCAATTAAACCATAATTGCATAAGAAATGATTTTGGTGTCTAACCAACTTATTCTATAATCAAATAAAATTTGAATTAAATATCTTACCGCTATATCACTGTTGAGCCTGTTTACAATCGCTGTTATGGTACGAATATGTTCCTGTAACATGTTACGCGCATGCTTCTCTTCCTGCCAAGTCCCATGTGTAAAGTTCAAACTCTCGATCACATCCTCTTTATTTTTAAACGCTCGCTCGATCAATTGTTGTGAATTCCTCTCCTGTTGCGCAATCCTTTCTTCTAACAAATCCAGTCTCGAAGGATTTCTCGACGTTCTCTGTGATGGTGCACCGTTCTCATGTACGCGTGGAGAGTTGTAGCGGGTGTTATAATCCGGTGGTGGTCGGCCATTTTGTCTCTGTGGTGGAGGAAGAGCGTCGTAGTCAGTGTCGTACGGCGCGCGCAATGCGGCCTGTCTATTCCTCCCTGCCATTTTTGTATTTACACGAGCTAGTCTAGTTTGTCCCTATGATCTACACAATACAACACTAAAGTCTTTCCTCTGATTTTAGTTGTTCCTCTTACATCAGCCTGAAATCATATAAAAAAAATCATAAACTTTTATCAGCCCTTTCCCAAAAGTCACAATTTTAGGATGGTCAAATTCGAAAGCTGTCACAAACTACAATTTTTGATGTCACTGAAGATGAGACTTCTGGACAATCAAGCACAGAAAATATTGAGGCAAATGAAGAAAATGCTGATCATCAGCATTTTCTTCTTTTGTCTCAATATTTTTCCAAGCCAATTCTAATAGGGACGTCAAAATCGTAGTCATTGTCATATGGTGCGGCCTGTCTATTTCTCCCTGCCATCTGTACACACTAATGTCTATATGTCACAATACAACAAATAAAGTATTCCCCAATCCTAGTAGATCTAGTCCCACTTACATCTGTCTGAAATTATAAAAATGATCACACATTATTTCTAAAATGCTTCCAACAGTAGGATGAAAACATTAACCCTTTCCCAAGCAAGACCTAAGTTTTGACATCCATAAATAAGGAAATGGCCCTAGATGTTACAGAAGACAGTTTTACATTTTTGGTCCTTCTGGGCAAAAAGATTGTGGTAAAATGAAGAAATTGTTTGTCTTAAGTCATTTCTTCATTTTCCATAATGTTTTCAAAGGCCTGTATATATCTTGTGGGACATCAAAAAATGTTTATGTGTGGTAATGGGTAAATATGTTTCTGATATCATGTACAAACAAACCAATCTACAGTACTTATATCTGAACGTTTTTGTGTTTAGAAATATTTTAACACAAACAACCAAAGACACTTAAAGATTTAGTTCAAAACTATTCAAAAAGCATAAATAATTGATTCCACTTACAACAGCTTTCAATTAACCCCTTGGCATTGGAAGTATAAAATTCATTAGTTTGCAGTCTAAGAAAATCAGGGTTGAAAAATCTATGTCATTTGCATGTATATACAAAATCTTTTTTCAAACAAAGTTTTGAAAGAATGTTTAAAAAAATCGCTGATTATTTTCCTTTAAAGAATAAAGGTTTCAGCACTAACTCAATAGATGGAATTCAACATAATTCAAAACAACAATGCATACATTACCCTTTTCCCTCAATATTTCCCAAAGATTCTCTTTTTAGGATTGTCATAACCATACATTGTTTAGGAAAGTTAGGAAAAAACACAAAACCGTATTCCGCAAAATACCACAGAAAGGCATACTTGTAATGTTAGTGAGGGATCAAAACCTTGTAACTCCAGCCTTTTCAAGCTGGAGTTACGAGGTTTTGACCCCCCACTAACAATAATTCTTCTTAACATTTTGGCATACAATTGAAACGACTTTTCAAATTTCATTTTAAGTAAATATTGGTACATAATACAAGTTTTTATCCATGAGAATTTTGCTCTTTTTTGTTGAAAAACTTAATACCTTAACCCAAAACTACAGTAAAAGCCCTAGATTCAGTGGCTGAAATAGCTGACTTACTGTTTTTAAAAATAGTTATGCTAAAGATGGAAAGATAAACAATTTTCTAAATGAAGGAAAGAGGAAATAAATACATGTAAGAACATTTTATCATGATTTATTTATCTGTTTAAGACAAAACCTATATATCTTCTACTTAAAATCAATCTGATCAAAGTATTCAACTCTCTCCCAAACATTTTTTGGTGGTTTTACTTCCATAGATAAGAGAATACAAAAGGACACTAGTGGAAAAGAAGAAAAAGCTGATCCCAGCTTTTCTCCTCATTCCTCAATGTTTCATATATCAAAATGAATTTATTATACTTCCTCGTCTACTCAAGATTATACTCTGTCTTTCAGGCCTTTCTGGTGAATAGGGAGTTTTGATGCCTTTCAAATTATTTCCCAAATGACAATATTTTAGGATGGTCTATATTGAGAGAAGCTGCAGATGACATTTTCCTATTGATGGAATTTCAATATCTTATGACTTTCATGGTAGAAATCATTGTTGAAAAAGCAGATATTACATATTACATGTACATATTACAATGTACTACTTGTATCAAGCAATTTCTACATTATCCCAGCTTTTTACTTGAGGAGCATCAAAAGGCATCTATATCTTTGTGAGAATGGGATAAACTATGTCATCAAAGAATTGGGCAATATAAGAACATCTAGAACGTCTCTTTTCGCATGATAACGTGACCAAGATGAAATTGCTTCCTGTTTGCTTGACAACAGTCACGGCTTGACAACCAAAGAGCCTGTATTGACATGCTTTCATACCATATAGTGTTTGGTTTAAATCCCTTTCCTAAATGACAAACATTCAGATTGCTCAAAATTGAAAGCTGATGCTGTTGGCATAACAAATTTAAATACAACGAAAGTTTTTTATAGCATAAGACAGAAAATATTGAGGCAAAAGGAGAAAATGCTGGTCACCGGCATTTTCTCCTTTTGCCTCAATGTTTTCTCAAGCCTTTTTCAGTGAGTGATGAAAAAACAAGTCTTGTTTTGGGGAAGAGTTATAAGCAATTCATCCCATTCATCAGGGTACATCACATCAATAGAAAACCTTTCTTTGATAGAGTTTAACTCTGATCGAAAGCGATTATAATGCAATATCAACAAATATAAATATGCTGGGATGTAAAAAGGGGTCTAAATATTTGAGAACAACATGGATCAAGATCAGACTGTGCCTAGGTACTATGCTGATCTCTTCTAGCTTGCTAAAATAATGATAAAATTAAAGGAGACCAACATGGATTCAAATCAGACTGCACATGATCTGCCGTCTGATCTGAATCCATGTTGGTTTCCAATGCAATAAAAACCCATTTTCAAAATCCCAGCTCAAAATATTTTCAAGCCCTTCACTTAAAGGAATCATCTTGCCTGTTAGCTTTTCAGAATTTTGTACTTAGTATATAATTATGCAAAACTGCATAAACATCATCATTACAGAAAACTTAACAACTATGTCTTTATGCAAAAAGACAGTTTGATTTTGTCCCAATTATATATTTTTTTTAATTCCATAAGATTTACGAAAATGGTATATTCACATTTAAGGGGCAAATCTTCTATGAATGTCTTTTTTATTATGCTTCATTTGAATTGATTTTCACTGATCTGTGATAAAATATTGAATACAGTGAATAAAACCCAGAAATGTTCTTTTGCTTAAAATATTGATGTAAATAATATTTATGATTTTATAGTGATAAGTACAAGTGAATAGGATATATCAAATTTGAAATATTTTCTTTTGGGGAATACTGTGTTTTTGTTTTATTATTTAAGAAAAAGAAGTAAAATTGAATCATGATGAAATTGCTATTATTCAGGTGTTCAAAAGTGTTCCACAATTAGCAGCAATTGACAATTTCATTAATAATAATTTTGATCAAATATATAAAACACTTGAAGAGCCAAAACATTTTATTCCATGGATGAATATCAGTGTTGATTATTTAAGTTAAAAAAAAAGGAGACACTCTGACAGACAGACAGATATACAGTCTAATTTGGTATTTTTTTTTCCTTTCTATTTATGTGACACAGAAACAAGATCTTCACGGAACAGCCCATAATTATATGCCCAAGAGAGGCTTGTCAGTAGAATTGTCCATTTTTTCAAGGGCTGACCATTCAAAACCACAAGAGTTTCTCCAATTTTGCAAGTAGTATATCGTCGGTCACATTCGAAAATGTCGTAACTACAGCTTCAATAAGCTGTAGCAAGACATTTTTTAATGTGGCCAACGGTATACAACTAAAAGACATATGATCACAGGACAATCATTCTGCTACAAGCCTTTGAGTAAGGTAGAAAAGCCTTCTAGGTTCAGAAAAATATCTTAGAGTGAAGTCTTGATCCTAGTCAGCCTAATCAGTCAACATTTCATAATTCCCTTAACTCTTTCGCTGCCAATGTCGCCGAAAAGCGGCCCATAGGAAGACTGCCAATGTCGCCGATCGGCGACTTTCAGACAATAGCTTAATGAGGTCATTCAAGGGCAAGGTCATCTGATCAAACTGCTTGATAAAAAGTATGCTATAATCAAAACAATTTATGTGCAATGATTTCTGAAAGTTTCAGCTTAATATTATCAAACAACAATTTTTTACTATTGTATAAACTGATAAGCCCTCTTATGAAGTTTCCGAAATTTGGCACTGGAAATTGGACAATTCCAGGAAATTTGGCAGCGAAAGAGTTAATGTGATGGTCCATTTTTGTAAGACTGGTCATAAATTGACCCATAACTGTATGTTGAAGCCTTTTGACACCCTACCAGATAACACTTTGGAAAACATTGTAGAATATGAAGAAATTGCTTGTGACAAGCAATTTCTTCATTTCCCACAATGTTTTCTACTCAGGAAGACCAAAAATTGCAAAATTTCATTCACTTGAAATTGTCGCCTGCAGCATCTTTTGAATTTGGAACAGTCTAAAATTTTGCCGTCTGGTAATGGGTTGATTAGTAATAGTATTGTACATGGAGTTCAGAATCAAAGTTAATCCATTCTCTGATTTCAAAAGAACTTTCCAACTTATTAACAACTGAATTGTTTTCTACACAAATAGATGTAGATCTATACATTAAAGAATCTTAAATCTTTCACAGAAAAATTAATTAATGTAAAGTCCCTAATAAGGGATTGTGCTCATCTATATGAAGCAAAAAGCCATTGTGTATTTATAAAGATACTCATTTATATATGGTAAATTAATGACAACTTTAATTATCAAGAACCATAGAATTAAGGTCTTGCAAACAAAAGACTGTATTAACAAGGTAAAATTGGATCTGATGTTGACCTTTTGGCAGCAGAATTTATAGATCATTCTCATGATCTGTTGTGAAACTGACAAAGGTTCTCTGGTACATTGTTGAATGAACTTTCCAGACAAGGCTTATAGAATAGAATGCTCATATGTTACTGAAACTGTAAAGTTAGGATTGGCCTTTTCAGAAAAAAAAATGATAATGAGTCTTTCAATGATTCTTAACCCTTTCCCAAACAAGACCTGGTTTTGACATCCCTAATTGGAAAGCCTTGGGACAACATTGAGACAAAAGAAGAAACTGCTGATAACCAGCAGTTTCTCCTTTTGTCTCAATATTTTCTGTGCCATATTTTACACAAATCCTATCTTTAATAACATCTATTTTGTCATTTGTGGCAGTTTTTGAAGTGGATCACCCTAAAATTTTGTCGTTTGGGAAAGGGTTAAGGAATAAAATGTGTCCTTGAAAGCTAAGAATTCTGGTGAAGACTATTTTGAAGCAATTTTTCTGCACACAGTGTTCAAATAATTCATTTTCCTAAAAATTAAAGAAATCATATCAACCTCCACAAAGCTGTCTGTTTCAATAGACCTATTCTATTATGTTTTGAAGTTATCAAAGCTAATGCAAATACTGCATTTCACTTGCATTGTTGAAAGAATAAAAGAGCAATACATAGTTTATTCATTTTTTTAAAGTAAATAGGTTTACAATACATTAAAAGCTATTAACAGAGATAATATGAATTTCTATACACAAACGAAATTATTCTCATATGAAAACTAGAACTGTCGCAAAGCGGACGAATACCCCCCACTAGGGCCTTGTCACTGAAAAAGTGCTATAGGTCAAAAGGTTCTTGACTTAGAGCACGGAAACAGATTTTAAACAAAGTTCAATTGTGACCTTGACCTTTGACCTTGGTGACCAAAAAAAAAAAAAAAGGGCACCTCCTTGGGTCATGGGCAGCAACTGTGTAAAGTTTCATGATCCTAGGTCAAATGGTTCTCGAGTAAGAGCATGGAAACGAAATTTTAAGGCCCGGTCACATACGATATCGCGGCCGTTCCGCGGCCATACCACGGCTAAAAAAATCTCAAAATATTTTGGACGTGGTTGGACGCGGTAACTTTGGGTCAATTTTGTTTTAGCCGCGCTATGGATGCGGAATGGACGTGGTACAGCCGCCGGCGGCTGTTCCACTGCCGTAGCACGGCCTACAACTTCCAACCGCGTCTAGTGTTAAAACACGCGACAAGATACTGCGTCCACATCGCGTCTGAATCACTGCCATAGCACGGCCATAGCACTGCCATTCCACGGCCATAGCACTGCCATTCCACTGCCTAATCGCGGCTAAACCGTCCTTAACACATATAATGCTATTTTCCCACTGCAAATCAGATCAAATTGAACAAACCATATCAAGCGATCTTGCACAGATCGAGTTCGGCCGGCATGTGTAATGGGGAGTAGTTTAGGTGAATCAGCTTTATCTAAATCGCTCGGACTTCCAATTCAATTTTTTTGGCATTTCAAAAATTCTCGTATGCGACCGAGTAGGAGATTGACCTAGGAACGACTATGTATTTATCGCTTAGAAGATCGATCTATCGAGAGTCAGTCGTGTTTGAGGGTCAAGCGTGATCGGATTGATATCTTTTACCCGGCCTGTATCCATCCTGCATTCGGTCACCCCGACTTGAACTCGATTCACCCTATCAAAATGACTGTAGAGGCTATTTTTTGATTGTCTAAAGATCTAGAAGAAGTCATTTATCATAGGTTCCCACTGCCGACCAGATCAACTCGATCAAGCCCAATCAAGCGATCGAGTTTAGATCGATATCGATCGGCATAGGTAATCGGAAATGGTCTGGTAATCGAGATTGATCTGAATCGCTTCGGCTTCTTTCTGTCTTTTTTTTTTTCATTGTAAAAAAATATTGGTGTGCGATCGAGTGAAAAAAAAACAATCGGGAAGCGGCTGTGTATTGATCGGGTAGAAAATCGACCCGCTCGGGAAATGATAGTTGCTGGCAATCGATTTTGGTCGGATTAATATCTTTCGCTCGACCAGCACCCAACCTACACTCGATAACCTCGACTTGTACTCGAGCGAATCCAGATACTATTAACTCGTCCTCTGCTTCATCTGCCAATCCGACCAAATCGACTATTGAAGTCGGGTTGATTGGCTAGAGATCGAGAAAAAGTTGTTTTGTCAGGATTGGTCGGGGAATTCAAGCGATCGACTTGATTTGATCGGCAGTGGTAACATTTAATTAGTTGGATTTTGCCAGAACTTAATTCTAGAAACGCTGCCGATCAGATCAACCAAGTTCCCCGTTAAACCGTACTTAATTATTTCTTCCCAATCTCTAGTCGATCAACTTCGAAGTCTGCAGTCAATTTTATCGATTGGCCTGATGACACAGAGGTCGAGTTGATCGGGATGCAGTTAAGTATCAAACAAGTACAAGTCGAGGAGATCGACTGCAGGTTTGGTGCAGGTCGTGTAAGATATATTACCTCCATCACACTCAATTTCCTGACACGATTGATTCTTGATCAGATATATCTATATATCTACCCGATGAAAAATCGCTTCCCGATCAATTTTCTACGCGATCGGGATTGATCGGGAAGCGATTTTGTAATCGGCTAGAAGATATAGCCCGCAAAGAGATGCAAGAGTAGCTGATTCTAGCGATATTCAATACATTTTAACTTCCGCGTCTTACCGCGTCCATAGCACTGCCGGAGCACTGCCTACCGCGTCCATTCCGCGGCCATTCCACGGCCATTCCACGTCCGTTCCACTGCCTCATCGCGTCTGTCAGCCGTGGTTTGGCCGCGATAACATTTTTGTGCAGTTCAAAAAATTTTACCACGTCTAAAATAATTTCAATTTCATTCCGCGTCCTACCACGTCCATACCACTGCCATAGCACGGCCGTATCACTGCCGTATCGCGTCCAACAGCGTCCATTCCACGGGTGGTTTATTATAGCCGTGATACGGAACGGCCGCGATATCGTATGTGACCGGGCCTTTAAATTTTGACTACTTTCCCCCCCCCCCTTAAAAATTTCAAAGTGGCATAACTCTAAAAGTAATGACTGGATCAAGATGAAAATTGCAGGTGCACACTTTCATATGATAGGAAACAACCTGATAAAATTTCAGCAAAATTGGTCAAAAACTGTGGGAGGAGAAGAGGACACAAAATTATGTCAACGGACCGACGGACGGACAGACGGACGGACAACCTGATTCCAGTATACCCCCCATAACTTCGTTGTGGGGGGTATAAAAAATGGTTACGCTATATGAATTTTATATGAAAAATTAGAATATAAACAGAATCAGTAGTTCCAAACCAAATTACTAGTATAATCATGGGTACATAGAGGAAATTATTTCTAAGTTCAACAGACCATAATTCCTGAATCTTAGGTAACTAAAAAATGGAAATTGTGTCTTTCAAAACTTCAGCATGTGATCAAAATTTTGTAAAGTTTCATCACTATGGTATGAAAACTGAAGCACATAATGCCCTTTTCTAAAATCATGACCTTAATTGATATTTGACCTTGACCTACCTACATGGATGATGTTGACCTTTTATTGATACCGGGTAGATATCATACCAAACTTGAGCTTTGTACATGGAATACTTTTTAGAAAAGGACAATGTTAATTTTCCACGTTAAGGTTTCATGTTAATAGTTGATAAGGGTTAATGAATGACCTTGAGGAAGGTCATTGCATGGAACAGATTGGTATCAGTTAAAGAAGGTTACATACTAAATTTGAGCTTTGTGTGTGGAATACTTTTGGAGAAAAGGCCAATGTTAAGTTTTCTTGTTAAGTTTTGGATTGACAGAGACGGAAGGACAGACAACAGTAAAACAATATGCCCGATCTTTCGATACAGGGGCATAAAAAGGAATTTGTGGCACAAAATTGATTAGCATTTTGTACATGGATGGACAGACCAACAGACAGACTGATCCCGGTATACTTCTCCCTCAAAATATTCCTTTCAGAGATTACAAATGTATCTTTCATCTTTAAATAAATCTTTCACTGTTAAATGAGTCCCCAATACAGGTTCCCAACTTTCCCAGTTCCAATTTCTTTATATAATTTTGAAAAAGTATACATGTAGTTATCATTGAAGCTGAAACTTTCAGGTATGATTGCACATAAACTGTTTTGTATAATAATACTGTAACTATTCTAATAAAGGCCCATATTCTAATAAACACCTATCCCCCAAATCTCGGCTGAAAATCTGCTTATTTCAAGCACAATTTTAGCAAAACAGGGTGATTCTAATAAATGCCCATCCCCCGATTCTGGATTTTACAAAAATGTAAGTCATTAACAAAGATCATTTTCAAAAGCAATGAAAGAGAGTATGTCCAGTCCTCAAACTGTTTGCAATGAAGGAATTTCATCGAAAAATCGTATTTTGCAATCCTTATAACAAATCTTTGCCATATTGGACTTGCTGATCTTTCAAGTTCATGAACTGACTCTTGATAAGCAAACTTTGACTTACAAAATTAAAATACCTCTAATAAACGCACACACCCTACTTTTCAATTAACCATGTTTTTAATAAACACCTGGGCATTTATTAGAATAATTACGGTACTTTCTTATGTGTAGTCTGATCAGATGACCCTGACCTTGAATGACAGAATTATATTTTATTTTTCTGATGATCAGATGACCCTGACCTTGAATGACAGAATTATACTTTATTTTTCTAAAGTCTCAAATCTGCGGCAATTGACCAAACGCCGACTGTCAATCAAAAACATCGAGTAGCCAATGGACAATCAGAAAAATGTCATGCCCCAATTGTTCTTCTTTGCATGTGTTCTTGTATCGAATTATAGACAGACAATCAAAACAATCGACATGCCAATGGCAAAGAATTTTGTGCTAACAATAGACTAGGTTTACTGTTATGTTTTGATAACCCGTCGGTGTTGTTATAAAATCTCGTAACTACGGCTTGAATCAAGCCATAGTTACGAGATTTTATAACAACACCTACGAAATACTATTTTTTTGTCCGAATTTACGTCACAATTAACTGGATAAAATCGTTCCCTATTAACGATCACATCCCCATTGTTTGTCTTAAATTCTATGTTGGGCGGAGCGATCTGTCGATTGGCGTTTGGTCAATCGCAGTTTCTATAGATGTCCCTAAAAAGCAGCGTTGGCAGCGATTGATTTAAATAATTATGTAATAACTCAACAAAATCTCGTATTGGTCAATATTGAGTTGCAAATTAAATGCAGACAACAAAATAGATAAAATACTTAACAAACACTTTAGTACAAAGCAGAAATATTCAACATTCAGCACAGCTTATTTAAAGTAAGAATGTGAAATGGTATTTCAAAAAAGATAAAGCCCTTTGACACCTTAAAGCATATTTGAAGTTTCAAAGCTATGAATTTTGAATCAAAGCCCATCAAAAAGTTCATTTCACTTTTATTTACGAGATCAATAATATTTTGATGTAAATCAATCACTGAATGATTTTTCCTGCTTCATTGATTATTAAAGATACTGGCCAAAATATTAGGTGAGCTCTACTCCACATGGCAATAAATTAATTGATAAAATAAGAGTTAATCATTGTCAATGAATTAGACTGTTCAAATTTTAAAGCTGCTGCAGATCACAAAATGGGATGGCTGTTAATAAAGATAGAATTTGTGTACAATATAGCACAGAAAATGCTGAGACAAAAATCTCACCTTTATCTATTTGCCTGGATCAGCTTCCAAATTTGATCAATTTTTTGCTGTTTTGGAGCAGGTTTGCATGCTCATTTCTTTCTCACAGATCACTAAAACTAATAAAAGATGAGTTATAAGACGACAACCAGTCAAATCTTTATGGAGGCACCAAAACCGTCGCCACGACAACGCAGAACACAAGATTACACAGCGATCACCGTCGACGATCCGAGAAATGAACAGTTCCAGGAACAAGCACCGCCACAAGAACGTACCGTGGTGCGGGTGGTGGAGAAAGACTCAAACCCAAAACTGGATGAACTCATGGCTAGACAGGTAACTTTCTAAACCTGTATTTAAAAATGCCTAACTTTGAAGTGATACAAGAAAATGATGAATATGAAATAACCAAACATAAACATATTTTACCACATGCCACATTCACTCCGATTTGTCTCATCAAAATCTAAATTTTTTTCAGTCTAAAAATCAAAAGCCCTTATTTCATTGTGCTTTCTATGTTTCTCTAGTATTAAGCTGGAAACATGACAAGGTGCTGGCTTATGACAAAAGAACATCAACTGTTTTGATGGATTAGATTTGAAAACAATTTGAAATTACAAAGCCTATCCATCCCAAAAAAGGGTGGGCTCAAATTGATGCTCTCTAAGGCAAAATGTCAAGCATACATTATTTCTGTTTTCAGCAAGACCTGTTAAGTCACCAGTACCAAGTATCTAGCCGCCAAGACGAGCTGACAGCGCACCTTGCCAAACAAAACAGCGCTCTAAACAGTGCTCTATTACAACAAATACTCAACAATAAGGACAACATGATCGCTAGTCTAGCTAACCAGGTTTGTGTTTCTGAAAAAATAACTGCATTTGGTTCTGTTTTCTTTTAATTTGATTTCTCGGAAACAGTTCCTTAGATTTGTAGTTTACAGTTCACACTAATAGATTCAAAATCAGAAAACCTGTACCTTGATGCTTGATGCATCAGATTCTGACTATCGTAAATTTATATTTAATAATGTTGTTTTTTTAAAGTTGATTTCATGTAAAATTTGAAGACAAAGGGGAGCAATTGCACCAAATCAAATAAATAATTCCCTTTTTCTACAATATTTCTATGAACTTTATTTTGCAAACAATTCCTTGTACATTTCTTTTTATTCCAAATGATATGGACGGGTTACGATTATCACTTTCTCACAGGCAGTAATTAGTTTACCAATGTCGATAAAATGTCCAACTGAAAGTCTGCACAAAATAATTATTTCCCTTTACTATCAACATAAGAGCTGTATAAGAAGACTTCAATGACATCATATGACAATTTCCAACTTGTATTTTACAGGGCGCAGACTCTGAAGACCGTACCAGAGATTTGTTAACTCAACATATACGATATATAGTGGCCATTGTACAACGATTAAACACAGATATTGAGGTAGGCCTCACTAGCTAGTACAGTCACTGCATGCTCTTTACATTTCATTTCCACAAGTTTCAAAACATACTTCTACTTCTACCAGGTACTGGCCCAACTCAGCATGTTGAGTATAACTGCCAGGGGAATATTTTAAACCAAAACCAAATGCAAACTAATCAACACTAACAAACACAGACTTTATCTTCTATTACAACTACTGTCAACCAACTGCCTCTCATACTCAAATCTATCAAAAGGTAAGGACCAAGAATTTTTCCAGACTTGAGGAAATTTATTTCATTACATCATGATTATGCAAGAACCTAAATATTTGTGTCTAGAGTGGGAACTGAAACATGGTTAATACATTTTGGAAAGTAGCCCTTTACAATGGCATTAAAACTCTTAAAGTAATGGTATAAATTCTACATTCAGAGTTTAGAGGCGGAGCTACGAGGGCGAGACATTGCTGTAATGGGTACCAACAAGGCAGTCAACAAACTTGAGGTCCATCACGTAGCAATGCTGCAGGACCTGCGCGGACGTATCGCGCGCGGCGATAACGCTATCAACAAACATTCGAAGGATATTGTCATGCTACTAGACGAGATAAAACGACTGGAGGCTGCTCTGTATGGAACTAGGGAGAGAATGATGGCTGACTTCCATAGACTTGAGGCAGAGGTTAGCTCCCTTTACAAATTTTTCAACAAATTCTTTGATACCATTTCTCAATTTGATTTTTAATCCTTTGCCAGACGGAACAAGTTTGGAAAGTTCCATTTTGACAACTGATTCAGCTTTTAAAACTGAAGTATATAGTGCTCATGTACAATATAGCAGAGAAAATATTGAGGCAAAAGGAGCAAATGTTGATTGAAAGGGTTAAGCAAGTATTCGAAAATAATCATCCTGTATTCATGATTACTTTAGCCAAAGTAATCAAATGTATTCAATTAAATGTGAAAATTTGAGTAATAGATTATTAATCAATTACATGTTTTCCCAATGTAATTGATTCATAATCCATTACAGGTGACAGTAATCGAATCCCCACCCGGTTCTAAAACAGTAAAAGCTTTGGTTCATGTAATAGGATATTGCCTTTGATAATGCTTAATTAAATTGATAAAAGAAACTGCAAGTAACCTACCCAGTATATCTGCCCTTTTCCGTAAGAATTCACTGATAATTTCAGTAGAATGTTAGCCATGAAAAAATGGACTTTCTTTCATTTTAAGCAGACATGCAACATTTGCATAAAGCCTATAATCAGATTCATTATCACTTGTCTTTAATAAATTAATTCCTATCATAGGTTAAAGTGCCAGCCAGATGTGAGTTTGTTTGTTTAATGAACTTCTAATGAAAAAAAAATAATGTAAGGAAAGCAATTGAGAATTTAGAAAATAGCAATATTCAGCATCAAATTTTTGCGATTGGATAAGCTGAATTGATTAACTCGATAGATTTCAATATCATATGATATATTGCAGGTTATTTCAATGACAGGCGAGCTAGAAAGACAAGCAGGTTTACAACAAGGCGATATCGGAAATATACGCAAAGATTTAATGAACAGAATCAACCAAGTTGAGAACAAACAGCATTTATTATTGGTCGAGTTTAAAAATGAACTGGGTGGTAGCCAGACCAGTATGGAACACAGGTTAGACCGCATGGAGGCAAAATTCAAAGCTATGATTGATAAAGCTACAGCTGGATGGGGAGGCTTAATGGTGGGTTGATTTTACATTGTTCCTTTCTTAAACAAGGGAAAAGTCTATTCCTCTAAGAAAGCTGCTGTAGACGACACATAGGGTGCTGACAAAGAAAGAATTTGCGTAAAATATAGCTTAGAAAATATTGATGCAAAAGGAGAAAATGCTGGTTATCAGCATTTTCTTCTTTTGAATCAATGTTTTCCCAAGTGTTTTTTTTTAATCAAGCATGTCTGCTGTTATTGGTTGAGTTTAAAAATGAACTGGTAGGTAACCAGACAAGTATGGAACACAGGTTAGATCGTATGGAGGCTAAATTCAAAGCTATGATAGATAAAGCTACGGCCGGATGGGGAGGCTTAATGGTGGGTTGATTTTACATTTAACAAGTCTAAACTATAAAACAATTTTCCTAATCATAGCAAAAAAACAATTCAGCTTTACCATGCAACCACAGAGGTATCAATATATAATTGGATTATTTGACAGCGAAAAACTCAATTGGCCCCAAAAGTGTAGATAACCCTGCCAGAGTCTTATCAACTGACAAGGCGTAATTATGTCCCTTGAGCAACTTTCCTATAAATGCATACCGGTAATCTCCATAACATGTTCTCTTTTCTTTACATTTTCTTTAAGATACTTTTGGTCCTTTTAGATGAGTAAAACTAATCAGGTACAATATTATGTGGACATGCAGACTGTCTATCTATAGATAGACTTTTATTTACCTTACACCCACCCCATTTTTTATTTCTGGGGGAGACTGTGACAAGAATCAGCAAGCTCAAAGAATGTCAATTAATGATGTCCATATTTTTGTTGTATTACCGTTCAATACAAGCAGTGAAGTACTATTATACATCAAAATCATTTTAAAATGTCCATGTTTATAATTATTGCTATTGCAGGAGCAAATTGATGGACGGATAGAACAAAACCTGATGACTATATTGTCTAGAATTGCGAGGTTGGAAGACCATATGGCACAAGATAGAGGAAATATACAACATCTACAGAAGGTATGATTAACCCTCTCCAAAACAAAGATCTGCGCCCCGTTTGGCCCATTCTGATTTCTTGTGCGATCAGATGTCTTGTTACATAGTTAACACAAAAACATGGCCATAAGATGTTTCGTAAAATGGGACCCTGGTGTTGTCATCCCAAGAACAAATCATATGGAAAACATTGAGAGAAAATGAGATTCTGTAAATTAACCAATCAGATTGATTATAAATTGTTCTGTGATTTCAGAATTAAAATAAAG
The DNA here is from genome assembly GCA_963680895.1 of Fragum sueziense. Taxonomy (NCBI): domain Eukaryota; kingdom Metazoa; phylum Mollusca; class Bivalvia; order Cardiida; family Cardiidae; genus Fragum; species Fragum sueziense. Next base: position 59,653,131 of record OY804598.1, on the reverse strand, counting down.
GAAATATTTGATTGTGAATACTATCCCCAGCATCCTAGGACTTTACTGTATTGTTTTTCTTATTTTACAGAACATTGAAAACCAGGTTGTAGCCACAATACAAGACAGCCTTGCGTACAACGATGCTGAACTCCAGCGAGCCAAGATCGAGTTCAGAAACGGCTTCACGGAACTTCAAGATAGTATATCTAACCTTAAAGCTGTCGTTGAGGGGAGGAGAAAAATTCTTGCAAATCAAGTTCAGAGAGATATTGGTCAAGTGAAGAAAGCTTTATATGCGGAGATGCCTGTCCAACAGCCACAAGGCACCACTGTCGTATTTAGGAACTTTAAGAAGAAAGATGATTGGTAGTTTAACCCATTACTGTGCGACACCTTTTCACTCCTTCACAAGAAAAGGCTTGGAAAAACATTGTGGAAATGAATAAATTGCTTGTGACAAGCAATTTATTCATTTCCACAATTTTTTTCTTACCCAAAATGGGTAGATTTTCAAAATTTCAACGACTTGAAATTGTCGTCTGCAACATCTTTCAAATTGAAACATTCCAAAATTTTGTTGTCTGCTAATGGGTTAAATCTTCAGCACTGGATGATGAAATAACATTCTTAAGGTGTTCCATCCATCATTACATACCAAACACCTTGTTCAATTTTTTAGCGACGGAAATTGACGATACTATACACATATCAATTTTTGGGAATCATCCAAAGCAACAGAATTTGATGAGGGCTACCCGTTGCCACGGATTACACCCAAAATTGTATGAAGTGTTTGATATCTAATGATGGATGGAAAACCTTAAAGGGCCCTAGATATGTAGAGCTACAGTCTGAGTTAGCAAGGGGTAATGGTTTTTCAAAAAGCTATATTCCATTTATTGACATCAAATTTTATGTTGTGGATACCCATTTAAAAAGTTTTGTCAAGCTAGTTCAAATGAGTACCCACAACATAGGTTTTAGATTTCTAAATCTTTTTTAAAGCAAGAATACCATGTACAGTAAAACATATCAATAAATATTTAGCTTTGTAACAGGACTTTGTGTATCTTTGTTGCTTGATTTAAATATTCCAAGTCCTTAACCAAACTAATGATTTTCACCTAACTCAGCTGGAGAAAGCATTGTAAAATTTTGAGGGAAAAAAAGAGAATGCTGATAACTTCTTTGGACAGATCATTGACTTGTAACCCGGTGATCACGAGTTGAAGCCGTACTCAGGAGGTGTGTCTTTCGGCGAAAAACACTTAATTGTCAACCCCTCAGTCAACCATGTATGGAGTGGGTAGCAGTGACATAAAACTTACTGCCTCTTCTCTTCTCATTCACATAAAAGTAAATTTATGTTCTGTATTAGAAACAGATTTTTGTTTCATAGCACTTCACTATAAATAGAGCACTAGTTACACATACAGTGGCGGATCCAGAGGGGGTTCGGGGGATTCAAACGAACCCCCCTCTGTAACCAGATTATTTCATTTTCATGCAGAAATTCAGTCAAAATTGTGTAATATTTGTAAAACGAACCCCCTTTTTCGTAAAAACGAACCCCCTCCACATAAATCCTGGATCCGCCGCTGATACATATAGATTAGCTTGGAACCATCATAGTCTAAATACTTTTGTTTAGTTATATTGGTGCCCCGAGAGAAAGCAGGGAAAACTACTGGTACATGTATACTTACATCTGGACATCTGGTATTGGCGGTATTGGGATCAGGTCTGTTTAAAGGACCTATTCAAAGAGGGGGAAAATGCTGATGTTGCAATACTTACTGTACCCCTTCACAGACTTTTAAGCAATTTGCCACATTTACAGTAACATATCAAATTATTTGAAAGGCAAAGTATTAGATATTGATGGAAATTTGACCAAAAAAGACGAATTTATGTGTTTGCACTCCTTTCACTTTTCTTGGCAACTGTGATTTGACATGTCGAATTTCTCTTTCAAATGGGAACTTTAAAGTGGGATAATTCGGTAGGAATTCCCCATTTTTTCGACTGACAATTAAAAAACAACGGTTTGGTCAATCAATAATCGAAGTAGACATCAAATAATTATTAATTATTACAGATTACTTTCAGAATACCTGCTTAGAAATTCCACTGTTGCGAGCCGATTTGGAATACGATCAATCTCTAAATTGATCGCTGTCCAATTTGGAATTCCGAAGTTGCGCGATCAATCTCGAGATTTTCCTTCGCTATTTTCCTAGTTCAAAAACAACTCAAAAATAATTTGATTGATTTGGTTTGACTTTGTCTTCGTCGAAACGAGTTCTAATAGGAATAATTTGCAAACAAAAAGTTAAAACTCAGTCCTATGGCGCTTTTAGGATTTTTCTGAAGGGAGGGGGTCGAACATAGATAGGCTACAAATAGGGAGGGGTTTCGTTTTCCAAGTAGATCTAGAATCTAGGCCTATAGGTCTATTAATCCATTTTGACAGATTAATTATATGACTATGAAATAATCAGGTCCTAGACAGGGGTTCATTTGAACCAAACGAACGCCGAACTCTCTATGGATCCGCCACTGCAGCCTAATAAAAAGAAGTAGATCTATCTAGATCTATTAAAAAAGAAATCGACCGCCAAACCTTGTCTAGAATAATTGATCTAATGAATTCTAAATGTTTAGTCTATCAATAGAATCTATCGAAATCAGATAGATCGAGATCAATAATGCCTAATTTGGTCTTGGCAGGAGACCTGTAACCATGTGTGAAATATCAAGGTTCTATCAATAATAGTGTAGGCATATGAGATAAAGGCCAGGTCAAACTCCAAGGTCATTTGGTCAAAGGTCATGGTCCCAAATGAAAGGTCTCCCAGGAAGTATCCATGTGTGAAATACCAATGCTGTATCTGTACAATAGTGCCTTAGATACAGTGGCGTAGGAAGGTTTATAATATTGGGGGGTGGGGGTGGAAAATGTTAAAGTAAATGGAAATATGGGTGTATTATGGGGGCCATAGGGGGCAGGCCCCTTTTCTGAATTAGGGGGGGGGGGGCAGTTTTTCGTTTTCGTTTTCCGAATGGTCCATACTTTGTACAATTGACGTCAAGATGACATCATTTGTATAAAGTATGAAGCATTCGGAATGCTCCATAAATTATAAACCGCATTTTCCAGAATGCTACATACTTTGTACAATTGATGTCAAGATGACATCATTTGTATATAGAATGGAGCATTTGGAACACTTTGCTTACAATCTCAGTCTCAAAAAAAGCTTTATTAGATCTAGTCAAAAACATCTTAAGAAATCTTGCTGTAAAGAATGCATGTCTGGCTAAAGTTTTCCAAGTGAAGCGGTGACAAGGAAACTGACACTAGGGCTGTTGACATTAGCTCCTCGACATAAAGTCCCGGCTCGCTAAAATTTAATGGCGTTAAAAGCTGCATTCAAATAATCTTCATCCATGTACTGCTCATTATTCTATGCATAAATGTACCAGCCAATAACAGCAAGTCAGGTGGTCTTGCTGTGTATGTCCTTTCATGTCAGCAATCCCGGTATTGTTTGGTTGAAGTAATGACTGGATAGCCCTTTCCAAAATGTCAGAAATTTAGTCTGTTCCAATTTCAGCACATTTTGATCTTCAAAATTGTCCTTTTTCTCAATGTTTTTTCCAAGATTTTTTTTATGTTAACATAGTTCACCCTTAATGAGTTTCAGTCAATGTTGGAGTTTTTTGGGTGATGTCATAAATATTTGGCGAGGAGAGTATCAATTTACTCTAACTCATATATTGTGTCTATAAAGATCAGATAAATTATGAATGTTTAAGACAGAGCACAATGCATTCCAACATTGCGCAATCTCATTACGGATGGACTACCTTAATTAGGGACATCAAACATTTATTCGTTTGGGCAGGGGATGGATAATCAGCAAGGTATTAAAATATTCAACCCAACAAGTAAGACATATATTTGTTTTACAGTTTTTATAAGTTTTTTACAAGTTAAGAAACAGTTGTGCACATTTAATAGACGGTTAAATAGCAGCAAAATACTTCATCAATATAGAAACAATGCAGTCATTATAATTATCATATTGAATTTCTCATGGCAATCAGAATTTTCCCAATTTCTATTAATTTTGTGTTTTTTAAAGCCTTGTAATGCAGGAAGGTAAAAAAAACCTGTTTTGACATACACAATTAAAATGATTTGGGAAAACATTCTGACAAAAGCAGAAATTGCTGATAGTCAGCATTTTTTGCCTTTTCCCTGAATATTTTTTAAGTGTAACATACATATTTCCTCTTTTGGTAGACATCATTTTGTTATCTGCAATTCCTTTCTAAATGGACTTTTGGGAAAACATTGAGGCAAATGAAGAAAATGTTGATAATCAGCAATTTCTCCCTTTGCCTCAATGTTTTCAGTGCTTTAATATAAACAAATGGTTACTTTCCCCATTCAATATTGTTGTCTGCAGCTGGTCTCAAATGGGACTACTGTAATTTTCTATGCTTTGGAAAAGGGTTAATACATGTAGTATATCTCAAGATTTTGCAACCATAATTCAGTAGATAGCAGGCAATGTAGGCTAAGATCAAACTGCATGTATGTGCAGGCTGATCTTAGTCTACACTGACAGCAAAATCTTCAGTTACAACAAGAATATGGCACAGACAGCATGAGAATGGTAAGCACTTTGAGACTGGATGCAGATAATAAAATGGATCTATGAAAAGAAACATTTGTGGTCCTATCAAAATTCCTTGAATAAAATTCATAAATGAATGAATAAAATACCATCAAATTCATTGTCCAACACATAATTTGGCACTAGAGGATAATTGTCAGAATATGTACTAGACTGTATTGAGTATTTGTGTCCATATGGACATGATCAGAACGAAGTGTGGCTTTAACCCTGCTTTGCTGCACAACTTGTTCACTGTTGTTATCATCATGTAGGGAAACCTCTTTTTGCAGATGCCGAGGGGTACCATGCTGACCGCTCTGCTTTATAATGTCTTGAAAATGTAGGATTCTGGAATCATCTGAAAAATATAACACCACAATGAGCATAATGAAATTCTGATGAAAACAAATACAATGAAGTACATTTGGAATGTCATGTAATCATGCCAATAAGTCGGTCAGTCAGTCAGTTGGTCAGTCAGTTGGTCACTCGACCAGCCAATTAGTCTGTCAATCAGTCTTTAGGTCACCGTCAGTCAGTCAGAAGGTCAGTCAGTCAGTAGGTCAGTCAGTCGGTCAGTCATTCAGTCAGTAGGTCAGTCTGTCTGTCATTCAGTCAGTAGGTCAGTCAGTCGGTCAGTAGGTCAGTCTGTCTGTCACTCAGTCAGTAGGTCAGTCTGTCAGTCAGTCTGCCAGTAGGTCAGCCAGTCAGTCAGTAGGTCATTCTGTCAGTCAGTGGGTCAGTCAGTCCGTCATTAAGTCATTCAGCAGTCATTCGGTCAGCCAATCTGTCAGTCAGTCAGCTAGTCACTCAGACTGTAAGACAGCTAGTCACTCAGTCTGTCAGACAGCTAGTCACCCGGTCAGACAGATAGTCACTCAGTCTGTCAGACAGCTAGTCACTCAGTCAGTCAGTAGGTCAACCAGTTAGCAGGTCAAGAGACCAGTCAGTCAGTCAGTAGATCAGCCAGTCAGTCAGTAGGTCATTTTGTCAGTCACGGGGTCAGTCAGTCTGTCATTAGGTCAGCAAATATGTCAGTCAGCCAGTCACTCAGTAGGTCAGTCAGTTGGTCAGCCTGTCATTCACTGAGCCAGTCAGACAGTCATTCAGTCAGTCAGTCACTGAGTCAGTCAGCCAGTCTGTCGGTCGGTGGGTTGGTCAGTCGGTCAGTCAGTCAGTCAGTCAGTCAGCTAGTCAGTCAGCTAGTCAATCAGCTAGTCAGCTAGTTAGTCAGCTAGTCACTCAGTCTGTCAGACAGCTAGTCACTCAGTCAGTCAGTAGGTCAGCCAGTCAGTGAGTCAGTCACAGTCAGTGAGTCAGCCAATCAGTGAGTCAATCAGTCAGTGAGTCAGTCAGTCGGTCAGTCAGTCGGTCTTATCGTCGGTTGGTCCGTCAGTCACTCAGTCTGTCAGACAGCTAGTCACTCAGTCTGTCAGACATCTACTCACTCAGTCAGTCAGTATGTCAGCCAGTCAGTGAGTCAGTCAGTGAGTCAGTCAGTGAATCTGTCAGTCAGTCACAGTCAGTGAGTCAGTCACAGTCAGTGAGTCAGTCAGTGAGTCAGTCACAGTCAGTGAGTCAGTCAGTGAGTCAGTCACTGTCAGTGAGTCGGTCAGTGAGTCAGTCAGTCTGTCAGTCATTCAGTCAGTAGGTCAGTCAGTCTGTCACTCAGTCAGTAGGTCAGTCTGTCAGTAGGTCAGGCATTTGGTCGATCGATCAGTCAGTCAGTCAGTCTGCACGTAGGTCAGCCAGTCAGTCAGTAGATCATTCAGTCAGTCAGTGGGTCAGTCAGTCCGTCATTAGGTCATTCAGCAGTCATAAGGTCAGTCATCAGTCAGCTAGTCAGTCAGCTAGTCAGTCAGCTAGTCAGCTAGTCACTCAGTCTGTCAGACAGCTAGTCACTCAGTCAGTCAGTAGGTCAGCCAGTCAGTGAGTCAGTCACAGTCAGTGAGTCAGCCAATCAGTGAGTCAATCAGTCAGTGAGTCAGTAGGTCGGTCAGTCAGTCGGTCTTACTGTCGGTTGGTCCGTCAGTCACTCAGTCTGTCAGACAGCTAGTCACACAGTCTGTCAAACATCTACTCAGTCAGTCAGTATGTCAGCCAGTCAGTGAGTCAGTCAGTGAGTCAGTCAGTGAATCAGTCACAGTCAGTGAGTCAGTCACAGTCAGTGAGTCAGTCACAGTCAGTGAGTCAGTCACAGTCAGTGAGTCAGTCACAGTCAGTCAGTCAGTATGTCAGTCATTCAGTCAGTAGGTCAGTCAGTCTGTCACTCAGTCAGTAGGTCAGTCTGTCAGTAGGTCTGTCAGTAGGTCAGTCATTTGGTCGATTGATCAGTCAGTCAGTCAGTCTGCCAGTAGGTCAGCCAGTCAGTCAGTAGGTCATTCTGTCAGTCAGTGGGTCAGTCAGTCCGTCATTAGGTCATTCAGCAGTCATAAGGTCAGTCAGTCAGTCAGTCAGCCAGTCAGTCAGTCAGCTAGTCAGCTGGTCAGTCAGCTAGTCAGTCAGCTAGTCAGCTAGTTAGTCAGCTAGTCACTCAGTCTGTCAGACAGCTAGTCACTCAGTCAGTCAGTAGGTCAGCCAGTCAGTGAGTCAGTCACAGTCAGTGAGTCAGCCAATCAGTGAGTCAATCAGTCAGTGAGTCAGTAGGTCAGTCAGTCAGTCAGTCTTACCGTCGGTTGGTCCGTCAGTCACTCAGTCTGTCAGACAGCTAGTCACACAGTCTGTCAGACATCTACTCACTCAGTCAGTCAGTATGTCAGCCAGTCAGTGAGTCAGTCAGTGAATCAGTCAGTCACAGTCAGTGAGTCAGTCACAGTCAGTGAGTCAGTCAGTGAGTCAGTCACAGTCAGTGAGTCAGTCAGTCATTCAGTCAGTAGGTCAGTCAGTCTGTTACTCAGTCAGTAGGTCAGTCTGTCAGTAGGTCTGTCAGTAGGTCAGTCATTTGGTCGATCGATCAGTCAGTCAGTCAGTCTGACAGTAGGTCAGCCAGTCAGTCAGTGGGTCAGTCAGTCCGTCATTAGGTCATTGAGCAGTCATAAGGTCAGTCAGTCAGTCAGTCAGTCAGCTAGTCAGTCAGCTAGTCAGCTAGTTAGTCAGCTAGTCACTCAGTATGTCAGACAGCTAGTCACTCAGTCAGTCAGTAGGTCAGTCAGTCAGTCGGTCTTACCGTCGGTCGGTCAGTCAGTCACTCAGTCTGTCAGACAGCTAGACACTCAGTCTGTCAGACATCTACTCACTCAGTCAGTCAGTATGTCAGCCAGTCAGTGAGTCAGTCAGTGAGTCAGTCAGTGAATCAGTCAGTCAGTCACAGTCAGTGAGTCAGTCACAGTCAGTGAGTCAGTCACAGTCAGTGAGTCAGTCAGTGAGTCAGTCACAGTCAGTGAGTCAGTCAGTGAGTCAGTCAGTCATTCAGTCAGTAGGTCAGTCAGTCTGTCACTCAGTCAGTTGGTCAGTCTGTCAGTAGGTCTGTCAGTAGGTCTGTCAGTAGGTCAGTCATTTGGTCGATCGATCAGTCAGTCAGTTAGTCAGTCTGCCAGTAGGTCAGCCAGTCAGTCAGTAGGTCATTCTGTCAGTCAATGGGTCAGCCAGTCCGTCATTAGGTCATTAAGCAGTCATTAGGTCAGCCAATCTGTAAGTCAGTCTGTAAGTTGGTCAGTCAGCTTATCACTCAGACTGTAAGACAGCTAGTCACTCAGTCTGTCAAACAGCTAGTCACCCAGTCAGTCAGTTAGTCACTCAGTCTGTCAGACAGCTAGTCACTCAGTCAGTCAGTAGGTCAGCCAGTCAGTCAGTCAGTAGGTCAACCAGTTAGCAGGTCAAGAGATCAGTCAGTCAGTCAGTAGATCAGCCAGTCAGTCAGTAGGTCAATTTGTCATTCAGTGGGTCAGTCAGTCTGTCATTAGGTCAGCAAGTCTGTCAGTCAGCCAGTCACTCAGTAGGTCAGTCAGTTGGTCAGCCTGTCATTCACTGAGCCAGTCAGTCAGTCACTGAGTCAGTCAGTCACTGAGTCAGTCAGTCTGTCGGTGGGTGGGTCGGTCTGTGGGTGGGTCAGTCGGTCAGTCAGTTGGTTGGTCGGTCAGTCAGTCAGTCAGTCAGCTAGTGAGTCAGATAGTCAGTCAGCTAGTCAGTCAGCTAGTCTGTCGGCTAGTCAGCTAGTCAGTCAGTTAGTCAGCTACTTAGTCAGCTAGTCAGCTAGTCACTCAGTCTGTAAATCAGCTAGTCAATCAGTCAGTCAATAGGTCAGCCAGTCAGTGAGTCAGTCACAGTCAGTGAGTCAGCCAATCAGTGAGTCAATCAGTCAGTGAGTCAGAGTCAGTAGGTCGGTCAGTCGGTCCGTCGGTCGGTCCGTCAGTCAGTCTGTCAGACAGCTAGTCACTCAGTCAGTCAGTAGGTCAGCCAGTCAGTCAGTGAGTCAGTCAGTGAGTCAGTAACAGTCAGTGAGTCAGTCACAGTCAGTGAGTCAGTCAGTGAGTCAGTCACAGTGAGTGAGTGAGTGAGTGAGTGAGTGAGTGAGTGAGTGAGTGAGTGAGTGAGTGAGTGAGTGAGTGAGTGAGTGAGTCAGTCAGTCAGTCAGTCAGTCAGTCAGTCAGTCAGTCAGTCAGTCAGTCAGTCAGTCAGTCTGTCCGTCCATGTGTCCGTCATTAGGTCATTCAGCAGTCATTAGGTCAGTTAGCTAGTCACTCAGTCTGTCAGACAGCTAGTCACTCAGTCAGTAGGTCAGTCAAGTTTTTACTTTGTGTATTATGTATGTCAGCAAAGAAGCTAAAAATGTGTATAGATTGGGCAAGTTATTTTATAAGGAGATACAGCCTTGTAAACACAGTAGGCATAGGTAGATGCCATTTTTTAAGTTCTAACCATTTTCCTTGTTTTATTCTCTATTGCAGGTTTTTGGGTGATTTATTCATTTAACCCATTCTAACACAGAGTAGTTTTTGACTTTGAAAATGTTGTCTGCAACTTCTTTTAATTTGGATGACCCTAATATTTTGTTGTTTGTTAATGGGTTAAGCTTACAAATTGGCATATTATTATACCCATCTGACATCCAAATACAATGGCGGACCCTGCCATCACAGTTGGGTATTTTGTTCATCAATCAACCAGAATGCCTACCTCAAAGCTAGTGACAGTAGCAATTGAGGCCAGCACTGCTTCTTCCAAGAAGGAACCAACCATCCAATCTACAGAGACTCATACTTCCCAAGGACAATCAGGGATTTCTGACCAACACTACATATGTGCGAGTTCAGGCACTGTCTGGCATCCAGCTCTCCAGTGGTGCACCTATAGAATAAACCAAGTTCATAGATTGTACATCATTTTAACATAGTTTTAACCCTTTCCCAAACAAGACCTGCTTTTGACATCCCTAATTTAGAAGGCTTGGGAAAATGTTGAAACAAAAGAAGAAACTGCTGATAACCAGCAGTTTCTCATTTTGTCTCAATATTTTCCGTGCCATATTTTACACAAATCCTACCGTTAATAACTTCCATTTTGTCATTTGTGACAGTTTTTGAAGTGGATCACCCTAAAATTTGGTCGTTTGGGAAAGGGTTAAGATTTAAAATAGAGACTTCCGTGGGCATTGTTGTTTCTTTTAACATTACTGGGTGCAGTAATTAAACGCAGAACAAATCCCTTCTGAAGACCTGACTCTTAGAAGGACCGATCAAGATTTTTTTTCCAAGGGGGTGGGGGTCCAAGCCTAAGATTTTTTCCAGGGTGGGGGGGGGAGGGGGGCCTCCAAGCTCAAATTAAGGCTTAAAATGTAATAAATATGTAACATTACACTAAATTTATATAGTCAAAATTTAATTTTCGGCCAATGCCAGGGGGGGGGGGGGGTCTGGACCCACGACCCCCCCCTCTAGATCCGCCCATGTCTTACTTGCAAGAAGAAGAAGAATTAATAAGGAAGTAAAAAAAAAACTTTCTATTTACAGTTTTCTGTTTGACTGTTCTTATTAAATTACATTGATTGGGAAACAAGTTCTTACAACTTAGATTAATCCCTTGCAATACTGCTTCCTTGACACTGTACCAGTAGGCCCTACTTGCGCCTAATGCCTGGGCCCATGAAAAGTCCAAGAACTACCTCCGCTACGGGGGATCAAACTAGGAACCGCTTAGTGGTAAGGCTGACACTATACCTTGTGACCACAGACACCACTGTTGATCACTTGCATTGGATTATGAGTAAATCTCAAACTTTATGTATTTGCTGAAATAATGAAAAGCAAATTCATCACTTTTCACAAATGTTTTCTGACAGCTTTGACAAGAAATTGAGGGACTCTTTGATTATTTGTTATCTAAATAAAAAGGTGTCTGTGGTCAAACATCGGCCTTGCAACCAAGAGGTTCAGAGTTTGAACCCCGATAAGCGATGGCTGATAGTTCCTATCAGATACCATCCTCTGAATCTAGATTATGGTGCAAATGGGCCTCGGAATTGTTAATCAGACCCTTGTTGCGCACCATAGTTTTTTGCTAGTGTATTTATCTTTTTGCTAGTGATTAAAAAAGCCACTTGCAAACAATTGTGAGTCAACTGACTTTATACGGAAATTCTAGCCCCGACTGTGTGGTTTCCAGGAAGCAGAATCGAAAGGGATGAAACTAAGTAATAAAAACTTACTAAAATAAATACTTCCAAATTGATGTTAAATAAATATGTTCAAATAACTTCTGAAGAAATAGGATGTGTTTGTGAAACATGAATGCCCCAAAAATGGCTAATGTTAAATTTACGGACAAAGCGAACAGACAGATGGACACAAGTAAAACAATATGCCCCAAATCTTTCGGTATGGTGTGACTGTCATAACTATAAACAAGGTAGTATGGAAAAATACTTTGATAGGACTACGGCGTTTTACCCCTTTGCCACACAATACCTTGTTTTGACGTCTCTTAAAGTGTAGGCTTTGGAAAACATCAAAACAAAAGAAGAAACAACTGATAATCAGCATTTTCTCCTTTTGCCTCAATATTTTATCAATCACAAATTTTATCTGCCAGTAAATAATACCCGAAAGGGGAGTTAGGCAGTATATATAGTTGGATTAATTTTAGTTAAACCCATTTTGTCATCTACAGCAGCTTTCAAATTGGTCCAACCTTTTATTTTGTTGTTTGGGAAATGCTAAATTTTCCATCCAAAACATGTGTAAACATCCAGAAGTATTTTTCTCTTTTAAATGCAATGTATAGATCAAAATTAACCGCATATTTACAAACCAAGATTAAATTTACCTTAATTTAAACTGTGCCTTTGCACAAAGTCCTGTCGCCCCATTTTTTTAGCCGGTGAAGGCACCACAGCCCCTAATCCGAGTCTTCTCTGATGTAAATACGCTTTTTGATATTTTAATTTTTCGCTATTTATATCAGAGAGCGTTGCTCTTTGAAAATATCAAGAAGTTCGCAACTCGATGTTGCGCATCGTTCACCGTCCGATCTTAAACGATATCCCTAAAACGCCTGATGGTATCGATAAATGAACCATTTATTGTTATGGCTGCTGAAAAAATTACGACCAAAAAGTATTTCCAAAAGGTTTATAGGCAATGTTTTGCAACAACCCTCACCTGAGCAGCCTTTGTTTACCTTGACCTTCCATTCAAAACCAAAGGTTATACTCTTCCAGCAGGCCGATTTGAAATGAATTTTTTGGTCAGGTATGACAAAAAATGATTAATTGATCTATACCCTACAGTGTTTTACCGAGTGATTCGATATGATACACAAAAACAAAGCTTCACTACTTGTAACGTTACCGAACTTTCCGCTGTTTTCAAAGAGCAACGCTCTCTGATGTAAATAGCGAAAAATCAAAATATCAAAAAGCGTATTTACATCAGAGAAGACTCGGATTACACAGCCCCACCACAGCCGTCGGCTCAGCAGTCCTAATCAGCCGCTAATCAATGTCAACACTGTAGACACGCTTGCCATTGAAGACTTTGTTGTATACTTTGACTAATGGTTGATAACAAAAATACACAAGCGTGTTTCTATAATGAAATCTATTCCAAAAGTGATAGCGCTAGGGACGCTGGTTAACATATACATTCTAGGCATGCGCAGTAACATAGGTATCAAATATACATGTACAGTACAATATACTACATTTCCCTTCTTTTAAGAAAATTGATGTAATGAAAATCATATGAATGTTCAATCAATTTTAAACATCGAGCTGCTAAAATGAATATCAAATCAAAAGTACAACCAAATGTGTAAGGGTTAATTCAGTCAACGTTATAATTGGTTATCAGTGAAACGTGAGGCTGTAAATGAAAGTTCACCTAGAAAGCGTTGTTTCATTCACGAATCCTGTCAGATATATTTATTTTACTTAGTCCATTCTGCGCTGTTATAACGCTGATTAGGTTTCACTATTCTACCAGACCGTGTGACGTAGGGGTCATTGGGCGCTGAGTCTGGGAGTGTATTATTAACCTCATTTTGCTGGGGCACTTTAAGGGAAGAATTTGAAGGGTTTGCCAAAATGTTGAAATCAGGCTGTTTTATGTCGCTGGTATTTTCATTTGTTTTGATGATAGATCTGCGGTTCCGGCGATAAACAGCACCATCCCTAGTTTGTATGGAATATGACCTATTTTCGTGAGTTTGAACAACTTTCCCAGGTCTCCAGATTTTTCCAAATTGAATTCGAACCGAGTCATCTAAAGATAGAGACTTTAGTGATTTAGAAGTTTTGTCATAATTTTGTTTTTGGGTCAATTTTGACTTATTCATGGATTCTTGTAATTTGTTATTGTCAACTAATTTAGGAATCAAAGCTTCGCTTGTAATTGGCAAAATTGACTTTGTTCTTCTATTGTACAGAAGTTGTGCTGGCGAGTACCCACAATCGAGTGGTGTATTTCTGTACTCTAGAAAGCTAACGTACGGACTTTGATTAGTATCTTTTGCTTTTCTCATCAACTTTTTCGCGATACCAACACCCTTTTCTGCCATAGAATTACCTTGTGGGTATAACGGCGATGAAGTTGTGTGTTTGAAATTCCATTCTCTCGCGAAATCTGTGAATTCAGAGCTTGAAAACTGAGGCCCATTATCGCTAACAAGAATGTCGCATATCCCGTTACGTGATAAATGTACCTTTAGTTTATGTATGACTGAAGCCGCACGCGTGTCATGTAAAAGGTCAACCTCGAAAAATCGGCTGTAGTAATCTATTGTGAGGAGATAATCCTTTCCGTCAAAATGAAATAGATCAGTACCAATTTTTTGGTATGGTCGATCCGGAAATTCTGTCGCGATCATCGGTTCTCGTGCGTTCGAATCTCGATGTGTAAGACAGGTTGGACATTGCAGAACAAAGTCTGTAATTTGTTTCTGCATTCCTGGCCAAAATATGCTATCTTTAGCGCGTTGAACTGTTTTTGTCACGCCAAGGTGGCATGTATGTACTTTCTTGACCATTTCGTTTCTCAAGGACTTTGGTATGACTATACATTGTCCCCTAAAAACTAAATCATCCTCGACCGCAAGTTCATCTCTGTGATTCCAGAAATCTAAAATCATTTGATTGCAGTCTGATCGGTTTGTCGGCCAACCATTTAGTATGGTTTCCTTTAATTTGATCATTTGTGTGTCATTACGGGTTTCGGACTTGACAATTTCTATACGTCTGTCAGTCACAAAGAGCTGCTGTTTGACAGCGTGTACATGAAGATCTAGACCGTCGATCAAATCAGGACATGTGTCTTTGACCGGATGTCTCGATAAGCAATCGCTTACAGGTATGTCTTTACCACTGACATGTTCCACAACGATGTCATATTTTTGCATTTGAAGTAACATGCGTTGTAGTCGCGGGGGTGCTGCTGATAATGGCTTTTTCATGATAGCAGCAATCGGCTTATGATCACAATGGCAAATGACATGTCTACCATATGTGAATTGGTGAAAGCGTTTTAAGCCAAACAGAATCCCTAAAAGCTCTTTCTCTATCTGAGCGTAAAGGATCTCGCTTTTTGTCAAACTTTTTGACGCAAACGCAATCGGTTTACCATCTTGTGACAAGCAACAACCTAGTCCACTCTTGCTAGCATCTGTCTCAAGGGTGAGTGTTTTGCTAGGGTCGTAGTAACCCAATACCGGCGCGTTTGTTATCACGTCCTTAATTTGTTGGAATGCTTGGGTTTGCGAATCATCCCAGTAAAATTCCATTTCCTTTTTCAGGAGGCTCCGAAGGGGGGCTGTCAATTCTGATAAATTGGGAGTAAACTTTTGCATATAATTTACCATCCCAAGGAATGTCTCCAATTTAGCTCGGCTGTCCGGGATTTCGAGCTTTGTAATGGCCTCGACCTTGCGTGGATCAGGCTTTAGCCCTTTGTCGGTGATCACGTGACCGAAAAACGGTACCTCCGTGACGCCAATGATGCATTTATCTGGGTTAAATTTAATACCCTTTTCCCTCGCGCGTTTTAAAGCGTTTTGCAAATTTTCGTCGTGCTCTGCTCGCGTTCGACCATAGATAAGGATATCGTCTACGATAGCCTGTATGCCTGGTAGTCCCTCGAAAATTTCATTTACTTTGCGGAGGAATATGTCACCACTTGACTTTATCCCAAATGGCAATCTCAAGTAACGGTACCTACCGAATGGGGTTGAAAATGTCGTTAACATTGACGATTCTCGATCGAGCCTAATGCTCCAGTATGCATGCGTTATATCCAAGATACTAAAGCATGATGCGCCTGCCAGCTCGGCCGTGGCATCATCTAACGTAGGCATTGGCTGGTGGGGTCTGCGAATAGCTTCGTTTAGCGCTTTGGGGTCTAAGCAAATTCTTAGTTTCCCAGTTTTCGGCTTTTCGACAACAACTATTGAGTTGACCCAGTCAGTGGGTTCATCGACCTTGACTATGATACAGTCTTTTTGCATTTGCTCAAGTTCGGACTTGAGGCGCGTTTTCAGAGCTTCCGGTACCCTACGTGGTGGACAGACTACCGGGATAGCGTCGTCTTTCAAGTGCAATCGAGCATTACCTGGAACTACACCTATTCCTTTGAACAAATCGCCATATTCGCTCATGACCGATTGTTTACAAAGGCTCGTACCTTGCATTTTTGAAGACTCGACATGATAGGTGAGCTTAAGGAGTCCTAGGTCTACAGATGACTTCAAACCTATGATAGCCGGAGCATGACTATCCACAACATAGAATGAAGTTTGAATTGTTTTGTCGTTGTGGCTACATGACATTGAGATCTTGCCTAAAACCTTTACAGTATCGCCCGAATATGATGTTAGTTTACAATCTGGGGCTTGTAATGGGGTTTGAACATGCAACTTTTCGAAGATCTTACGGGATATAATATTGACCTCACTGCCTGTATCAATCTTTAACTGGACAGGGGCTTTCTTTGGACCAAGGGCTAGAGAAACAAATGCACGGTCTGGAGAACGTGAAAAACTGCTTACCCTACCCTTATCTATAGTGTCAATAAAATATTCCTTTAACCAATAATCCTCATCACAGCCACTGGCACCCTGAGAGTCAATGTCATTGGCTGTGTCTATGTCATGTACAACTTTAGACCTACACATTGCTTGAAAATGGTTCATTTTGTGGCATTCACGACACTTTTGTCCGTATGCTGGACAGAGTTTTTTGTCCTTCGCGTGAACGCGTCCACAGTTTCCACACGTTTTGGAAGAGTTTTTGCTCGTCTTCTTGCCTCGACCCGACTGTCTTTGGGCTCGCACCGCGTCTATACCGGCTTGCCTCGTACTGTCGACCATGCCCATCGTTGCCATTTGTTGTCGACAATATTCGTAGTTTTGGGCGATTTGTATGGCTTTGTCCAAACTTAATGTTTCGCCCACGTTCATCAACTTTTCACGAATTGGCGGACAGGTGGTTCCACAAACAATTCTGTCCCTGACCATTTCGTCCTCCATGTCCCCGTACGAACAGTCTCTGACCCTGAGTCGTAATCTTGTGATGAATTGGTCAATTGAATCGTTGCCCTGTGTCTCCAAGTTGAATTTGAAACGTGAGACAATTGGGTTGAGCTTTGGTTGCACGTGTTGTTTGAATTTGGTATAGTACGTGTCCAGCTTTTTGGCCTCTTCTGCTCCCAACGACCACGATTGACAAACGTCCCTGCCTTTGTCACCGACCCAGATTAACAGATAGGCCACTTTTTCTTCCTCTTCTTTAGACTTAAGTGGTCCCTTGAATATCAGTTCGATGTGCCGGAGGAATTTTTCCCATGCATCGGGAAGGTTTGAACTGTCCCAGTCCATTGACGGTGGCGTTATTCCTGACATATCCATTTTCACTTTGTTTCACGGAATGTCCACGGAATGTCCAAAACAAATCTGTTTTATTCTGACACCATGTTGTATACTTTGACTAATGGTTGATAACAAAAATACACAAGCGTGTTTCTATAATGAAATCTATTCCAAAAGTGATAGCGCTAGGGACGCTGGTTAACATATACATTCTAGGCATGCGCAGTAACATAGGTATCAAATATACATGTACAGTACAATATACTACAGACTTAGTGCTTCCTTCTATCAAAAATATCCTATTTAACATATCATCAAAGTCTGTTTACATATATCGATGATTAAATTCGATTTTATAACTTGTTTTACATTTAAATCGAAAGTTGTGACACCGTTGCTGTTGTGTTTACCTTCGATATTAGGTCACGATCAATCTCGAAATTGACGTTGACCATTTTGGAATTCCGAAACTGATCGTTATTCCGAAACTGCTACCAACACCACGTTACTAATTGATGTCCGCCATGTTTTGTAAACAATTTTCTGGTTGACTGGTTCTCAGCTATTGTTCCCTCTATCCTCTCTTGGGACGAAACGCCGGGAACCAATGTGTTAGCAACTTCGATTACAAACCTAGGTGTTTTTATCGGGTTTTGACGCTCTAACTAGAAATGATTACAAATTTTCTAGATCTGTCACACCGAATTAGGTAAAGATGAGATTAAGTCTAGTAATATATAGGTAAAGATTTAGAGAAAAAAGTAGAAATTACTGATAATCAACAAGTTCTTCTTCTCCCATCATGTAATATTTATAAAGGCTAGGCATAGCCTACTTTACATGATTTAACACAGTCTAGATATTTTTGTGACATATTTTCTATTTTTTGTTTAATAATTTCTCGTTTGCAACTTGATTATTATTTGGGACAGTCTAAAATTTCGCCGTTTGGGAAAGGATTCGGCAGTCGCAATTGTTTTTGGTTTTGGAGAGGAGCACACTTAAAGTTTTATTTTTAATCAATTACCACTGTCTAATTATAACACTCCTTTTCCCAAACTGCAAAATATAATGTTTTTGGAAAACATTTTGGGTTTTTAGAAAACGTTGTGGAAAGTGAAGAAAGTGCTTGTGACATGCAATTTCTTCATTTCCACAATGGTTCCTACCCCGAAAGACCAAACAGATTTTTCCATTCACTTGAAATTGTCGTCGGAGCACTAGGCCTACATCTTGGAATTTGGACCACCAGACTTGAACAGTGGCTGATACCAGGGTGTTCAGGGTTTAATTGAACCCCCTCTGTAGTTTGATTATTTCATTTCATGCAAAAAATCTGTAAAAATAGGAAAACGAACCCCGGTCCCTATTTTTATATTCGAACCCCACCCCCCGCACAGAAATCATGGATCCACCGCAGAACTAAAATTGTGTCGTCTGGTAAATGGGCTTACGTTATCAAATCCAAAATGCCATATAAACATACATTTGTCGCACTGATTGATATAGGCGGCTACAGGTGCAAGACCTGGTTTTGACGTCCCTAATAGAATAGGCTTGTGAAAACATTGAGATAAAAGAAGAAACTGCTGATAACCAGCAATTTCTCCTTTTGTCTCAATGTTTTCTGATCTGTATTATTCACATATTTTACCTTAAGTAACATCCACTTTGTCATCTGCAGCACCTTTCAAATTGGATCACCCTAAAATTTTGTCGTTTGGGAAAGGGTTAAAGGTAAAGTTAGAATGTAGACAGGCTGATGAATAGCACCCCTGGAACACAATGAGTGCTGGCGATTCATGATCGTTCCTGCTCCCACAGTGATCTCCGGCCGCAGTCAACGTTCTTTTTGACATTCGTCTCCTACCCAATGGCTGGATGATCGTAAATCTATTGAGGCAATCAGCTCGAAGATGCTAGAAAAGGACGTTACATCAGTCACTGGTGGTGAACTCGGCTAAAGTGAGGGACGTTTTTCTCTACAACAAGGTATAGATATTTTGCGTTTAAAAATAAGTTTAAAAGATTTTTCCTAATGACAATGAATTCTATCTAAAAATAGTCCGGGTTTACCGTTATGTATTGACAAACCGTCGGTGTTGTTATAAAATCTCATAACTACGGCTTTATCGACGGTCTACATTGTTCGGGAAAAAACGTCCCTCGCTTTAGCCGAGTTCACCACCGGTGATCAATAGTAATGGCGCGGGAATCGACGGGTGTCCATGGTTAGGGAGCCTCCAGCTGTCGCGATATGACCATAGCAGTTGAAAGAGGTCTTAATTAATTCATCCTCTCATAGATTAATAAAGAAACTTATAGAGAACAACACGAACCTCGAGCGGGACTGAAAAAATGTCATTATGGCATTTGAGACCATCGTGGATGCAGATCAGCCTGTATTCACACAATCTGATCAAGATCCACGTTTTTTTATGGTAGCTTCGACGCGACACTTAGCGACTGTAACTGTTAAAGATCAACACTTGATCAGATTGCTCGAATATCAGGTAACCGTAAGGTACATGTTTACCCCTACCCCATCACCGGGCAAATAATAAAAATAACCCATTACCACACATTGACGCCTTCTGACTCCCCACATGAAAAAGGCTTTGGAAAACATCGTGGAAAATGAAGAGATTGCTTGTGATAAGCAATTCCTTAATTTCCCATAATGTTTGCTACCACAAAGATAACAACAAAATATTAAATTTCATTCACTTTAAATTGTCGTCTGCAACATCTTTGAATTTGGATCAACCTAGATTTGTGTTGTTGGTAAAGGGTTAAGTTGGCTAACCCACGTGACCATTTAGAAATTAGCCAGGTTCTGGAAAAAACGTCCCTTATAACATTTGAGACAGCTATGTTTTAAGATCAGCATGTACCTAAGGGCAGTCTGATCAAGATCAATGCTGCTCTCACACAGTTGCTACAAGTCATTAAGAAGTTATTTGAGGACAGCATGGATCCTGATCGGACTTTGCGTATGCACAGGCTGATCTGGATCCATGTTATTCTAAAATGCCATACATGACGTTTTTCCAGATCTTGGCTCAAATATACACACGCTTGCCTCAATGCATTTAAAAGAAAATCCCAATAACCTCTCGGCCTATACATCACAGATTTTGATGAGACAAAGCGCATCGTACGAGCCTTTGATGGTAGCAATTCCGGTTCCATCTCAACGTTACACCAAACGCCATGTATTTTTCAAACGTTCTGAAAACGCAATTTTGCACGACGATTCTGCACGTTTCCCACTTTTTTTACACAGACAATTGCTTGTGTTTGACTGTTTAGAAAGACTCCGGGAGTGTTGGTGTAGAGTGAGTTAGCCTATACTCGTGAATGGTTCTCTCAAAGGCGCGTATGGTGCACTTTATGTAACCTAGTCAAAATATTTTGGGTATAAGCTGAGAAATCAAATGAAAACATGCCTTGAGGCGGGCGATTTTTAGGTGGTACTTTTCAAAAAAACTCCATATGAACGAATGCTGTCATTTCATTGGGGACAATGATCATCATTTTCTGATAAAAAATTCAACTAATAAAAAAAGTCCAATTTTACAAGAGAGCACTCATCTGATGCTATGGCAATGATTTCGAATCGATTCTCGTCTGCTATTCCAAATCTTTACTATCTTTCCCAGGGCTTAAAACAGAGTAGCTTGTGGGATATCTGGGTTTCTGAATATTCTCCATATTCAGCAGCACATTTGAATTCGGACCTTGAAGAAAGAAGAAGAAGAAGAAGAAGAAGAAGAAGAAGAAGAAGAAGAAGAAGAAGAGAAGAAGAAGAAGAAGAAGAAGAAGAAGAAGAAGAAGAAGGAGAAGGAGAAGGAGGAGGAGGAGGAGGAGGAGGAGGAGGAGGAGGAGGAGGAGGAGGAGGAGGAGGAGGAGGAGGAGGAGGAGGAGGAGGAGGAGGAGGGGGAGGAGGAGGAGGAGGAGGAGGAGGAGGAGGAGGAGGAGGAGGAGGAGGAGGAGGAGGAGGAGAAGAAGAAGAAGAAGATAAGAAGAAGAAGAAGAAGAAGAAGAAGAAGAAGAAGAAGAAGAAGAAGAAGAAGAAGAAGAAGAAGAAGAAGAAGGAGAAGGAGAAGGAGGAGGAGAGGAGGAGGAGGAGGAGGAGGAGGAGGAGGAGGAGGAGGAGGAGGAGGAGGAGGAGGAGGAGGGGGAGGAGGAGGAGGAGGAGGAGGAGGAGGAGGAGGAGGAGGAGGAGGAGGAGGAGGAGGAGGAGGAGGAGGAGGAGGAGGAGGAGGAGAAGAAGAAGAAGAAGAAGAAGAAGAAGAAGAAGAAGAAGAAGAAGAAGAAGAAGAAGAAGAAGAAGAAGAAGAAGAAGAAGAAGAAGAAGAAGAAGAATTTAGGCCTAAATCAATCACAAAAATCAGCATTTATCAATTTCTTCTTTATTGTCTGTAGAGTTTCAAAGTTTGGAACGAAACATGAATTCTACCGGTTTGGGAAATGGTTATTTAACGCAAATCGTGCACACCCCCTACTTTAACTATCAGTATACGCACTTTCTTAAATCTGTACTTGAGTATTCCTCATACTTTAATCGAACTCGCCTAATTAAGGTCAAAGGTCAGTATACCCACAAGTCCCGCGCAAATTAGAAAAGAGTGAAAAGACGGAAATAATGTTGTTGACAGCTAGCGCGTGGGACGGATTAAATTAGTGATTTATCAATTAGGAATTTATTCAAAGTGCACGTTCAGTACATCAATAAGTGAAACAGGTTCATTTCGGCGGCTGTCATTGGATATTTTCACGGATAACCAGCTGCAGATTTCATACGCTTCATTGATTTTTCATTCGCCGACTTTGTTTACAAAATTCACGATTTCAGGATAACGTATTGCGTGTGTTTAAATCTCTATTTAAATATTGTGTCTTTAATTTTGTGTTACATATGTTTGGAGTAGCATTATGTGAATTATTTAGTTAATTAAAGCAAAAAAGTGAGTGGAAATTGTACAAGATGTCATCCGAAAATGGGGAAGTTTTGTTAGAAGAGGAGAAAATGGATTCTGAGCCGGTGATCGAGTTGAACGGTGTCGACGCTGTCGATGCGGCTAAATCTAAACGTAACTCTATGGGGAAGGAGCCGCCACAGACGGCACCGAAACCTAAACGATCTACAAGTGGTTAGTATTTAGCAGAGCTCTACAAATGGGGGGGGGGGGGGGGTTGTAACGTTTAAATGACTGAGAAAGTCGAACCACGTTTTATATTTTTAATTCTCGAGCCGGAAGTACAGATTTCTTATCTGGCATAGACTAAATCAAAAACAAAATGTTACGGTCGTCTCTAAATGAATAGCAGCATATTCAACATCTCCCTTCTTAAGATTATATAAATGTGAGAATGAAATATGGATCAGTCTATCAATGAATTAAAGCTACCTAATGACTAGTCTAATATTCAAATATGAGTAAATAGGGAGTACCAAAACAGTAAAAGAGTATTCTGTAATTATTACAAAATACTTAAATACAGCTTAGGTCTCTCAATTATTTATTATCTATATGAGAAAAGCTTTTGAGAACATCAAATGTTTGCTTTGTCTTAGTACATGTTCTAATTTAACTGAATTAAGAAATTCAAATACACTCAGTCACTTAAGTAAATGTATTACACTATGGAACCACGAAATCTGTGAACTTTGACGGAAGTTTGACTTGACGCCCTGATTTTGTTGTTTTAACAGGATTTGTTGTAGGTATTATTGGATCACTGTGAGGTTCTTGTTTCTGTTCAGTTGTAGATGTGGTTGATTTAGGTTCCCCAAAATCGTCTGGTTCTACAGATGGTTTAAACTTGGCCCTGGTAGGTTTTAGGAATTTTCTGTTGCGACGATATACATCCCCTGTGTTGTGGTTACGCACTATGTATGATCGTGGAGAGTCATGTTTCCTTTCCACTGTTGCTGGTTCCCAGGTTGACGCATCGTAACGTTTCATTACCACTGACTCACCAACTTGTAGTTTTGGTAGTTCTGTTGAAGAATGTTTGTCATAGTTTAATTTGCTCTTGTTTTGAAGTTTCTTTCGTTTCGTAATTACAGAGCGTGTTGAGACTTTGCTTTTGAGAATCGGTGTTGTCGTTGGAAGTGTTGTTTTGAGCCTTCGGCCTAGGAAAAGTTGTGCTGGAGATTTTCCAAGGCCTTCAATTATAGAATCTCTGTAAATCATAATCGACACATACGGATCACTAGCTTTTTTCAGTAATTTCTTTATCGTCTGGACACCCCGCTCAACATGACCGTTGGATTGAGCATAAATTGGTGAACTGGTTTTATGTTGGAAACCATAGGATTTGGCGAATTGGGCAAAATTGACGGACGCGAATTGCGGCCCATTATCCGAATACACTGTATCCGGAATTCCGTATCTCGAAAATTGACTCTTCATGTACATGATTGTATTGTCACTTGATAAGTCATCGAGTTTTGCAATCTCCGGCCATGAGCTGAATCTATCCACTGATAAAAGGTAGTTGTTGCCTTTGAAGTGAAATAAGTCTACACTAATTGTTGACCATGGTCTATCAGCAATTTCAGTCCTTTGAAGCGGTTCTTTCGGATTTCTGTTTGAATTTTCGGCACACTTTTCGCATGAAGATACTTTTTGCTCAATGTCTGTACACATTCCTGGCCAGAATAATGTTTCTCTACCCCTACTTTTGCACTTATTTATCCCTAAATGAGCCTCATGTATTTTCTCTAGCATTTCAGGTCTCAGAGATTTCGGAACAATGAGTTTGTGCGATTTGAACAATAAATTGTCTATAACCGAAATTTCGTCACGGAAGCTCCAATACGGCTGTATGTCTTTGTCAATTTCAACTTTACTGTTCGGCCATCCTAACAGTACTATTTCTTTTAACTTCCTAAGAACGGAGTCATTTTCTGTCTCGGTTTGAAACAATTTGGTTTTCTCTTCGGAAATAGGCAAATACTTGATTACGTTTACGCTTAACTCTTCACTGTTCAGTTCATCGACAGCTTCATTCAAGAAAGCTCTACTCAGGCAATCGGAAATGTACATTTGGTTACCCGGTTTGTACGTAACCTTTATATCATATCTTTGTAGGCTTAGAAGTATTCGCTGTAAACGCGGAGGAGCTTGAAATAGCGGTTTACCGAATATAGCTTGAAGCGGTTTGTGATCGGTTTCTACCTGAACCTCCCTTCCAAACACATACTGATGGAATTTGTTACACCCATACGATATGGCTAACGCCTCTTTTTCAATCTGCGCATAGTTTTGTTGGGCCGTTGTTAAAGCTCTTGAACCATACGCGATTGGTTGATTTTCTTGGAGCAACACTGCGCCAATTCCTTTCGATGACGCGTCAACTGACAGTGTCAGTGTTTTTGTCGGATCATAGTATCTAAGCACTGGTGCTGAACTTACTTCATCTTTAAGCACAGTAAATGAGTCATTTTGCTCCTTTTCCCATGTCCACTCAGTGTTTTTCTCTAGTAGTACTCTTAAAGGCGCACTTTTTTGTGATAGATTCTTGATGAATTTTCCCAAGTAGTTGATGAAGCCAAGGAATGTCATTAACTCTTTCTTGTTTACTGGCTCTGGCATCTCTTTTATTGCTCTGACCTTCTCTGGGTCTGGTCTAACACCTTCGGATGACAAAATGTGACCAACATAGCTTAATGAACTCTGTCTGAAAAGGCATTTGTCTTTATTCAGTTTCAAATTGTGCTCGCTAACACGCTTTAATACTTGGTTAAGCCTATAGTCATGCTCTTTCATGTCATTTCCCCATATCAAAATGTCATCAACTATTGCTTCGGCACCGTCAATATCCTGAATCATGTCAGAAATTAGTCTTTGATACACTTCAGAAGCAGATTTGATCCCATACGGAAGCCTCGTGAAACTGTATCTGCCATACGGTGTGTTAAAAGTACACAGTTTCTGACTTTCGGAGTCTAGCGGACATTGCCAAAATCCTGATGTCGCGTCAAGCTTCGAAAAAACTTTCGCGTTCGAAATTTGCGGCAAAATCTCTTCGATTGTTTTCAACGGATGATGTTCACGTTTAATAGCCTTATTCAAGTCTTTCGGATCCATACAAATCCTTAGTTTACCATTTGGCTTAATAACAGTCACCATGGAGTTAACCCAGTCTGTCGGTTCTTTCTGTTTAACGATAACTCCTTGTTTTTCCATTGATTCTAGTTCTGTTTTCACTTTGCTTTTGATAGCAAGCGGTATTTTCCTCGGAGCATGGACTTTTGGTTCAACAGATTTGTCTATTGTTATATGATGCTTTTCTGGTAGGCATCCTAAACCATGGAACACTTGGGGAAACAGCTTTTTAATGTCAGCTGGCACTTTCTGTTGATGATCAAGGGAGTTAATTCTCTGAATTAAGTTCATTTCGGTACACGATTCTGCTCCCAATATGGTTTCGGCTTGTTCCATTTTCACTATTTGGAATTTTACATCATATTCCTTGTTTTTCACTTTCACAGGTAACATAGCATGTCCTAGAGTTTCTAAACTATGCCCACTGTAAGATTTGAGGATGGAACTGGATCGCTTTATTTTGTACTGTGGATCTATTAGTTTTAGAGTTTTTTCCGACATTACATTACATTTGGCCCCTGTGTCAATTTGCATTTGTATGGGTATGCCGTTGGTTTCTCCATCTACCATCCAATTGTTTGTTAATGAATTAACATTGTATTTCTCTCCACTAAGCTCTATGATCATGCCGACATAGAACTCATCAGATGACGACACTTCCGACTCATCAGACTCATAATATGCTAATTGGTTTACTCTTTTTGAGCGTTTGTCCCTTTTCGGTTTTCTGTCTCTTGGTACCGATTTACATTTTCTTGCATAATGGTTTTGCTTACCACACTTTTTACACGTTTGACCCATCGCTGGACACTTTTCTGTTTGGGAGTGTGACGCGAATCCGCACCTAGAACATTCTTTTGGTTTGTCCCTTTTAGATTTAGGCCTTGCTCCCTTGTCAGCTATTGTATTCACGTGGTTGTCAGGATTCTGCATTTTCTGAGATTGCGCTTTCGCTATTTCATACGATTTCACAATGTCTAAAGTTCTATCAAGTGTCAAATCTGACCCTTCACAAATTAGCTTCTCTCTCGCTTTTTGGCTTTTGACACCAATCACGATACGATCACGCACCATTTCATCTGGATCATGATACGCACAATCCCTGACTAATGTCTGGAGGTCTGTCACAAACTGATCGAAGGTATTATCACCTTGGAAACAAGTGTGGAATTTGTATCTATTGTACACGACGTTTGTTTTCGGTTTCACGTGGGCTTCAAACTTGGTGATGTGAGCTGCAAGACTTTTCTTGTCGTCTGCCGACAGGTCCCATGTCTCGTACAAAGTTCTGCCCTTGTCCCCGACCCATATCATGAGGTAGGCACATTTTTCAGGTTCCGATTTTTCCTTCAGAGGTCCGGTGAATACAAAGTTTGCATGGGTCACGAACCTTTTCCAGGCCGATTCGACGTCTGGTGCCTCCCAATTCATACAAGGAGCCACACAGCTTAGTCCTTCCATCATGGATTCGTCGATTCTGACACCATGTAACGTTTAAATGACTGAGAAAGTCGAACCACGTTTTATATTTTTAATTCTCGAGCCGGAAGTACAGATTTCTTATCTGGCATAGACTAAATCAAAAACAAAATGTTACGGTCGTCTCTAAATGAATAGCAGCATATTCAACAGGGGTTATGACTTTTCAAGATCTAACATAATAAATTGATTATTCAATAAACATGATGTTGTGGGCACTAATTGGAATCATCTCGCAGAGAACATTCCAACACCATAAGGTTCGGATTTGAAATAAATTTGAAATGTCTGTTTTAAAAAGCATAATTCTTATATTGTGATAAAAGGAGAAGTGTTGGTTATAAGTATTTTGTTTCAATGCATTTCCTGTTAGGGATGTCACACCAAAATCAGTGGTTGTTTGGGAAAGGTTTAAGAAAAAGAGTGCTGAAAATGTTGAGGGGAAAGAATGAACATTCTCAGTATTCTTTTCCCTCAACATCATAAATCAGCATTTTATTCTTTCGTCTCAATGTTTTCTAATTTGTTTCTATGCCAAAAATCAGATACTGTTTGGGTTAAAACAAAAAAATTGCATATCATTTCCTTTGTTTACATTGTGGCCAGATTCTTTTGTTTGAGATCATCAAAAGAGGAAGAGTTTTAGGTTAATTCAACTTTCCTGTAGGTTAACCCCTTCACAAATGACAAAATTTTAGTCAAGTTATCAAATTTCGAACTTGATACAGACTAAAAAATAACTTGTGAATTTCTATTGAATATAGATATAGTAGATAAAGTATTTGACAGCATAGAAAGTATTAATGAAAAGGAAGAAGACTTGCCTTTGTTACAAATTCTATCTTCTTATCTCTCAATACTTTCAAAAACGTTTGTTACAGGGATGTAAAACAGGTCTTATTTCGGAAAGTTTTAATTCAGAAGAATGTTGAAATTTTGTCGTTTTGTAAAGGGTTAAGGGTACAGGTGTAAATTTATACCTTTCTACTTGTGTGCATTAGATTACATTCTAATTTACATACTGTTATACTGTGTGTATAATTTGTTTATGTCAATTGATAAATTAATCGAAATTTATTGAAGATTGATTAAGATTCTATCAGACCAGTGTTTCTTGGAGTTTACACGAGAGAACGGAGCGTGAAGGTCAAGGTCATTCTTTAGAGGAATAATGACTGTGTTTCCCACTTAGGGAGGGTAACAAGAATTAGCTCAATGCTAGGGTGGGCGTGTAAACTCCAAGAAACACTGGTCTGATAGAATCTTAATCAATCTTCAATAAATTTCGATTAATTTATCAATTCTATCAGACCTAAGTGTTTCTTGGGTTTCCACGAGACTTTAGAGCTAAACACAGTCATTATTCATAAACAACCACCTAGTACAAAGTGTGCATAAATTTAAACTATTCTGTAATAGATAGTAACATACCTTTAAGTTCCTTAAATGTCTACCAAGGAACATACACACCTACTAGTCTGTGGTTGATGGTTGAAATATAGCTTTGCTATATCCACTTTCTTCTATGCATCTACTGTAGTAATGATGGGAAGTCTTCGTCGAACTCCAACCAGCCGCTTTAAAAATAGTTCCTATTTGCAGCCCTGTAGTTTGCGCTTTTGAAGTCGATGCACCTCTACAGCTGTGAGGTTGGAAGGCACTTGTATCAATTCCGGCTTTTGTCATTATGTTTTTTAATCCATCGACTTACCGTACTTTTAGTAACTCCCTTATGCGGAGGTACTGTTGAAATTAGAAATTTATTATTCATAGATCCTATCTCCATGGGAGTGTCAGTACAGATCAGATTCGAAGTCTGATTGGAAGATTTGTCCTGCCTCGCGATTTGTTGTTGTTTTTTAGCCATGTTCAACACTAAGCTAGATATTAATCCAGTTTGTTGTCTTTCGAAAGCTTGTTTGTCAGACTCCATTTTGGAGTTTCCGGGGGAATCCCCCTGCGCAACACAGTCTTGAATTTGCAAGTTCCGCGCATCGCTGGTCCTGGCCGCGCCTTGTGGATTTCCCACAATAATGGCGGGCTCGAATGCCGAGGCTTGAGGATTTCCCTCAAGATTTTCTCCCTCGAGCTCGGTCCGTTGGCGCCGTTGGCCGCGCCTTGTGGATTTCCCACAATAATGGCGGGCTCGAATGCCGAGGCTTGAGGATTTCCCTCAAGATTTTCTCCCTCGAGCTCGGTCCGTTGGCGCCGTTGGCCCCGCCTTGTGGATTTCCCACAATAATGGCGGGCTCGAATGCCGAGGCTTGAGGATTTCCCTCAAGATTTTCTCCCTCGAGCTCGGTCCGTTGGCGTTTTTCCGGATTTCCCGGAGCTTCGCTAGCTTTCCCAGCTTTAACCCGAGCCAATTCTAGAGTCCTTTTCAGTACTCGGTCCGCATAAGAACTTTCGCCCTTATGAGCCATTTCGGCTTTTTGTCTTTGTTCTAATTTCTGAACAAAGGACTGTGCAGAAAATATCAATTTTCACAGTTAATCCAATTAATGTCCACACAAATTTTTGTCCAGCAATGTCAGTTGTACTTTCGCACATATAATGACATAAAATTTATATAACAATGAACTTTGCGTTGTAATTAATTAAATTCCAAATTGACAATTTTTCAAGATTTGCCCAGTTCCAATCAATAATATCTGCCACACTTTTTTGCTGGAAATCTTCTGTAGGACCCTGTCAATTACACAGAAAGGTGGAAAACGATAAATTTTTTATCACAATTCCATTGCAAGGAGAAAGCATCAATTGCGACAGCATTTCTATTCTGTTTAAACGAGACATAGTCTTTTATTTCTTTGTTAGACATAGATGCAAACACATCCAATTGGAATTTCCCATAAAACATGTCAATTTGTCTGAATATTTGTGGTTTCAACATCCATTCTGTATCGTCATTTATATTTCGAGATAACCTATCGGCTTCGAAATTATTTGAGCAAGGAACATGAGCAGGATTTATCCAAATTTTCTTTGGAATCGCCCCTAATCTTAATTCTTTACTAAGTGAATGTAGATTTTCTATTTTCCCACCAAAATTGTTAGGAAATTGCTACTGTATTATCCAAATAAATTCTCACATGAGTATTGGAAGTTTGAGCATTTAATCCTTTTAAGACTAGTATTGCTCCTTTCAATGCCAAATAATTTATATGTTCCTGTTGTTCATTCTTACTCCATTTCCCTTCTATTGTGATCCCTGTTGAATTATTTATTCCCCCATATCCAGTTTTACTAGAATCGCTATGAATAAAAACTGAGGGTTCTGTCATTTCAATTACTTTGTAACTGAAATGAGTATTCTTTATCCACCATTGTAACATGTATCTAATGTCTTCTTTTATTGTCTTATAACTATCAAAATATCCACAACGCTTTTTCAAGTTTTGATCTTTAACATTTTCTAAATCTCTGTAATATAATGGAGCATATTGTATACCAGATTCGCTAGTTACCATTTTGCCAATCAATTTCGCAAAAACCCTTCTTGTTACTTTGACTTTCCGAGATAAAGATATATGCATAATTGCACCAAGTCATCTATCCTCTCTGGTGTCAATCGTATTAAGGGAATTTAATACTAACCCTAATTTATATAGTAAAATTATTATTTTTTGAGTTGGGATAAACACAGACTTGTCTGGGTGAATGTAAATCCCAATTTATCCACTAATTCAACAGTGTCTCTGATATTATCAAGACATTCCTGATATGTTGGTCCCTTTAACAAACTATCATCAATATATGGGGCGTTGAAATGTCCCAATTTCCTAAGGTTAGCATAAACAGGCTTAAGAATTTTTGTAAAATTTTGAGGACTTGATGAAAAACCTTGCGGCAAGGTGCAGTTTCTCCCCATTGAAATCTTAATTATTTCCTATCAGATGGGTCAATTGGTACACTGAAATAGGCATCTTTTAAGTCAATTGACTTGACGTATGTGGCTTACAGCAGCTTTTAATGTTTGCATTTTAAAATGGATCTTGTCCATATAATCATTAAAACGCTTTAGATTCAAGATTTCACAGACCCATCTTTTTTATTCACTACTGTCTTTAGTAAGAACCTCCTCTATTATCCCCTTTACTAAAATATGGAAATTTCTCCTTCAATTTTCATAGCCTCAGCATTACCAAAGTCTATGCATTTTGGGGTGAAGGGTTGCCATGGCATAGTGTCCAGTTCCAATTTATAACCTTTCCCAATAGTGTTAGGAATCCATTTATCCGTAGTCAATTTGTTCTATTCAGATTGAAAAATTTTCAACTGACCACCTTGAAATGAATCTGGAGTATTTTCAATTGATATGCCCCTACTTACTTGTAAGGTTGTTATTTCCTGTTGGCTTGCCGAGACTGAGGTTTCCCCCGAGAACTCTGGCCTTTTCCTTTCCAATATTGATTGGAGTAATTGGCACCCTTCATCTGGTTGTCCTTGTTCCACTGGTATCCCCTGCCCTTTCGGGCAGGTGTTTGGGATAAAAAATGATCCGACTTGAATTTCTGGATCTATAGCCAACTGCAGAGGCTTGCCAATGTCAATATAACCTTCTTTTAACCCTTTCACAAAGTCAAACAATTATTGTTTTGATTATAGTTTAGAAAACCGTGAAGGTAAAGAAGAAAATGCTGATAATCAGCATTTTCTCCTTTTCCCTCAAGGATTCCTATGCTGACTGTAAGTTCAATGATCATTCTAGACTTTCTGTTTTCGCTGTCAATTGTTTTGTTTTTCACTGCATCACTTTCAATTTGGACCACTGTCACCAGTGTAAATTTTTTATTCAATTGGCCTTTGAGTAAGGGATGAAAATTTAATTAACATTCTGTTTATTGCTGTGTATAATTTGTTAATGTCAACCTTTTTAAAATTATCTGTAAATGACTGCAGAAGCTTGCCAATGTCAATACAACCTTTATTCAACCCTTTTCACAAACAACAAATTTTAAGGGTGCTCCAATTCAAAAGCTACTGCAGAGGACAAAATGGATGTTGATAAAGATTGGAATTGTATGTGATAATTATAGCCAAGACAATATCAAGGCAAAAGGAGAAACTGCTGGTTTTCAACCCCTGCTGGGAGTGGGGGGGGGGGGGGGTGTTCTGCCTCCAACAACTTGGTCTGTAACTAAGTCAGTAACTATATCCCATGTGTATTTCAGGTTGTGTCAAAGAGGCTCTGTCACATGTCCCTGCAAAACATCGTCATCATCAGCAGCAACAATAACAACAACATGGTCATCTGTCATTGACTATGTCCTACTTGCCTGGGCGTTAATTAGAATAATTACGGTATATATTCTCAGTTTTCAGTAAGTGTAAGCGAGGCTCCGTCACATGTCCTTCCTAATCACCATCATCAGCAACAACAACAACAACATGGTCACCTGTCACTAACTATTTCCTTATGTGCCCAGGTGTTTATTAGAATGATTACAGTAGTATACATAATAACATGTACATATATATGTTCTCTTTTTACAGGAAATGTAAGCGAGGCCCCGTCACATGTCCCCTCAAAGCATCATCATCATCAGCAACTACAACAACAACATGGTCATCTGTCATTAACTATGACCTACATGCTCGGGCATTTATTAAGAATAACTACGGTATATGTCCTATGTATATTACAGGAAGTGTCAGCGAGGCCCCATCACATGTCCCCGCAAAACATCATCATCAGCAACAATAACAGCATGGTTAGTAAGTCAGTAACTATGTCCTACATTCCCAGGCATTTATAAGAATAATATCAGTATATACCGGTATGTCCTCTGTATATTACAGGAAGTGTCAGCGAGGCCCCATCACATATCCCTGCAAAACATCATCATCATCAGCAGCAACAACAACAACATGGTCATCTGTCAGCGGAGGAAATGGATCAACAAAGAAAACAACAAGTGGCTTATGAGTACCTGTGTCATCTGGAGGAGAGTAAAATGTGAGTATCCTTCCTAAAACAAGACAGAGCTCCAGATAAGAGGGAATGATGACTTTGTAAACTGTAATAATTCTGTTATTGTTCCCCAAACCCTATATTGTGGGCACTCATTTGTATCGTCTCATCGGAACGATTCAATTGAGTACCCACAACATAGGGTTTGGAATTGAAACAAGTAAGTTAGAATGTCTTCACTCCTACTTATCTGTAGCCCTGACAAAGACTTGGTTTTGATGTCCCTTATAGGAAAGGATTGGAAAAACATTGAGGCAAAAGAAGAAAATGCTGATGACCAGCATTTTCTCCTTTTGCCTCAATATTTTCCCTATTCTCTGATCTGAGTAGATGAGAAAACAACAAGTGGCTTATGAGTACCTGTGCCATGTGGAGGAGAGTAAAATGTGAGTATTCCAATCATTAGCCTTTTGTCAAACAGCAAAATTTTTATGTTTGTCCAATTTGAAGGTTTTGTAGACACAAGGGCAAAACAATATATTCAGTGTTGAATGATTGAATCTAGCTTTGCCATCCAGGAGGCCCGACGGGCCCACAGCTCTTGGTCAAGAGGGTAATCCAAGCCAAATACTGAGACAAATGATTGAATGAATAAATTCTAGATATCTCAACAGTCAACAATTTATAATAGGCCTTTAGACACAATAAAACCATTATTTGCATGTTTTCATTCAGAAAAGACTTCATAATGTATTAAGCAAAGTGTGTCATTTGGGCCAAGGCTTTGTTCTGAAGGGGGTCATTTTGTATTTTTGGGGGTCAATTTGGCCATAGCCCCCCTCTAGATTCCAGGATTATATCCACTACTAAAACAAATGAAGAGCTAATGGTCTATACAAATTGCTCTTGAACAGTATTGAGTAAGAGGTTTTTGTCTTGAAGCTAGTTTGAAGTGTTTTTGTTGCTTGTTAAATGTTACTATAAGAGGTTGTCAACTTGATAGTTGCCAGTAGAAACTAGATTTTAGTCTAATCTATGACAATATACATTTCGGCAAGTTTTGTATCGAAAAAAAAAAAAAAAACATTGTGGGAAAAATTATCTAGTCGGCATTTATTTTTTTCCACATTCATGCTACCCTCCGAGCAGAGGTCATGATTCGCTATCATTTGAACAGCCTGCAAAAAGCATTGAGACAAAAGAAAAAAATGATGATAACCAGCAGTTTCTCCTTTTGTCTCAATATTTTTTGTCCTATTTTGTACTCAAATACTGTTTTTATGAACACATCTTATGAGTTAATTGTATGCAGTATCTTTCTAATTTGAGTGGCCTTGAATATTGGTGTCTGGAAAAGGGTTAAATTGTGCAAAATAATGCTTCTGATGTAGGCAAAATGTCTAGTATACATTGAATCTGTTACATGTATTTAACCCTTTCCCAAACAAGACCTGGTTTTGACGTCTCTAACAGAAAAAGCAGAGCTTCAGATTTATTTGAAGAATGGTGGGTCGAAATGACCCATGGCAGGGAAATTGATGGGTCATTTTTGGAAATGATGGGCCATAGCAATGAAAATAAACATAGTGATATAAAAAATTTGTAAAAGCTTGGGCCGCTTGGCCCCTGGAGTTGAAAAGTGATGGGCCATATTTGCAAATAGTGTGTCAAATGGCCCGGGCCCACTGTCAATCTGAAGCTCTGAAAAAGGCTTGAGAAAACATTGAGACATATTTTATACAAATCCTATCTTTAATAACACCCATTATGTCATTTGTGGCAATTTTTGAAGTGGATCACCCTAAAATTTTGCTGTTTGGGAAAGGGTTTAACAAACAAGGAGATGACTCAAGTTTGATAACAATGTAATATTGGTGTACTTTCTCTAACATTTTTCTGTTTCTATTACTGGTTTGGAAAGTTTAGAAGAAAGGATGAATTGCACTTATTGCTTACATGGCTTGCCTTTTAGGCGGTAAATATTGTTGGAAAAAAAGTATATCAACAGTGAAAAATATGGGGATGCAGGGTTAGACACTAACTGTCCCAACCAAGGAGTCCGCCATACTCCCATCAAGAGAACTTGGGGAGTCCAGTCAAAAGTAAAGGAGTCCGAAAAGAAGCAAATATTGTATGTTGCATGCATGCTGCCTTTTATCTGTGACAATGTCATTTTCATGTCTGCATGGAATACTAAAGAATAAATGCAGTACAATAGATCTTGTTATTTTGATCCAACAGCTTTTTATTATTTTGCTTATGATTTTTCGACAGATTTTTTAAGGAGTCAGTCGGACTCCCTGTGCTGAAAATCGGGGAGTCCCACAAATTTTTGGGGAGTCTCGGACTCAGGGACTCCCCTTAGTGTCGAACCCTGGGATGCCAAAATAAAAAATATGCCCCTGATGTGCACAAATTGTCTTTATATGCAAACTTGGAGAAGATTCAAGTTTGATAACAATGTAATATTGTTATACTTTCTCCTACATTTTTGCGTAACCATGATTTTTGACTGCTATCAATGTTGGGAAATCCTCTGGGTTTAGGATAAACGTTACATTGTACTGTTATTGACTCATCATACTCTGATATATTTTGATAAATGTAAGCTATATTGCAAGTATTGCAAGCATTGTGAATCTATCACTAAACGATTTGTCAAATACGTTTCGGGATCCACATCACATCAACTTTACATCCAAAAATATACTGCATGGGTCTGCTGTTTTAGACATGTTCCGGCCATGATGTGGACTCGGTGTTGAGTTAATTGTTTTCGCTGTCAATTGATATAAACAGTTACATGTACCTATTAACAATGATGTATCGTAGGAAGACCTTGAAACAAACCTTGCATATTGATGGTTACATTCATAAAAGCCGTAATTGCAGCTTGGATAAGCAGTGTAGTTACGACATTTCCAAACATAGTGGAGGATATACACCATATAATGATTATCGGTAAATGGGTAATTATAGGAATGAATCATGACAAGTGTTTACAGTTTTGTCATCAAGTAATATTATATATCATCGGTGCTATGACAAAATGGCGTAACAAATTAGTTACGCCATTTTGTCAATTTTTTTTTATAAATGCTTTCTACTAAGTATTTAGGAGTGCATATCCTGTCAAAAACGGCGTTTTTCTACACCTATTAGAACCCTTTCAATTATCATGTGACAAAATTGCGTAACTCGATTTAGCTGACAAAAATGCGTTATACGTAGACAAATTTACACGAGAGTAATAGTGAGTTACGCAATTTTGCCGGCATATTTTTTAACATTTTTCAAAACGGCAAAAACGTTTTTGGCTCTCCTGAAAAAAATGGTTTTCGAGCAAAATTTCTATTACGCCATTTTGTCATAGCACCGACGATATGTATAACAGACAACAGTCTAGTCTGGAAACATCTTAACCTTTTCCCAAACAACAACAATTCTACATTTTTGAATGGTCCAATTTGAAAGCAGATACAAATGACAAAACTTGTCTTTCAAACTGTAACCAGTCCTTGTTTGGGAAAGGGTAAGCTCAGTCTCAAGATTTCAAGATACATGTATTGAGACTGATGCATCATGAAAATTAAAACGATACAACGAAATAATGAGAAACTTTACCCATAACCAGACAACAACCAGTATGGACTAAGATCAGCCTTCATAAATGTGCAACCAAACCCAACCATCAGGGGAGCTTTGTGAGTTTCTGTCCATTGCTTATGAGGACATATTACGGCAGTAACTTCTTTCTCTTTTTAGCTCACCTGAGCACAAAGTGCTCAAGGTGAGGTATTGTGATCGGTCGTTGTCCGTCGTCCGTCCGTCCGTCCGTCCGGCCGGCCGTCCGTCCACAATTTCTTTAAAGATCTTCTTCTCCCAAACCAGTAGACCAATTTTCTTGAAACTTGGCAGGAATGATCCTTGGGTGAAGGGCTTTCAAAGTTGTTAAAAGAATTTGATTCCATCAAAGACTCTGGCTGCCGCGGCATGAGAAAAGGGGAAAATAGCCAACTCTTTTAAAAATCTTCTTCTGCCTAATCAGTTGGCCAATATTCTTGAAACTTCACATGAATTATCCTTGAGTGAAGGGCTTTCAAAGTTGTTAAAAGAATTTGATTCCATTAAAGACTCTGGCTGCCGCGGCATGAGAAAAGGGGAAAATAGCCAAATCTTTTAAAAATCTTCTTCTGCCTAACCAGTCAGCCAATATTCTTGAAATTTCACATGAATGATCCTTGAGTGTAGGGCTTTCAAAGTTGTTAAAAGAATTTCATTCCATGAAAGACTCTGGCTGCCGCGGCATGAGAAAAGGGGAAAATAGCCAAATATTTTAAAAATCTTCTTCTGCCTAATTAGCAAGCCAATATTCTGGAAACTTCACATGAATGATCCTTGGGTGAAGGGCTTTCAAAGTTGTTAAAAGAATTTGATTCCATCAAAGACTCTGGCTGCTGCGGCATGAGAAAAGGGGAAAATAGCCAAATCTTGTAAAAATCTTCTGCCTTCAACTAGTTGGCCAATATTCTTGAAACTTCCCATGAATGATCCTTTGGTGAAGGGCTTTCAAATTTTTTTGAGAGACTTTGATAACATCAAAGCCTTTGACTTCCGCGGCATGAGAAAAGGGGAAAATAGCCAAATCTTTTAAAAATCTTCTGGCTTACTACATGTAGTGGGCCAATATTCACATGAATGATCTTTGGGTGAAGGGCTTTCAAAGTTTTTATAAGAATTTGATTAATATCAAAGCTCTTAGTGCAGTGGCATCAGAAAAAGGGTAAAAGAGCAAACACTTTTGAAAAGGCTGAATTTTGTTTCATTCTTTTGAAAAACTAAGGAAAAGGGGCTTTATTGCAAAATTCTTAATTTGCCGCTATACAGGTCAAAATGTTTATTTCAACAAGGCAAGAAATTTCAGGTGAGCGATCTAGGGCCATCATGGCCCTCTTGTATACACAAATCACTTGTAGTCAGCTGGCACATCTAAGTAGAGGTTTTGATTTGAATTTATAGATGAAAGTCGGAAGGAAGTGTATATGTCAGCCCTATACTCAAGTACTTTGTCTCATTTCAACAACCTTATAAAGAATAAATCCTTTACCTCACAAACAAGTGTTGTTTTAGAGATAAGTAATGGTAAAAAACAAAGACACAGGAAGGTTGTGAAACCTTCCGATAGTTGATTGTTGCATGCAACATCAGAAACTTTACATGTATACCTAATACATCATGATTTTTTGCCACATTTATAGCATAGTTGGTAGGTTGTCAGACTCTCGATTATTAGGTCCTGGGTTCAATCCTTTGTTGCAGCTAACATCCTCTCTGATATTAAATGTTTCCAACCAATGGGTGGATATTTGATAAACATAAACCTATTAGGGAGAGCAGCTGGAGGCATGGAAAGGATTTTGTTTTACTAGTGAATAAAATGACAGTAATAAATGACTAGTTGCTCCATCTGCCACGATTTGACAAGAGATACTGTTAAAAACAGATATAAAACAACATTCAATAAATTCCTGATTTATAGTTGGGCTTATTAGGAAACCATATGATTGCAATGGGCTGCATTCAATCCAATTTGAGCAATCAATTATGACATTGGGTGGGGTGGTAACATACACAACATAGTGGCTAGACATTCCATCATGCAATATTTAGTGTTAATGTGTGGGCAAAACAAGTCCATGACAATAAAGCCTAGTTCATCATTAATCACAATAAATCATTGATATATTCACATGATGATGATTTGTACAGTCTTACTGAACGCTCCGATGATTTACACTTAATGTATTACCGCTTGCCCAAACAAGACCTGGCCCCGGTTTTTCGAAAAAACTTAAGTACATACTCATGAGAATATGCTCAACTTCAAGGAAATACTCTCCAATGTTGAAGGGTATTCGATTGAAGTTCATGTGGATTTTGTGCGATTTGAGCATGGTGCTCAGATTTGAGTCTGAGAACATACTTAAGTTTTTAGCTCACCTGAGCACAAAGTGCTCAAGGTGAGGTATTGTGATCGGTCGTTGTCCGTCCGTCCGTCCACAATTTCTTTAAAGATCTTCTTCTCCCAAACCAGTAGACCAATTTTCTTGAAACTTGGCAGGAATGATCCTTGGGTGAAGGGCTTTCAAATTTGTTAAAAGAATTTGATTCCATCAAAGACTCTGGCTGCCGCGGCATGAGAAAAGGGGAAAATAGCCAACTCTTTTAAAAATCTTCTTCTGCCTAACCAGTGGGCCAATATTCTTGAAACTTCACATGAATGATCCTTGAGTGAAGGGCTTTCAAAGTTGTTAAAAGAATTTGATTCCATCAAAGACTCTGGCTGCCGCGGCATGAGAAAAGCGGAAAATAGCCAAATCTTTTAAAAATCTTCTTCTGCCTAACCAGTCAGCCAATATTCTTGAAACTTTACATGAATGATCCTTGAGTGAAGGGCTTTCAAAGTTGTTAAAAGAATTTGATTCCATCAAAGACTCTGGCTGCCGCGGCATGAGAAAAGCGGAAAATAGCCAAATCTTTTAAAAATCTTCTTCTGCCTAACCAGTCAGCCAATATTCTTGAAATTTCACATGAATGATCCTTGAGTGTAGGGCTTTCAAAGTTGTTAAAAAATTTCATTCCATGAAAGACTCTGGCTGCCGCGGCATGAGAAAAGGGGAAAATAGCCAAATCTTGTAAAAATCTTCTGCCTTCAACTAGTTGGCCAATATTCTTGAAACTTCCCATGAATGATCCTTTGGTGAAGGGCTTTCAAAGTTTTTGAGAGACTTTGATTCCATCAAAGCCTTTGACTTCCGCGGCATGAGAAAAGGGGGAAAATAGCCAAATCTTTTAAAAATCTTCTGGCTTACTACATGTAGTGGGCCAATATTTACATGAATGATCTTTGGGTGAAGGGCTTTCAAAGTTGTTATAAGAATTTGATAAATATCAAAGCTCTTAGTGCAGTGGCATCAGAAAAAGGGTAAAAGAGCAAACACTTTGGAAAAGGCTGAATTTTGTTTCATTCTTTTGAAAAACTAAGGAAAAGGGGCTTTATTGCAAAATTCTTAATTTGCTGCTATACAGGTCAAAATGTTTACTGTAAACCAGGAAATTATTTCGCGCTTTTTAAGTTAGCGTCTTTCGCGGGTGGGTGAGATTCGCGAACTTAAAACGCCGCAAAAAGGCTACTTTCAATAAAAACGCGAACTTTAATCGCTTTGATAGTTTTAGCTTCGGGAAAACCTATGGGGAGACGTTTTATTTCCACTAGACGTATTTACTACTATATAAAAAAGGGAAATATCTTTTTCATAACAGGATGTAAGTGAAACGTTTTCTTCATTTCAGACTACTTTCGTTTTTATCCAAAAATACATAGATATTGTGACATATTGAAAAACACGACATTGAAAGATTAACCAACTTATTCAACTAGATATACCTGCTTGAAATTGAGAAAAGGCATTCGAATGCCGAGTATGATAGCAAAACCTCGTAACTAAAGTTTGAAATTAGCCACAGCTATGAGGTTTGAATCGTCCTTCGATGATATTGAATAAAACTGTCATTATCGCTTCTCGATGCTATAGGTAAATGGGTGTGAAGTTAATGTAATGCTCAAATTCTATGCATTGTGTTACAAACTGTAATCCAGTATACTATAAAGTGTGAAATAAAACAATGGGTCGATTGAAACTTACTTTGACCAAACTGTCAATGGCGACTAAAATATCGTAAATGCAGTCATATTTCAATATGTAATTATCTGATTCCCCATATTATTCAACATATCAATTTTGCAATTCTCCCATAGCGTGTTTTGTTTCGCGCGATTTGCGGACAGCATTGATCCGCGAACTTAAAACGCCGCGAACAACCCGAGTGCATGAAAACGCGAACATTTCTTGACGCGAACTTATCCTGGTTTACAGTATTTCAACAAGGCTAGAAATTTCAGGTGAGCGATCTAGGGCCATCATGGCCCTCTTGTTTCGAGAAACGGGGCCTGGTTTTGATGTCTCTTATGGCGGAGGCCTGGAAAAACATTGAGGCAAAAGAAAAACATGTATGCTAATAATCAGCATTTTTTTCTCCTTTTGCCTCAATATTTTCTAAACTAAAATGTGGAAAAAAACTATCATTAGAAACATCAAAATTGATGTATGTAGTAGCTCTCAAATATGACCAGTCTAAAATTCTGTCGTTTGGGAAAGGGTTACTTGGGAAAAGGTGAACAGTTGATTTTCTGCATAATGTCTTGCCTGAGGTTCATATCTGACCTTGACCGTCATGGCCCTCTTGTTTAAAAGTATGTCTTGATGCAAAGATTGTTTATTCTAATGAGTAGAAATACTATCAGTTTTTATACGCCGCCGGAGGCGGACGTATATTGGCGTCATCTTCTCCGTCTGTCCGTCCGTCCGTCCGTCCATCCGTCCATCCGTCCATCCGTCCGTCCGTCCGTACGTACGTCCACTTTTCTTGTCAACGCAACTCCTCCTAAGTTTCTGGCTGGATCTTCTTGAAACTTGGTCAATGTTATCACCTCAATTGGTAGATGTGCATGAAGGAAGGATTTTATGGTTCGTTGATTTTTGCCTGAGTTATGCCCCTTAAAAACTTAGTCTCTGGGGCTTATTGAAATTGCAGCCTTGTCAACGCAACTCCTCCTAAGTTTCTGGCTGGATCTTCTTGAAACTTGGTCAATGTTATCACCTCAATTGGTAGATGTGCATGAAGGAAGGATTTTATGGTTCGTTGATTTTTGCCTGAGTTACGCCCCTTAAAAACTTAGTCTCTGGGGCTTATTGAAATTGCAGGCTTGTCAACGCAACTCCTCCTAAGTTTCTGGCTGGATCTTCTTGAAACTTGGTCAATGTTATCACCTCAATTGGTAGATGTGCATGAAGGAAGGATTTTATGGTTTGTCGATTTTTGCCTGAGTTACGCCCCTAAAAAACTTAGTCTCTGGGGCTTATTGAAATTGCAGGCTTGTCAACACAACTCCTCCTAAGTTTCTGACTGGATCTTAATGAAACTTGGTCAATGTTATCACCTCAATTGGTAGATGTGCATGAAGGAAGGATTTTATGGTTCGTTGATTTTTGCCTGAGTTATGCCCCTTAAAAACTTAGTCTCTGGGGCTTATTGAAATTGCAGGCTTGTCAACACAACTCCTCCTAAGTTTCTGGCTGGATCTTAATGAAACTTGGTGGATGTTATCACCTCAATTGGTAGATGTGCATGAAGGAAGGATTTCATGGTTCATTGATTTTTGCCAGAATTATGCCCCCTTCAATCTTAGTCTCTGGGGCTTAATGATATTTCAGCCTCGTGAATGCAATTCCTTCCAGGTTTTTCACTGGATATTTATAAAAACCTTTTTGTGAACACAATTTTTTAAAGGTTTTTCAGTGAATATTTATAAATCCTTGTCAATGTCATTTTTTTGTCTCAAGTTTTATAAGTGGCGGCGTATATTGTGACGATGGCACTCTTGTTTGACGTTGTTATTTATAAGCGAAAAATACGCTTCTATGGTTGAGACAGAAATGGCAAATTCTATATAAATCTGAACTGTTGTCCACAACAATTTGTTATTTTTAGCACAAAAATATATATTTCTCGTAAACAGTTCAATATTTTGGCTTGAAATTTTCAGAATTTCTATAAGAAAAGATTTCTTTCAAATAGAATAAAAGTATAATTAAAGTAGAAATAATTGTGAAATGTCACTTTAAGGAGTATTCTGATCCAGATTCAGTACTTATGCAAAAAAACGAAATTGTATAAGTTAATGAAAATGTTACTGCCAATATAAAACAAGAGGACCATGATGGTCCTATATCGCTCACCTGAACCAAAATGATATGAGCAACATTTTTGTTCAATTCAATTGATATTTATGACTTTAAGACTAAGACTTAAAACGAACTTATGATCAATAACATTGTGAAAATCAAACTCATCCGAGATGTAACGGTGCCCAACACTGTGTCAAAGTTTTGCTTTGAATGATAAATAATTGTAGATTCTAGAGTATAAACAAGGTCGATAACCGCCGAAAACAGCATTTTATCAAATTCAAGGGCACATAACTCTCGACTTTCTGATCAGATCCATTTGAAAATCCAACTCATCCAAGATCTTATGCTCCCCAAGAATGTGTCCAAGATTTGTCTTGATTGGTCAATAATTGTAGATTCTAGAGTGTAAACAAGGTCGAAAACAGCCAAAAACAGCAATTTTGTCAAATTCAAGGGCACGCAACTCTCGATTTTCTGATCAGATCAGACTGGAAATCATCCTGAATAGAGATCTTATGGTCCAAAACACTGTGTCCAAGCTTTGTCTTGATTGATTGATAATTGTAGATTCTAGAGTGTAAACAAGGTCGAAAACAGCCGAAAATGGCAATATTGTCAAATTCAGGGGCACATAACTCTGGACTTTCTGATCAGATCAAACTGAAAATCAAGCTCATCCGAGATTTTATGGTCCCCAACAT
Organism: Fragum sueziense; assembly: GCA_963680895.1. Taxonomy (NCBI): domain Eukaryota; kingdom Metazoa; phylum Mollusca; class Bivalvia; order Cardiida; family Cardiidae; genus Fragum; species Fragum sueziense. Next base: position 59,610,147 of record OY804598.1, on the reverse strand, counting down.
TGTGTCCAAGTTTTGTTTTCATTGATTGATAATTGTAGATTCTAGAGTGTAAACAAGGTCGAAAACAGCCGAAAATGGCAATTTTCAAGGGCACGTAACTCTTGACTTTCTCATCAGATCAAATAGAAAATCGAACTCATCCGAGATGTTATGGTCCCCAACATTGTGTCCAAGTTTTGTATTGATTGATATATAATTGTAGATTCTAGAGTGTAAACAAGGTCGAAAACAGCCGAAAATGACAATTTTGTCAAATTCAAGGGCACATAACTCTAGACTTTCTGATCAGATCAGACTGAAAATCGAACTCATCCAAGATCTTATGGTCCCAAACATTATGTTTTAGTTTTGTCTTGATTGATCAATAATTGTAGATTCTATAGTGTTAACAAGGTCAAAACCAGCCGAATATGGCAATTTTGTCAAATTCAAGGGCACATAACTCTGGACTTTCTGATCAGATCATACTGAAAACCAAACTCATCCGAGATCTTATGGTCTCCAACATTGTCTCCAAGTTTTGTTTTGATTGATCAATAATTGTAGATGCTAGAATGTAAACAAAGTCAAAAACGGCTTTTTTGGACATTCAAGGGCAGATAACTCAGCACATTCTGGTCCGATCTTGCCCATAATTGAACTCATCCGAGAACTTACGACCATACTTGTTTTGACTAAGTTTGATCAAGATTGATTAATCTTTGTGGATGCTAGAGCATAAACACCAAATTGTGGATGGACAGACGGACAGACGGACAGACGGACGGACGGACGGACGGACAGACGGACGACGGACAAAAAGCGATCACAATAGCTCACCTTGAGCACTTTGTGCTCAGGTGAGCTAAAAAGGTTAACCCATTGCAGCCATAGCACAGTTGGTAGCGCATTGGAATCACTCTTGAGGTCCCGCTTTTGATCCCCAGTCTCAGCAATCATCCTTTCTGACATTTATCTCCCGCCAGTGGTTGGATAATAGTAAACCTAACCTATGTTTGAGAGCAGCTGGAGGCTCAGTAAGGATGTTGTGGTAGTACTTATGTACAGAATTCCTTGGTTAGAATAAGATTCTCAGCAACTGCAAAATGATCATAGCAGTTACAAGAGGTTTTCAACCCAATCCCATTACTGCACAGTGACGCCTTTTGACTCCCTAACAAGAAAATACCTGGGAAAACATTGTGGAAAATGAAGAAATTGCTTGTGACAAGCAATTTCTTCAGTTTCCACATTTTTTTCTAACCCAAAATGGAAAGATTTGTAACATTTCGTCAACTTGAAATTGTCGTCTGCAATACCTTTCAAATTTGAACAGTCCACAATTTTGTCGTTTGGGAAAGGGTTAACCGATCAGTCCTAGATGGTCCCTACAAGTGTGAGTGTTCATAAAATAGTGGGGCTATTCTGGACACCAGGGTGTCGACGTAACACTTTGGGTGTTTTCACATGCACGTTTGTCAAATCTCTGTTTCTACTAATGCTATTGCTCTGAAACTTTGCACATAATTTTAAGACCATAATATTAGCCTCTAGGCAAAGATTCATTACTCTAGCATTACCCTTTTTGGACTAAGAATTTTTCACTATCCAGCACTTGATAGTTGCGCGCTTTGCTGTCCTGAGATAGCTCTTGTTGTGCGACAAGTCACATGTAGGGTATATTACAACCAGATTATGACTGCTTGAATGAACTGTCAAAGTTTTGGAATTTGGATTGAATATAAAAGCAACATACTTGAAACTTTATTACATTGTGCAGGCCGTATAAGGAAATGGCATCTTTAAAACTTCACCCATACATCCTGATTGAGTATGAACGATCAGGAAAGGATATTAACCCTTCGATTAGTTTAAACCATAATTATCAAAAATTTTTGGTTTTGACATCCAAATTTGGTAAATTATGGATGCTTTATGCATGGGAAAACATTGAGGCAAAAGAAGAAAATGCTGTTAATCAGCATTTTCTCCTTTTGTCTCAATATTTTCTGTGCTATGTTATACACAAATCCCATCTTTATCAGTAGAGCCTGGATAGCTCAGTTATTAATAATACAGGAGTCTACTTTTAATTCAGGGTGGTTTGTTCAAACTCCAGCTCAGCCAATTTCATTTCGTGCATTTGACAAAAATGTTTTGCCTTTCCAGGGCTAGAATTACCTTAAAAAAATGACTAGCAATATTTTGCTTGTGACTTTTGAAATCACTAGCAAAAAGGCAAATTAACTCGCAATTTTGTTTTTATTTTAGAAAATAAAGTTAAATATGGTGCATATAGTTGTTCTTTCTAAGGAAATGCCTGAAAGCTGGTACAGTTAGTAAATATTTTGAAGTTGTTTTGTTTGCCGTTTCAGGCTGCATTGATCAAACTTGTGGGTGGGGATTATTTTTCCACTAGCCAAAAAAATCTAGTGTCAGATAGAATCACTAGCAATTCTTAATTTTAACTAGCAAATTGCTAGTATGCTAGTGGAAATTCGAGCCCTGCTTTCACAGATGGATGTGATTCATCTAAATGAGCAGTTGCTGAAGGCTCAGATTGGATGTTGTAATATTTACCATAGTAGTGGTGAGAGAAAAGCCTGGGAGCTATAAGGTGCTCCAGCCATCGGTGTATGACAAAAGTAGCTGAAATTTGTGTAGATCTTTATCAATATGTATTTTGTCATCAGCAGCAATTTTCATTCTGGAATAGCCCAAATTATTTACAGTTTGGGAAAGGCTTCAGAAGGGAAAAGAGGATTCTCAAAGAATGAAATGAAAGTTACAAACATATTAGAAGCTGAAATAAGATATTGCCAGAGCAGCAGATAAGAGGGGTAAAAGCATTCTAAATGTGTTTAATTTAAAATCAAACCCTATTTTGTGGGTACTCATTAGAATCGTCTCGATGAGACGATTTTAATGAGTACCCACAACATAGGGTTTGATGGGGAGACAGTGTAATATTGCATTTTGAAAAGGCTATTATGCAATCTCATCTGTAGATCTGAATTGCTACTTTCACAACAAAGATACCAAGTCTCTTTTATCTTTGTCATCTCTATTTCCCACCATTATTAATGTTTTGAGAATTCCCCTGTTTGATAATTATTTTATTATCCCTTTCTCAAATGGCTAGAATTATGACTTTCTATTTGAAAGCTGCTGCAAATGACAAAATGGGTGCTAGTAAATATCTAGCATTTGTAAATCTTATAACAGAGAAAATTTGAGGCAAAAGGAGAAAATGCTGTTTGTCAGCAATTTCTCCTTTTGCCTCAATACTTTCCAAGGTCTATTGTTAAATTTAACCAGGTTTGTTTGGGAAAAGGTTAAAGGCCCTGAATGCTGCTTTGGTACAGGATTAAAATACTCAGCCAATGTCCCATTCTCTTCCTGTTTGTGGTTTGTTCACTTTGTTGAATGGGTATTCAACTAATGCATTGGTTTAGTTTATCTCTTTCTGACTTGACCCTTTCCAAAGCAAGATTTGTATTTGATGTCCCTAAATATAGCTACCTGTAGATAAAACTTTTCAAAATGCACTAATTCATTCATTGTTCATCCAATCCTATTTTATGGGGCACATCATCAAGACTATTCCAACAAGTACCCACAACATTGGGTTTGGATTTGAAATGAAAGATTTAGAATAGCTTTACCCCCTCTTATAATTTTATTATGTTGCCCTGCCAAAGTTCAAGGTCATAGGTCAAGGTAAAATGTCAAGGTCCATGATATAAAATATCCTGTTCTTTGGGTATAGATGTTTTACAAACACAACTTGTTAACCCTTTCCCAAACAAGGTTTTGACGTCCCTATTAGAAAAGGGTTGGGAAAACATTGAAACAAAAGAAGAAACTGCTGATGACCAGCAGTTTCTCCTTTTGTCTCAATATTTTCTGTGCCATATTTTACACAAATCTTATCTTTAATGACATCCATTTAGTCATGGCAATTTTTGAGGTGGACCACCCTAAAATTTTGCCGTTTGGGAAAGGGTTAATGTCATGACAGTAAAATTAAAGTCAAGATGCATTTTGATAGGGTTTTGTTGGCAAGCTTTCTTGCCATTGTCTGAAGCTGTGAAGTTTGTATTTAGGGATATTTGTAGCTATATAGATTTAATTATCGTACATACATGATGATGTAACTGTCTTTCCTTCTCTCGCTGTATCAGGATATTTAATCTGTAGATCTATATCAATTTCATCATGTACTTCATGCAGTAAATGACAAGATATAATATGTGTACAACATGATGCATTTTATTGATGAGGTTTTATATTGTCATGGTCTGCGGGGTTTGTATGCAGAGATGTATGTAATTATCATATTGACATGTAGAGATATAACTGTATATTATTACTCAAGACAAATTCAATTTATTTCGGCCTGTTGACATGATTCTCCATAATTATTCCCTTTCATACAAGGCTGAAGCATTAGCCATTAACATTTTCGTGTGCTGCTGAAGGTGGACATTCTGTCTGTCTGTGTGTCTGTACATAAATAATATGTCCATTGATTGACAGATTTGGAAGAAATTTTTACAGCTTCCAGCTGATAATCCCACTTAGATTTGTAAACAATTCATCCACTGGTTAGAGACAACTGACTTATGTCAATGTAAGAAGGATTATTGGTCAATTCAGATTTCGAATCCATAACCTCTATAGATATTGAAAGATTTGGATGTTGCTGACTGAGCTATCTTGGCTCGGCTTTTGAATTTTAGAACTGACTGTTTATGGACTTACCTAGACTTTGAAGCTCTCAGTTAAGATGTTGTCTTCAACATCTTTTAATTTGTTTCACTCAAAAAATTTCATTGTATGCAAATAGGTTAACCCTTATCATGCTAAGCGCGACCTCAGGTCGCTACCCTACCCCATTCGCCACCGCTAAGCGCGACTCTAGGTCGCGCTACAGGGCTTCCCTAGATATGAGCCTCGTATTCACGAACTGATGACGTTTGATGCAAGTTTTGAGCTATATTTAGTAGGACACTCTCAGTGAAGGTCAATTCTGTAAAAATATCAGCCAACCAAAAGCCTTAGACGTCATAATGATGCACTGAATATTCAAAAGTGAAATTGGGAAAACCCTAATCCAAAATGGCGGCCCTCAGAAGGCCAACATGTTGATGAAGTTTTGCGTGAATTTTTGATGATAGTGACTTTTAAGCGGAAAGTGACTTTAGTTGTGATGGTTAGAAATATATTTGGAACAAAATATCGTAGATTTGGACTTTGTGTGTTAAATACCGATGGAATAATCGCCCCGATAGCGGAACGTACCAACTGTCACTTTTAGTGGGTCGGGCTTGATTGACAACGGATTTGTTATGATGCAATTTAAGTGGGTCAAAGTAAACCAACAACATGGAATTCTCGATGATCCTACACGGTACAGTGTTTCCACTCAGATTTTTATTTAGGGGTTTTGCACGCACTGTCATTGAAAAATGGGGGTATGGGACAGAAAATAGGGGTAAAAACCAATAAAACAATGAAATATGTGCGTAATTTGCAATGCACGCTTATTAAAAGTGTTGCGCGGAATTATCACTATATTCCGATATCCTTCGCCGACGTGGTACGATTTGGAAATATCAGTTTTTCGGGAATCTTCGGTAGTTTCCGAAAATTATGTATCAAAGTACACAAAAAATTGTATTTTTGTTTTGTTTCTTCGGTATAAATGACAGACAGGGTACGCGCTGGCGATCGCCACTTCGTCTTCAAAAGCCATAAGCGAGTAAGGCGACAATAAAAAAAATATTTTTAAAAAAGTGGGTCAAAAATCGAATGTGGCTCAGACTTGACTCCATCATTTACTGTAAATGATAAATCAATCGCCAATTTACATTACTGGCAACACTTACTTTTTTATTTTTATAATTCGAAAGCTAGATTTGCTGTCTAAATGGTCGAGCAAGCACACCAGTTTAATATGTAGACAGAATTCATCTGTGTAATCAAGAGTCAATTTGTGTAATCGCGTGGCGGCATGAAAGAAAGAGACAACGCGTCGGTGCTAAAACCATCTAACGTCAGTGTATTTACTTTGTAGATAGCGTGTTGTTTTCATTGCTTCATCCCATTTCCCGCCCTTTGTTGCGCGCGCGACTTTTGTAAACAAATCATAGTAAAACGTAACCTTATTTGGGTGCGTAAACATGTGGTTATATTGAAACTGGAATGACTACGTCATCAATTGACTGTGTTTGCGGCGTTTTTGATCTTGCTCAAATCATCACATATGAGTAACACAGATTTACTCTAGTTTCCGGAGTTTCCTTGGTTAGTTTCACTTTCGGAATTGTTTGATATAGATCTAGATCTATTAATAACTGGCACCTAAAGATGCTGATCCAAATTTTTGTGCGTGAAATCATGTACGGGGCCGTAATTTTGTACATGATTTCTTTCAAATATGCGTGTTTCACGCATAATTTTGCGTGAATGGAAACTCTGACGGTATGTAGTCTTCTTTCAAAAACGTAGGGTTTATAGGGCTAAAATTCCTCATAAATTCAATTTATAGTGTCGGAATAGGTGCACCCCATTTATACGCTGTGCACAGTGGATTAATTCAGTGGTACGGAGGTGTACTAGTCAAAATTAATTCAGCATGAAAAGGGTTAAATTTTGATGTTGTAGAAGATAAAAGAGGAATGCTTTTTGAATTTTTCAAATCTTGTTTCAATCATTTTAAAAATCTTATCGCCCTATAGTTTTATTAATGGAAAGATTTTATCTTATTTTCCCATGACAAAATAATGGAGTTTGTCACGGTGTATGAAAAGCTTGTTTTTTGTCAAAATTGTATCTAATTAAACGATACACGAAATATGAATTTGGACTTTAATGTACATTTGTACATCCAAACATTTATAATGTATGCTTTACCCTTTTCACAAAACAACTTTGACTTTTCTGGAGCAACAAAATAATTCTGCTCCAACCATGCAATATGACTGAAATATTGTAAGGAGGATTCAAATCTCATTCAAAGAAACAAATTTAACCCATTCCCTCAAGGGCGGATCCAGGATTTTTTTCTAGGGGGGGTCCAAGCCCAAGATTTTATTCCGGGGGGGGGGGGGAGGTTGGTGTCCAAGCCCAAATTATGGCTTAAAATGTAATAAATATGTAACAATACACTAAATTCATACAGTCAAAATTTAAATTTCGGCCATTGCCAGGGGGGGGGGGGGGGGGGGGGGTCAGGACCACCCCAAAATATTGCTGTCTGGTAATGGGTTGAAGCATAGCTTAACTCGGTTGCATTTATTTAAAACTAGCCCTATGATATTTTTGTATGCTTCAGAATAGTATACTATTTTAGTATTTTGAAGGTAAATGAATATAATTTTTGTGGCATTCATTAGAGGTCAATCAAGAAATAAAATGACTAATTTTCTGATAAAATCAATTTTTAAGATATTTAAATTGAATGCCTATTTGAAGTTTAAATTGCTATTTTCTTTGGTCTTCTTAGTTCTTCTGTACAAAGACAAGGTCAAATATTATAAATTTGTATTGACCCCGGAATGACTTACCTCATTTAAATAGTTACACATTTCAAAACAGGTAAATCTGGTTGAACTCGTAACTATCGAATAACGTTATGTTGAATGTTTCAAATGTAACATATAATTACACCAATCTGGTTAGCTCAATGGGTTGCATGTTGGCTTTGACACCTAATGGACCCGGGTTCCAGTCTCAAGCAAGGTACTTTCTTTTACCTTCTCTCTTACTTTCTATTTTACCTCTCCTGTGCATATTACCCTATTGGAACAATAAGGATCACAATTCGATATGCTATTGCCCAATAAAGTAAGCATAATTTATAAAATTAATATTGACTTAAGGTATATGACCCATCATTAAAAACACCACTTTCTAGCGATATGAAATGCATCAAATTAAATACTCTTTTAAATACACTTCACATAAGTTGATTCATCGTGCCGGATTTCAAGATTATGCTTCAAGAAGAGAAAAATTTACAAATATTGTTTTACTCTATATTTATTTGAAAAGGGAGGTAATTTTTAACATTTTTGTCAAATATTTCCATAAGTATGCATTAATTCAAAATTCTAAACTGTTCAAAATGCGTATGTTTGTATTTGGAATGGAAATGTAACATACTTTAGGAATTACTGGCACTTTTCAAATTTCGCCTCTGGCTCTTTAGCGCTAATGATGGGTTGTATATGTTAAATATCATGAGTGGTATACCTCACGATAAATGACATGGCAGAGCAGCCCATGCTTATCGAATGGAATGCTCTGCCAGGTCAATTCTCGTCCGCTATAGATAAATGTGTAAAGAACCTCCGTGGACGACCAATGTCACAAAAAAAGCCTCAGGCCTTTGGACCAAGAGCAAAAGAAATAGTTTCGAATGTACCAAGTCAATCTGTGAAGTAGCAGCAGAACCACAACAGAAAGCTATCTTCCGCTTTTGTAGATCAAACGTTGCCCAGAAGGCTCTGGGGTCAGTAAAATCATGACCTATCATAAGATAAAGAAGGAGCTCGGTCGCAAATGACGTCTTCATGTCACGAACGAGGGAATAGGAGATGAACTGAACTGTAAATTGAAGAAAAAAGATGAAAAATAAAATATGGGTGCAATGGTTAGATTGAGGTTCGAACCTCGGACACATTAATTTCTAAACCAATGACTCTACCAGTTGAGCTAACAAACAGTCGACCAGTTGAGCTAACAAACAGTCGACATATATTGTACACTTTGAGAGTAGAGAATCTCGTGCAAGTTATCTGAAAAATCCCGACATACCTTTTATCGGATAAAATTCGTCCAAGTAAGTATGCAAATGAAGCAGGTCATTCCGCGGTCAAATTAAAAACTCAATACAGAAAGTGTCTTTATCAATCATACCTTTCCCAAACAATCTATGTTTTGATGTTCTTAACAGATTGATTGATCGGGGTTTAAAGCCAGAGTCTTTCAACTGCTATGGTCAAATCGCATGATGCAGCGGCTTGAGTACCTAACCATGGATTTCTTTCATTATTACTAGTTGTAGGTCTACTACTGAAGAGGTCTATGAAAACGTACAAGCACTTGACATGCTATATGATACAACATATAAATTCCCATGTAAATGGCTCTATATCAATTTTCCACATAATGCAGACATGACAGACAGCGGGAAGCTAGAATCAATATACGATGTCTGAGTTTTAAAGTCTTGTCTTGTGTGACTTGAAAAATTTGTCTTGTGTGACTTAGCTCAGTTTTTTGTCCTGACTTGAGACACTTGCAGGATAAAACAGAATTTGTTAAGTTATGGGAAAACTCTAGGACCTTACCTTGCTGCTTTTCAACAAAAACCTCATAACTGCAGCTTAAAACAAGCTGCAGTTACGAGGTTTTTGTTGAAAAACAACAAATTGCTATATGATACAACATATAAATTCCCATTTAAATGGCTCTGTATCAATTTTCCACATAACTGCAGGCATGACAGACAGGGGGGAGCTAGAATCAATATACGATGTCTGAGTTTTTAAGTTTTGTCTCAAGCGACTTGTCACAATTTTTGTCTTGACTTTAGACACTTGCTTTTTGTTTGGAAGACAGAATTTAAGTCATAGGAAAACTCTAAGGACCTTACATCGCCGCTTTCTAACAAAAACCTCGTAACTGCAGCTTGTTTTAAGCTGCAGTTACGAGGATTTTGTTGAAAAGCAACAACATGCTATATGATACAACATATAAATTCCCATGTAAATGGCTCTATATCAATTTTCCACATAACTGCAGGCATGACTGACAGCGGGAAGCTAGAATCAATATACGATGTCTGAGTTTTAAAGTTTTGTCTCGTGCGACTTGTAAGAATTTTTGTTATGCTCCCCGAAGGGAGAGCATATAGTCGCCGCTTTGTCTGTCCGTCTGTCCTGTCCGTCCGTCATTTTGTCCGTCCGTCCGTCCGTCCGAAGCAATTTCTCCATAACCCTTGGGCCAAATCAAATGAAACTTACCATGTGAACTCCCTATGACAAAATGCCGATGTACTTTTCCCAGTTTTTGGATTTGAGGCCTCGTCATGGGAAAAGGGGACTTAAGGTTAAATATAGTTTTTCTCTAATTTCTCCTAGTCTAAGGGTCAGAATTTGATGAAATTTCATATTTGAGTAGCAAATCAGATGCCCTTGACAATAAAGTATTTAAAATTTGCGTATACAAAATATGTCATGCAAAAAGGGGGCTTAACATTTGTTAGCTTTATATTAGCTCTGCATGGAATATATTTATTGTGACAATGCCTTATTCGGGGAGCATTGTCCGTCTCTGACGGCTCTTGTTTTGACTTTAGACACTTGCTTTTTGTTCGGAAGACAGAATTTAAGTCATAGGAAAACTCTAAGGACCTTACCTCACTGCTTTTCAACAAAAACCTCTTAACTGCAGCTTAAAACAAGCTGCAGTTACGAGATTTTTGTTGAAAAGCGACAAAATGCAATATGATACATAACATATAACTTCCCATGTAAATGTTCTATATCAATCTTCCACATTTCCTTGTTGTAAATGCAAAACCTTGTATCTCGTTTTTGGAAAATTTTAAAGGGGGAGAAAAAAGTGTAATTACTTTTCCTAAACTGAAATGTTTTACTTGCAATTTGGACACATTGTTCATAAATGATTTGTCATTAATACTGATAAAGTAAATAATTCTCAAAACCTGCAAGAATTGTCTTTAACTAGGCACACAAGTTTTTACTTTGAAAATTGCAACAATCGACATACAAGGTTTTGCATTTACACCGACGATTTATAACTGCAGGCATGACAGACAGTGGAAAGCTAGAATCAATATACAATGTCTGAGTTTTAAAGTCTTGTCTCGTGTGACTTGTCACACTTACATTGTGTGGTTTGTTTTGAAAGACAATTTCTTTAATCTTATTTTGCTTCCAAACAAAAGGATCAGGGGCCTTTATTATCATAATGATCTTACATCCAAGTTGGATAACCCCCCGGTCCCACTGAGCCCGATTTGATCCCGATTTCGAAAATTTAGAAATTGGCCGGAAATCGGGTTACTTCGGGAGACTCGTAGTTCATCCTGATAAAAGTCGGCACCAAATCGGGATCAAAAATAAATCGGGACAAAAATTTCAACATGCGCAAATTTTTCTCCCGATTTCAAAAATCGTGGTAAAATCGGTGTACCTCGTACTAAGTCGTTGTTGTTCGGGTTAGTATATCGGGGTTATTCGGCAACACATTTTGCCTATTTGGCTATGTTTAATTCGACGTTGAACACCGAATAACGGCGATGCACTACGAATACTCCATATTCTCAGCGATGAGCTGCAGTGACGGAACAAAATGGTCTATATGCCCCATCTTTGGATGGACGGAAAAAGTCGCCTCAAAGTCGTAGTAAACCGGTGACAATGCGCTACGGCACTACGAATATTTCGGAAATCGGGCTCAGTGGGACGGGGGGTTAACACAAACCTGTGCTTGGAAGTTATCATGTAAGGAGAGCACCCAGCTTCACCTCTAAAATGACTGAACTTTGACTTGTCCAATTTGTAGAGTTACAGAAAACAAAATACATGTTGATAAACTTAGGATTTGTGTAAAATGAAGCCCCAGAAAATATTGAGGCAAAAGGAGGAAATGCTGATTATCTGCATTTCCTTCTTTTGTGTCAATCTATTTGCAAGCATTTTTGATACTGTAAAAGTCTTTATTTTCGCGAGCTCAACATTTCGCGATTTCGTTGTCTGGGATTTATTCGCGAGTTTATAAATTCGCGCGTGTTTGATTTAAAGCTCGGGTATTTCCGTTGTTTTCCGGAAATATTCGCTTCGTTATATTCCGTACATGTCCGTTTAACCCCGATTAATACACAAGCGATGGTTAGACAAAATGTTTATCACACCTGTCTTCTCTTTATAATTGTTTTCACACCTTTTCATCTGTAACTGTTAAAAGAACAATACATATATTGTCCCTACATGTATGACAAAAAGTGATTAATATAAGAACGTAACTGCTTCATTTTCCCATTAAATGTACTGTACTTCTGAATTGTAAACGATAAAAAGGTCACCTTTTTACGACCATATTCTAGGAAAACACATGTAACAAATATACTTTGTATTTGTAAGCATGTATATCATCATAATTATATAACAGTATGATGTTAATTGCATTGTTCATACATTGAAAGGTGGGTAACGATCAAAATTACTGATTTGAAGTGTTTAAATGAACATATAAAATTTCGGAATGTTCCGGATTCCGAAGAACCATCGGCAATCTCCGGCATTCTGAGACTGATATATTCACGAAATTGATGAATTCGCGAGAGGGCCTACTCGCGAAAATTAGCGAAAATTAAGTCCTAGCGAATAAATAGACTTTTACAGTATGGGACATCAAAACCAGGTCTTGTTTTGGAAAGGGTTAACTGACAAGGGGAAGCTTATTCAATATATAATCAACCTCAATAAACTAATGACCAAGACTACCCTAATATGAGACAGAGAGAGAGAGAGAATTGCTAGGTTGCAGTTTAGTGTTTATTATTGGTTTTGACTTGTATGAAAGCTTGAGAGAGTTGTGTGAGATAAAAGCTGTCATATCATCAATTATGTATAGTCAGTGTTCCTTCTTAGCAATTATGAGATGTCAAGTTATTGGTACAGAGCTAAATATTGTAGACAAATTATCTTTTATTGTTCATCTAAGCCTGTGTTTGTTGTACTCATTTGAATTGTCTCATTGAGACAATTCAAATGAGTACCAACAACATAGGCTTTGGAATAATGAATTAAGACTGTCACTATCCCTTTCTATCAGTCAATGTAATGTTATAATGGGTTTTCTTGACCTTGATTTTGACAACGCTAATAAACTAACGAAGAATGCTAACCTAATATGAGACAGAGAGAGAGAATTGCTAGATTGCAGTTTAGTGTTTATTATTGGTTTTGACTTGTATGAAAGCTTGAGAGAGTTGTGTGAGATAAAAGCTGTCATATCATTAATTATGTATAGTCCATGCTCTGTCTTAGCCATAATTAGACATTGAAGAATTTGAGATCTATGTTTGTAAAGTTCTGAAAACATTTGAGCTAGGATACTGTGTATCTAGATTAGCTTTGGCATATGTGTAGTCTGATCAAGGTCTAAGCTGATCTTTTACTTGACTTGTATGAAAGCTTGAGAGAGTTTTGTGAGATAAAAGCTGTCATTTCATTAATTATGTATAGTCAGTGCTCTGTCTTGCCATAATTAGACTTTGAAGAATTTGACATCTATGTTTGTAAAGTTCTGAAAACATTTGAGCTAGGATACTGTGTATCTAGATTAGCTTTGGCATATGTGTAGTCTGATCAAGGTCTATGTTGTCAATACTGATCTTTTACATCACTTGTATGAAAGCTGGGCAGAGTTGTGTGAGATAAAAGCTGTCATATCATCAATTATGTATAGTCAGGCAATAAATTTTGTGCTAAAAATAGACTTAGTTTTTCCATTAAATATTGACAAATCGTCAGTGTTGTTATAAAATCTCGTAACTACGGCTTGAATCAAGCCGTAGTTGCGAGATTTTGTAACAACACAGTCCTATGAAACATTTCTGTTTGTCCAAAATTACGTCACGGTTAACCAGTTGAAATCGTTCCCTATTGATATCCGTTTTGGCATTTGACTGGTCATATTTCTCTCACTTACATGTATATGCCAGTTAAAAATAGGACAAGTACACTAAATCTCATAAGGGCATTGTGGAGGTTAAGAGAAATGTTAATTCAATATAATTGGATTACAATAATGCCAAGTCATTCATTTAATTGTATTACCTTTAATTGTATACTGCCGCTTTTCAAGAAAAACCTCGTAACTGCAGCTTAAAACAAGCTGCAGTTACAAGGTTTTTGTTGAAAAGCATCCACATTATGCTTTTATTTACTGCTATATATCGAGGGCTCAGTGCAAAACTATTGTAACAACATATTTTTCAGAAATGCACTTTTTTGCATTTTCTGAATCTTCAAGAAGGAATGCATCATGTGTTCTAATATTAGATTTCAATTCTGTATACTTAAAAAGATATTTAGAATCTTAAAGATAATTTTCCTCTTTACCTTTGAGAAAGTCAAAAAGTGTTTTCCCTCTCCTGTAAAATTTTACAAAATATAGTTACAATAGTTTTGCACCAAGCCCTCGATATATTGACATAAGACAAATTTTAATTTTGATCTTTGTTAACAACCCTTTCTTAAACAAGTGCTGATTTGGGAATGTGCGAATACAGACTTCTTTCAAAGGGGTCTCGTAATCTCCATGGTTGCAGTTTTGGGGATTGCACTGGGCACATGACAAATTCCTCGAAAAAAAGATTAATTGTGGCAGAAAATTTTATCACCAGCATCCCAGTATTAATGTTTTTGTCAAAGGATCGTCAATCTGTGACACAGATCTTATCACTTAAGTTGACAATTTATACATGTATACAGTACAGCTCGCGCGTTTTTTGCCTAAAACGCTCGCCCACCGCGGTCAAAAAAAAATTCGGGTGGAAAATCGCGGCGATTTGCCATCGCGGCCACAGCGTTTTTCCACTCGAAATTTTCTTGCATCACCGCGATTCGCCGCGATGGGGGGAATCGCGGCGATCGCGGCGATCGCCGCGTTCGGGTGGAAATGCCAGGTAAGGCCAATATTATCCTACAGCGCTCAGTATTAAATGCGTTTTTGTTAAGTTTATATTATTTCATCCTGAGTGTGTTTTTAAATTGATTTACAGAACTATTTCAGAAATAAAGAGAATGTTATATTAAATACAAACGTTTTCTATAAAGTTCTATGAAGTCCGGTAATAACACATCGTTTTTGTAAATTAAAATATATAGTTATAGGTTATTATATAATATAGAACAGGTTATTTCCGCTTCTTTGTACATTAAATTATGCTTTGTTATGCTTGATTTAATTCAATTAACTTTTTATATAATATTCTGTTTTTTTACAGATACATGTACGTGAAATCGTAAACTGCATGTTGGCTTCCCGGTCATAAATACGAAGAGTTTCTCTGTTTGAATTACATAAAAGTAATGCATATAATTTGACTACTTTTCAGTTTACAAAATAAACCAGTAAACCTGCGACTGGCATTTAAGGTTTATTTTTACCATGTTGGAACTTGCATGCATGTTGAAAGAAACACCGATGTTTTATGCATGACGCTACATTCTTAGTTACGCCATTTCCAAAATTGCTACGATTTGGTACGTCCTATTAAAAATCTACTCATACGATCAGTTGGATGTTGCTGAAAACAGGATTGTGAAGGATATATAACAACAATAGGAACTAGATAATGAGACACAAGAAGACCAGGGTAGTAATCAGTATGTTCTTCTTTTATCTTAATATTCTCAAATCATTTCGACGATAGCCCTTCACTCTCTTTCGAGGGGAAGAATATCCGGGGATCCAATAACAAAGCTGAGCACTGCAGAAAACAGATCAGAAAATATCGATAAAAATTGCCTACAATATACAGGTAGCATAGAAAATATTGCGGTAGCAGGGGAAATGCTGATCATCAGTATTTCTTCTTTTGTCTCAATGTGTTCTCAAGCCTTGTGTATGTATGTGTTATTCTATAATTACATGCGCTTCCAAAAAAACTAATTTTGTGCAATCATCACTGCACAAAGTATCTGCAATTATTTTGTAATCTATATGCATGAAGGCCGTGTAGCAAAGATAAAAGAAAAATAACTTACGTTGAAAAGAAGGCAAAAGGGTAATTTTTCTGTTGAAGTAGAAGAAGAATCCACAAACCCATTCAAAATTAACAAAAATCAAATCTGCAAAGGCATTCTTATTTTATCAAAACCTAATATATAATTATATAAAACCCAATAATTACGATAAATCAGCCAGAAAATACAGGCTTACCTGTCCGCGCAAATCACCGCGAATCGCGGCGAATCGCGGCGATTCCCGCGATTTCGGGTAGTAAAACAAGCTTGCCGCGGCCACCGCGTTTTTCCACCCGAAACCACCCGAAATTCAATCGAGGCGATGCGCGGAAATAGGCAAAAAACGCGCGAGCTGTACTGTATCAATTGGACATTTCAGCGAAGGAAGAATACCCGTAATGTGGCCATTTTGAGATTCATAAAACATCAGATTTTTTGTAGCTGCATCATTATGTATCCAAGCCTATTCGGGCGCAGCCAAAACATTCGGCGGTAAAAAGTATCACCGCCAAATGTTTTTGATGGGACCTGAATAATTCTGACCTCGCATGAATCTCAGATGGACTACCTTAAAGAAGTTGAGTAATAAAGTACAGGTATTTAACACTTTCCTACGAAAGAATTGTAGAACTACCAAAGTAAGGGCCACAGGTATGGGAAAATTTAAGTTAATTATCTTGTAACAAAATTTGCACATTATAGCATAGGAACTAGAGAATGCATTCTGAGTAAAAGAATAAAATACTTTTTGTCAGCACATTGTATTTTATACTTGTCTCCTTATTATCTGTCAAAGCTTTCTTGGTGCGGGATGTCAAAATCATGGATTAATGATTTATTGTTTGGAGAAAGGGTTTATTTTCTGTCGTAAATAAGTAAATAAGTCACATAATTGGATGTAAGGTCACAGATTGGTGACATATTTTTCTCAGGCTCTTATCCCTTACTTATGTATGTGGCCTAGCTGTCATACAAAAAAGCAACTGGGACTTTTTGACCATGGCAGGCTGTTATCATGACATTTTGTGAATACTTCTATGAATCTATGGAGAATGTCTTAACCCTTTCCCAAACAAGACCTGGGTTTGACATCCCTAATAGAAAAGGCTTGGGAAAATATTGAAACAAAAGAAGAAACTGCTGATAACCAGCAGTTTCTCCTTTTGTCATAATATTTTCTGTGACATATTTTACACAAATCTTATCTTTAATAGCATCTGTTTTGTCATTTGTGGCAGTTTTTGAAGTGGATCACCCTAAAATTTTGCCGTTTGGGAAAGGGTTAAAGTGATTCAGTCTTTAACAATTTTGTTATCAGATTTCGTTCTTTGAAAAGCTAGCATGTATGGGTAGTGCAAATTTCCTTGTGTGGTATACAATGAAAAGTTTGAACAATTCCTTTTTCTGTGGCCAATGAAGAGATGTTGTTGCTCAAGAAGCTCTTCATGTCTTAATAAATTTTGCTCTCATGGAATTACTGGAAGGTCCCTTTTCTCAAGATTTGTCAGATATGTAATGTGAATGACCCTTAACAGTTTAAGTCATAGGCCATTACCTTATAATTATGATGATTATTTACTTTTGAACATGAGAAATAAATCAAAGTTTTGACCGTCCATAAACATTACTGGACAGATCATGAGATGACTCTCTTTGATATTTGATAGTTTTGCAAATAAATAGGGTAATATTCATATCTACTGAAATAAATTCATTTATTAAACCATTTCCCAAATGGCAAAAACTAGGAAAGAGTTTGATTATTAGTCCCCTACCGGTGTTCACACTGGAGGGGACTATAGGTTTGCCCTCCGTCTGTCCGTCCGTCCGTCTGTCCGTCCGTCCGTCCGTCTGTCCGTCCGTCTGTCCGTCCGTCCGTCCGTCCGTCCGTCTGTCCGTCTGTCCGCTCAAATCTTGATCCCGCGATAACTTAATAACTAAGCAAGCGTTTTTGATGAAAGTTGGTATATGACTAGATGGCAATGTGTAGATTATGCACATGATTTTATTTTTGTTTTTCGACTTAAATTGAGGTTGCTATGGTTACGGAAATAGTGAAAATATGGCCAAAAATGGGATCCTGCGATAACTTAATAACTAAGCAAGCGTTTTTGATGAAAGTTGGTATATGACTAGATGGGAATGTGTAGATTATGCACATCATTTTATTTTTGTTTTTCGACTTAAATTGAGGTTGCTATGGTTACGGAAATAGTGAAAATATGGCCAAAAAATGGGATCCTGCGATAATATAATAACTAAGCAAGCTAGTTTGATGAGACTTGGTATATGACTATATGGCAATGTGTAGATTATGCACATCATTTTATTTTTGTTTTTAGACTAAAATTGTTGTTGCTATGGTTACGGAAATAGTGAAAATATGGCAAAAAATATTGGATCCTGCGATAAGTTAATAAGTAAGCAAGCTAATTTGATGAGACTTGGTATATGACTAGATGGCAATGTGTAGATTATGCACATCATTTTATCTTTGTTCTTTGACGAAAAGTGTGGTTGCTATGGTAACGGAAATAGTGAAAATATGCCAAAAAATGGATCCTGCAATAACTTAATAACTAAGCAAGCTAACTTGATGAAACCTGTTTTAAAATGTAAAAAAATTTATAAGCCATGTTAGTCAGGGTGGTGATGCAGCAGTATTAATCACCTCCAGTTGGGCATAACATTTCATATGTTTGACAATTATTTTGATGACTTGTTCATCTTAATCTATTATTTATTACCATATTGAGTCAATGTGAAGCCGGTAGGGGACTTTATGTGTTGCATACAACACCAGATACTTGTTTTAATAAGGCCTGTTTCAAAGGTCAAGTAGCCGAGCCCCAATAGCTCAATCAGAGACTGTCAATTGGGTTGCGAGTTCGAACCATGGCTCGACCAGTATCCATTCTGACATTTGACAAGTCATTTGTCTCTGGCCAATGGGTGTGAATCATCTTTATGATTGAGCAGCTAGAGGCTCGGTTTTGATATTGTGCTGGTACTGATCAGAGAAATGCCAGGAATCCACATTTATGTGCACCAGCCGTCACAATATGACCATAGCAGTTGAAAAATGGTGTGGTGTGAACCCCAATCTGAATGAATCCAGATTACATAATTTCATAATGTTACATCTGAAGATCGCGCATTAGGGGTCATCTTCTGTGACCTGGGAATTTCCATTTTTTCTATTTTACACCAACCAATCAAAATGCTCGTTGCAAACGCAAGTCTGTTGTCCCTGACAACAACACCAAAATGGCTGCGGTCGATAGACAGCCGTTTGACACCGAGCAAAGAGCAAAGTCCGTTAGTTTGAGTGCAAAGATATGGCATTTATTAATGAATTGGATAGGTTTCGGTATATTGTTGGCACTGTACTAAGTGGCAGTTTTGTGCGATCATTGTGCTAACCCGAAGTAGAGCGGTGTGTAATTTGAACATAAATAAACTATATATTGACAATTGGTATACACTTTAATGCTAGGTTCCCACTGCCGATCAAATAAACTCGATCAAACCCAACCAAACGATCAAGTACCGGTCGAGGTCGGTCGGCAAAGGCGATCGGGATAAGTCGAGATGGTCGAATTTGGTCTGCATCGATTGGTAATCCTGCCAACTTGTTTTGACACGTCCAAAAAATCCGTGTAGCGGTTGAGTAGAAAACACATCGGGAAGATGCTCGAGTATCGGTCGTATAGAAGATCGAGCTGATCGACAATCACTCGAGTAGAGATTGTGTGTGCTTGAGTCGATATCTTTTACCGGGATTTGATTGGATGAACAGTTGGAGCAGAAGTCAAGTTGATCAGGAATGTGTTCGGGAATAACTCGTACAAGTCGAGGTGATCGAGTGCTTCCAACTGCTCTATGGCAGCGGATCAACTCGATCTACTCGATCGCTTAGGTGCACTCGATCAACCCCGACCATATGACTTCTTCTCGATCTCTAGTCGATCAAACCCGACCTCTTCATCCGATTTAATTGAGTGAACAGATAAATCAGAGGTCGGGCTGATCGGGGTGTGGTCGGAAATTACTCGAGTACAAGTCGAGGTAATCGAGTGCACGCTCGGTGCAGGTCGGAATACAAAATATCTACCCGATCACACTCGATCTCCAGATCCGACTGATTCACGACAAGGTTGATCTTCTACCCGATCAATACACAATCGCTTCTCAATCATTTTTGTACTCGATCACACTCGACTGTTTTTGCATGTCAAAAAAACTCGAGTAGGAAGCCCGAGCGATGCAGATCAATTTCGATCATCTCGACCGCTCCCGACTACTCTTGCAGACCTAGCTCGACCTGTATTCGACCGCTTGATCGAGTTGATCTGGTCGGCAGTGGGAACACCAGGTCGTGTGGTAATAAATGTGTACAAACAGAATGAGATCCCGCGCAGAGTATATTAACAGAAATATTGAAAATTATCGGAAATTGCCTTTCACATGATTCCCCGCTCTGAGACATAACACGTACGATTGATATAATGGTATTAAACGCCTTAAAGAATGCATTAATCTTTATATTTAATCAGATTAAGGATGAGTCAATAGCTAAAAGTACATTTACGTCACATTCGAATTATGTACATATTTAAACTGACAATATTATGAAGTTATTATGAATATGTGATAATCACAGAAGCTGCAAAAAGATTCTAATTCAGAACACCTAGAATAGAATCAGCTCGATCTGGTCGTGTACAGATCGAGATGGTCGGGTATTGATCGTATAGGACTTGAATTAAGGACGGGGTGATCGGGTAGACTACGGAAAGATGGTCGGGCTTCAATCGGGAAATGATCGGGAGTACTCGGGCGGGGGTCTAGTTTGATCGACTAGAGATCGAGAAGAAGTCGTGTATACACATTTGGTCGAGCTTGATCGGGTAAATTAGGTGGTCGTGTTGATCGAGTTGATCAGATCGGCAGTGGGAACCTAGCATAAGCAGCAGTCAGATTAGCTCAGTTGGTAGAGCTGCCGACTTGAAAACCTTAGATTAGAGGATCGAACCTTGCGCCGACTTAATCTTTTTGTCCCCCTATTTTTTTTATCATCTTAAGGTATCCAACCCCTCAAAGGCACCAAAGAGCCAGAGGCGAAATTTGAAAAGTGCAAATAATTCCTAAACTGTGTTATATTTCCATTCCAAATACAATTATAAGCATTTTGAACGGTTTAGAATTTTGAATCCATGCATACTTATGGAAATATTTGACAAAAATGTTAAAAATTACCTCCCTTGCATATGAATATAGAGTAAAATAATATTTGTAAATCATTTTCTTCTTGAAGCATAATCTTGAAATCTGGCACGGTGAATCAACTTATATGAAGTGTATTTACAAGTATGTGAAATTTGATGCAATTTGTATGGCTAGAAAGTGTAGATTTTTTTCAGGGTCTGTAAACCTTAATTACATTTTTCCATACCAAATTATTCTAGAAATTGGAAAAACGAAATAAAAATTCAATTACCAATTATGTTTTTATATCCGTGATTTCTAGAAACTTAGTTTGAAAAATATAAAATACATAGTAGGAAAAAAAATATGAAGCCAAGGTGGGAGTCGATCCATAGTCAACAGGTTCATGGGTCGGACACTCTACCGACTGAGCTAATCGGGAATCTGTTAAACGATGATTCAAATTGCCAATATAGGCCTACAGTTTATACGTTTATAAGTTAACATCGCTTTGTTTCGGGTTGGCGTGATGATCGTGTTGAATTGTTGCTGCCATGCAGAAGACTATCTGCTTCATAAATGCCATGTCTTTGCTCTCATGATTAACAGACTTTGGTCTTTGTCTTTGTAGTGAAATCACCACACTGGAGGCAGCCATGGCTACTAATCTTGTTATAGTTAGAAACGGAAGTGTAGTGTGCACGGTAGTGTGCACGGTAGTGCGCATGCGAAAAATCTTTCAACTTTTCCAAAGTAAAATCTGATTGGTCCATAGAAAGGTCACGGAAGATGACCCTCAACGGGTCGTCGTTAGATCCTACTGAAAGATAGGATCTATATTTCAATTAGATTGGTGTGAACCCCAATCAATCAATCCAAAGTCAAGTCAACTTTCTATAATGTCTATATTTCAGATGGATTCAAGCTTGTATCGATGAGGAACTTCCTCCGACAACAGAGCTGGAAGAAGGGCTCAGGAACGGTGTATATCTAGCTAGGCTCGCACACTTTATGGCACCACAGAAATGTTCACTCAAGAAAATATATGACAAAGATCAGACAAGATTTAAGGTAAGTTTCCATTAACATAAAAGTATGGTTAGATTAAACTCTTTCCCAAACAAGACCTTGTTTGAATGTCTTATAAATAATGGCATTGGGAAACATTGAGGCTGGTAATAAGCATTTCGTGCTTTTGCCTCAATATTTTCTGTGCTATTTTGTACACAATATTACCTTTATCAACAATCATCTTTTCATCTGTAGCAACTTTTAAATTGGGGTAGTTTAAAAATTTGCTGTATAGGAATAGGTTAAGGAAAACATTGAGGCTAAAGAAGAAATTACTATATTGTACATACAATTCTTTTCAATATCGTTATTCAATTGTTAATCATGTTTCTGATGACTCGCATTTTCTTATGGCTTGGAAAAGGGTTAATCTTCCATAAAATCCACCTTAAAATTTCGCACTGTATAAATTCTGTACTGTATGCATGACCTAACATTCTCATTGCCAATAATAAATCGGAGTCAGATGCAACCAATAATTGTTACAAGTGTGCTATTCCATTAGATGCAATACTTTATTGATTAATAAATAGACTCTAATTTTTTTCAAGGAAAAATAATAATAGGGCATTCATATTTTATAAACACTCTTAATCTGCCAGAATATTTGAAGCTGAATATCATTTCTGGTTGCTAATTCCTCCAGTGGGTTAATTCTGTATGCGTGACTCCACATTCTAATAACCAGTTAATAACTAGGGTGATGTAACCAATAATTGTAACAAGTCTGACATTCCACTAGATGCAACAATTTATTGATTAATTACCAGACTCTGATCCCTACTATGAATTGAAATTAATTGAATCATATCAACTATCTCAGCTAGAATTTTCAAAGAATTGGTGAGGTAAATGAATAATTTCGTGAGCTAAGATTTCAGATTTTAATCACCAAGGTGTTGGCATCATCATTTTTGTCTGCTTTTCCACAGAACTTCCAGTTGCAACAAGTCTTCTATTCTTGGATGCAATACTTTATTGATTCATCACCAGGCTCTAACCCCTTCTATAATTGGAAAGATTATTAGCTCACCTGAGCACGAAGTGCTCAAGGTGAGCTATTGTGGTCGCTTTTTGTCCGTCGGCGTCCGTCCGTCCGTCTGTCAGTCTGTCCACAATTTGTTGTTAACACTCTAGCATCCACAAATATTGACCAATCTTAACCAAACTTGAACAAAACATGTATGACCATAAGTTCTCGGATGAGTTCGATTTTGGGTCAGATCGGACCAGGAAGTCAGGAGTTATGTGCCCTTGAACATCAAAAATAGCTACTTTTTAACTTGTTAACACTCTAGCATCTACAAATATTGATCAATCAAAACAAAACTTGGACATAATGTTCAAGACTATAAGTTCTCGGATGAGTTCAATTTTGGGTCAGATCGGACCAGGAAGTCAGGAGTTATGTACCCTTGAACGTCAAAAATAGCTACTTTTTAATTTGTTAACACTCTAGCGTCTACAAATATTGATCAATCAAGACAAAACTTGGACATAATGTTTTAGACCATAAGATCTCGGATGAGTTGGATTTTCAGTGTGATCTGATCAGAAAGACAAGAATTATGTGCCCTTGAATTTGACAAAATTGCCGTTTTAGGCTGTTTTTGACCTTGTTTACCCTCTAGAATCTACAATTATAAATCAATCAAGACAAAACTTAGACACAATGTTTGGGACCCTAAGATCTTTGATGAGTTCTTCAGTCTGATCTTTTTCAGAAAGTTGAGAGTTATGTGCCCTTGAATTTGACAAAATTGCCATTTTCGGCTGTTTTTGACCTCGTTTACACTCTAGAATGTACAAATATGAATCAATCAAGACAAAACTTTGACACAATGTTCGGGATTATAAGATCTTTGATCATTTGGATTTTCAGTCTGATCTGATCAGAAAATCAAAAGTTACTTGCCCTTGAATTTGACAAAATTGCCTTTTTCGGCTGTTTTCGACCTTGTTTACACTCTAAAATTTACAATAATTAATCAATCAAGACAAAACTTGGACACAATGTTGGACACCAGAAGATCTCGGATGAGTTCGATTTTCACAACGTTATTGACCATAAGTTCGTTTTCAGTCTTAAAGTCGTAAATATTAATTGAATTGAACAAAATTGTGGCTGATATCCTTTTGGTTCAGGTGAGCGATATATAGGACCATCATGGTCCTCTTGTTGAATCATTTCAGCTATTTGAGCTAGAATTTTCAAAAAACATGGGGATCTTAATAAATGTTTAACTTCATGAGCTAAGATTTCAGATTTCAGTCACCTAAGTGTTGGCATTATCAACATTTACAGTCTGCTTTGCCATGGTTCCAGTTGTAACTTGCAACAAGTCTTCTATTCTTGGATGCAATACTTTATTGATTCATTACCAGGCTCTAATCCCTTCTATAATTGGAAAGATTACATCAGCTCTTTTTCTCTTTATTTCGCTACTTTTCAACAAAAACCTGGTAACTGCAGCTTGCTTTAAGCTGCAGTTACAAGATTTTTGTTGAAAGGCAGTCATATGTATCCTAATACGCCCATTTATAAGTATCCTGACTTGGTCAATAAACTTTCTGACACTTGACAAAAAGTCATTTGTTTCTCATTAAAGGCAAAACCATCTACATAGATAGAACAGCAGGTGGTTTGCATCGAATTTGTGTTTTGTATTTGGTTGGGAAGTGTGAAGAACACTTCGTAAGGTGCACCAGTGACAGAAATACATTAGAAAGGTTGTTGAATATAAATATTAAATCCCAACCAATCAATCAAATTATCAATCAATGGAATCAATCAATCACAGCTTAAAGTATGAAGACAAATTGTCTAGAAATGTACAGAAGATCTTGATTAACTGCAATGATATATTGTCGCTTTGTAGAAAAGCAGCAATATAAAAGCTGTTCTGCAAGGATCATTCAAATGCCATAATGTCTCAAAGGAGTTGAAATACATGCTATATGAATATCAAAGAGCCACTATTTTTGTTGTATATAAATTAATGATGGCACTTGGCTCTAAACATTGGCAGATGCAATTTTGTCTTTTAGGTTTGTCTTCTCATCCCCCCCCACTTGCAGCGGCCACACAACTATGACATATCAGATATGCTGGTCAATGCTGTGTGGCCACTGTTGGTTAAATGTTTCGCTATCATTCCTTATATATATTACTTTTGTAGGGCAGTTTAGGTATGCTGTGTGGTCAGTAAGGTCACTATATGATAATTAATCAGAAGTGATCAATGTTCGATACTTTATATTCGGGCAGTAAAGTTTGACCTGTCAGTGTCTGATTATTGACGGGTTTATTGGCCCACATCTGTCAAATAAAAATCACCCTTGTAAACATTCCGTCACTCATTCTTAGCCCTGTACTAAACAAGTTCTGATGACCAGCATTATCTCCTCTTTAGCTCACCTGAGCACGAAGTGCTCAAGATGAGCTATTATGGTCGCTTTTTGTCAGTCGTCCGTCTGTCTGTCTGTCCGTCGGTCTGTCCACATTTGGGGTGTTTACACTCTAGCATCCACAAAAGTTAGGCAATCTTGATCAAACTTGGCCAAAACAAGTAGGATCTTAAGTTCTCGGACAAGTTTCATTATGGGCCTGATCGGACCAGAATGTACGGAGTTATCTGCCCTTTAATGTAAAAAAATGCTGTTTTTAACTTTGTTTACACTCTAGCATGTACAATTATTGATCAATCAAGACAAAACCTGGATATAATGTTGGAGACCATAAGATCTTGGATGAGTTTAATTTTAAGTCTGATCTGGCCTGAAAGAGGAGAGTTATGTGCCCTTGAATGTTACAATATTGCCATTTTCGGCTGTTTTCGACCTTGTTTACCCTCTAGAATCTACAAATATATATCAATCAAGACAAAATTTGGACACAATGTTGGGGACTGTGAGATCTTGTATGAGTTTGATTTTCAATTTGATCTGATGTGTAGGTCAAGAGTTATGTGCCCTTGAATTTGACAAAATTACCATTTTCGGCTGTTTTCGACCCTGTTTATGCTCAAGAATGTTACTATTTAAAGGGCGACGGTAACAGATGGTCTAATTGCAAAAAATGATTTTTTTTGAAAAAATATGCAAAACTTTTGTGTTGACAACCTCGGGATCGTTAATAATATGCGATTCAGACAGAGAATGAGCCGAAATTACAAGACAGATAGCTGAATTTAGGGAGAATCCAAACCTAAATTCAACCCCATCACTGATGGGGTTAGAATTATTTTGAAATTGTTGCACATGCGCATACAGCGCGGACCATGATTCAAACGAGATTCATACTTGAATTTCAATATGACGTCATCATGTATGTTGTGACGTCAGTTAAGAAAGTCGCATGTCCTACTGTTTTGACCTACTTTCGATATCGCTTCATGAATTTGGTATCAAATTGCGAAAAAATGAGTCGTTGCTTCAATAGTTTGTCGTAATCATTTAATCAGGTCATATAAAGCTTAAAAAGTGTACATTTCTTTTGTATTTGACAATTTTTGGGTCCAAATCTGGGAAATAGTAGCTTTAAATTAACAATCAAGTCAAAACTTGGACACAATGTTGGGGACTATAAGATCTTGTAAGTTTGTTTTCTGTCTTACTCTTAAAGTCAAAAGTATTAATTGAATTGAACAAAACAGTGGCTCATATCATTCTGGTTCAGGTGAGCGATATAGGACCATCATGGTCCTCTTGTCCTGCATTAATTTCTATGTTGCCCTACATCTGTCAAAAGAATAAAACCTACTAAAGCAATTATCATGCATGCGTCTGGAATAACGGCAATATCTCTTAGCAGTACATGCCATATTGTCAGCATGTTTTTTTTCTCTCGATGCTTTACCAAGCATTCTTTTGAAGACCCACCAAAACATTAGGTCGATCTTGTTTGGGAAATGGTTAGTTATACCCCCCACCTACGAAGTAGAGGGGGGTATATTGGTTTCACCATGTCTGTCTGTCTGTCCGTCCGTCCGTCCGTCCGTCCGTCCATCCGTCCGTCCGTCCGTCCGTAGACTTTTTCGTTTCCGTGCTCTAACTCGAGAACCGGTTGACCTAGGATCATGAAACTTTACACAGTTGTTGCCCATGACCCAAGGAGGTGCCCTATTGTTTTTGGGTCACCAAGGTCAAAGGTCAAGGTCACAATCGGACTTTGTTTAAAATCCGTTTCCGTGCTCTAACTCGAGAACCGGTTGACCTAGGATCATGAAACTTTACACAGTTGTTGCCCATGACCCAAGGAGGTGCCCTATCGTTTTTGGGTCACCAAGGTCAAAGGTCAAGGTCACAATCGGACTTTGTTAAAAATCCGTTTCCATGCTCTAACTCAAGAACCGGTTGACCTAGGATCATGAAACTTTACACAGTTGTTGCCCATGACCCAAGGAGGTGCCCTATTGTTTTTGGGTTACCAAGGTCAAAGGTCAAGGTCACAATCGGACTTTGTTTAAAATCCGTTTCCGTGCTCTAACTCGAGAACCGGTTGACCTAGGATCATGAAACTTTACACAGTAGATGCCCATGACCCAAGGAGGTGCCCTATTGTTTTTGGGTCACCAAGGTCAAAGGTCAAGGTCACAATCAGACTTTGTTTAAAATCCGTTTCCGTGCTCTAACTCGAGAACCGGTTGACCTAGGATCATGAAACTTTACACAGTTGATGCCCATGACCCAAGGAGGTGCCCTATTGTTTTTGGGTCACCAAGGTCAAAGATCAAGGTCACAATCGGACTTTGTATTAAATCCGTTTCCGTGCTCTTACTCAAGAATTGGTTGACCTAGGATCATGAAACTTTACACAGTTGTTGCCCATGACCCAAGGAGGTGCCCTATTGTTTTGGGGTCACCAAGGTCAAAGGTCAAGGTCACAATCGGACTTTGTTTAAAATCCGTTTCCGTGCTCTTACTCGAGAATTGGTTGACCTAGGATCATGAAACTTTACACAGTTGTTGCCCATGACCCAAGGAGGTGCCCTATCATTTTTGGGTCACCAAGGTCAAAGGTCAAAGTCACAATCGGACTTTGTTTAAAATCCGTTTCCGTGCTCTAACTCGAGAACTGGTTGACCTAGGACCATGAAACTTTACACAGTTGTTGCCCATGACCCAAAGAGCTGCCCTATTATTTTTGGGTCACCATGGTCAAAGGTCAAGGTCACAATCGGACTTTGTTTAAGATCCGTTTCTGTGCTCTAACTCGAGAACCGGTTGACCTAGGATCATGAAACTTTACACAGTTGTTGCCCATGATCCAAGCTGATGCCCTATTGGTTTTGGGTCACCAAGGTCAAAGATCAAGGTCACAGTTGGACTTTGTTTAAAATTTGTTTCCGTGCTCAAACTACAGAACCTTTTGACCTATAGCACTTTTCCAGTGACAAGGTGCTAGTGGGGGGTATTTGTCCTTAGTTTCAGAGTTATGCCACTTTGAACTTTTTAATGGGGGGGGGGAATAGTCAAAATTTACAATTTGGTTTCTGTGTTCTAACTCGTGAACCGTTTGACCTAGGATCAAGAAACTTTACACAGTTGTTACCCATGACCCAAGGAGGTGCCCTATTGTTTTGGGGTCACCAAGGTCAAAGGTCAAGGTCACAGTTGGACTTTGTTTAAAATCCGTTTTCATGCTCTAAGTCAAGAACCTTTTGACCGATAGTACTTTTTCAGTGACAAGGCCCTAGTGGGGGGTATTCGTCCGCTTTGCGACAGTTCTAGTTTGATCACACATTTTACTATACCTGGACCAGCTTGTTCATCTATGCATGCTGATCTTTGATTATACAACACATAAGTGATGTTAGTCGGGGAAAATTATCTAAACCAAAATTCAATTTGGAGTCTGATTACATTTTATCTGACTTTTTATGTATCGAAAACAGAAAGTCAATTAAATTTAGAGTGGAAAATAATTACAGTATTTACTTAAAACCCTATTCAAGTCTGTTAAACCTTTCTCAAATAAAACCTGCTTTTGACTTGGAAAATAGGCTTAGGAAAACATTGAAGCAAAAGAAGAAAATGCTGATTATCAGAATTTTGCTTCTTTTGCTGTAATAATTTCTGTACTCCATTGTACACAAAACATTTCATTACATTATTTTGTCGTATGCAACAGCTTTGACATTGAACAAGTTTTGCCTTATAAGTTATGGAAAAGGTTTAAGACCCTATTCAAGTCTAGGATAAAACTGAAAAGATATTTAATTTGTCCTATAGTCAAAATTTACAATTTCGTTTCCGTGTTCTTACTCAACAATCGTTTGACCTAGGATCATGAAACTTTAAACAGTTGTTACCATGACCCAAGGAGGTGCCCCATTGTTTAGGGGTCACCAAGGTCAAAGGTCAAGGTCACAGATGGACTTAGTTTAAAATCCGTTTCCATGCTCTAAGTAAAGAAACTTTTGATCGATAGCACTTTTTCATTGACAAGGCCCTAGTGGCGGGTATTCGTCCGCTTTGCGACAGTTCTAGTTTTATTTCAAAGGTGAAATCTGCACAGACAGTACATAGTATCATGCTAGCCCCACGACAACAAACAAAATCAATGTACAAGATGAACAAGCCAAATTTAATTGTCTGGCGTTTTCGATTGTTATACCATTTCAATGCCATGGTGGGGAATCATGTGAGACAATAATTGCTGAAAATCTTCAATAAATCTGTCAATACTTGACTAATATGAATTTGTTATGAAGGAGAGAAAGCATTAAGATGCCAGGTATTGGATGGGTACATGTGGTAGGTTTTCTATAAATCAGCTGTTAAAAAAGTTATTGATGACCACCTTAAACTTTGGCTGGTTGTCAATAACTTTTTCAGCTGAATTTTAAGCGATCCTTTGCATTCAGGTTTTCTATTATTCTCTGCTTCAAATTTTTTTTAAAATTAGCCAAATATTAATAAGACCATTGAGAAATGACGGTGAATATGATCAGAAACATTGTATTGTGATATAAGGCCGCGGCCATAGCAGCTGCACAGTTGGTAGCATGTTGGACTCTCACTCACAAGGTCACGGGTTCAATCTTTGGCCGCTGCATATATCCTGACAAAATTGTCACCACCAATGGTTTGATGATTGTTATCCTATGTGGGAAAGCAGCTTGAGGCTGGGTAAGGATGTTGTGGTAGAACTGATTTGAGAAATGACAGGAATCCATGGTTAGGTGCTCCAGCCACCACAATATGACCATGGCAGTTGAATGAGACATTGAACCTCAATCAGTCGTACATTTTGATGTACACGTGCAGTGTCAGGCGCTTTCACTTTAGGTTTTGTTGGGTAAGTGCAATTTTGTTGTAAGTGCATATAAATTCCATGTGCATTTACTGTGATTTACAACAGTTAGACATACCTTGCATACATTTGAGCCAAGATCTGGAAAAACGACCATTATAGCAATCATAAAAATTGAGTTTGAAGACCAGCTTGTTGTCAAATGCAATCCAATAGGCACCCATGCTACTCTCTTTTAAGTTACTACAGGACACAAAGAAGTTATTAGAGAACAATGTGGATCCTGATCAGACTGTGCATATGCACAGGCTGATCTGGATCTGTGTTGGGCTCAAAAGCCTTAAGGGACGTTTTTCCAGATCCTGGCTCATTTGTATCGCTGCTAGCCCATCTGCAGGTATTAAAATCAATGTAAGATATGAAACAAGACGTAAAAAGTACATAAAATTTGATTGGTGTTTTTGTCACCCATTTCAATATGGTGGGAAATATGATACTTGCATCATACTGTTAACCCATCCCCTCAAGGAGACGTTTTTGAAACCCCTATACAAGATGCTCAATTGGCCCAACACGATGCAAAATCAATGCAAAAGACAAACAAGATAAATAAACTGAGCATAAAATTAGATTGTGTGATGTTTTGTTTTATCACCCAGCTGTTTCATAGAGACATTTTTATGTCACTGTTTTGTCATATTCAACAAGATGGGTTGCAACAATAAACTCTTTCCCAAATAACACCCTGTTTTGATGTCCCAGTTAAAGAATAGTTGGGAAAACAGAGGGAAAAAAATGCTAACAAAAGTAGCAAAATGATTTATTTGTGACTGTGACAATCTTTTTTCATATAATTTCTACCAATTTGAATAGTTTATGTTTTTGCCACTTATGTACGAAAGTTCACTTGTGAATCCATCATCGTAACGATGACATTATGTATGCATGAGTAACCAAAATACAGGGTTTAATTAGTCTAACCCTTTCCCAAACAAGACCTGGTTTTGACGTGATGATGAATGACATCCCTTGTAGAAAAGGCTTGGGAAAATGTTGAGACAAAAGAAGAAAACACAGATAATCAATATTTTCTACTTTTGCCTCAATACTTGGTGTGCTTAGTTGCGCACGAAAGAGGATTTCTTTAACAATTGTTTTTGACAGTTCACATCCCCGCACCCCCGATATATCTTATCGTAATTTGCGACATCACTCTCCAAATTAACATTTCTATCTGTTATAACACTCGATCTTTAAGACCTCGAATCAGCTATTGCTTCCACGGAAACGTTTGTGACATTTGCAAACGATACAATACGGCACACTTGATCTCTTCGTGGAAGAATTAACAAATTCCCTTGTCTCTGCGGGCGTTTTCCTAGTAGTTCCAAGCAAAATTTCACAAGAACGCGCTGCTCCACCCAAACGTCCGACTTCGTCATTTTTGACAGATTTCCTTCCATATCAAACTTTTTTAAGTCATCCTCAAATGTCAATTTTTAACGCGACAACAATGAAATCAAAACAATATGGAGTCGGAATGTTAGGTCACATTTTTATACATTTATTATTTTGTTTCCCGCCAATTTCATACGTTTAATTAAATTGAAAAACACAGACATGGGTAGCCAAAAAGCTAAAAATTTGACGTGCTCTGGGTACCCATATGTAGGGTTGTGTTAGGTCATATTGCAAAATAATTGCATATCAAATTTACTTCATTTTGCTGGAAAAGTACTTGATAGATGTTTACCTTTCATGTGATACAGATTATTTCACAAACAAAGTATTATGAAGCAAAATAAATTGTGTGTCCACAAACTTTTAGGACAACCCTCGTATAGCAACGAAATTTTCAAATATACTGCAATTTCATTGGTCCAAAAACTAGGACGAACACTAAACTATCTTTAGGAACATCCATATTTTGTGGGGTGGTTTTTGAATAGGATTAGTGTAAAAGTGCACTGTTTAGGAAAGAAATATGCCAGATAATTCCAATGCAGTGGCGGATCAAGACGGGGTTTGGGGGTCAAAATGAACCCTTCTGTAGCCTGATTCTTTCATTTTCATGCAGAAATTCCGTCAAACCTGTATAATGTTAGGAAAATGAACGCCCCTATTTGTATGATCGATGATTCAGAGCTCCAGATAGGATGCGTATTTGCGTAAAATATTCATTGATTTGGTCTGAATACGCATTAACTTTTATGATAATGCGTACAAATACGCATTCAAAATAATGAAAACGCATTTGATAATTGCCAGTTAGCGTATCAAGATCGGAAAATGTCGAGAAAAAACATACACTAGGAAATTCAAACAATTAACACAAACTTTTTGTCTATAAAAAATAGGTTACGGCAGTCAGCTATCCGATATCTATTACGACTTTAATCAGCCAATCACATTCTTGAATAATTGGGGAATACCAATTACATCACCACTGTGACCAGCCGAGCGGCAATCGGCTATTCCGTAGATCTACTGAATGATGCCGAGTGTTGCGTTTGTATTTCAATAAATCGGTGATCTCCGTGAAAGCAAACCGTTACCCGATTTAACAGACCATCCGTAAATCGGAAATGACAACTCGAAGGTGTTTGTTTTCTTTTCAAACCGGCAAACGAGTAAATCTACTGCTGAGCAGATTGTAACTTGAGGCGAATTTTGCCGATATTCTTTCTGAAGTGGCCCTACAGGCAAAGATAGCACACGATGGTAATCTTGTTCAGAAAAAAACTCGATGGTCGGAAACATACCGCGGTTAGATGTCCTCGAACCCGAAAATGGAAGTTGGTCGTTCAGGTCGGGTGTTCCTGTTTATTCTTTCCCGAACAAGAAAGTAAATACCCCCTGCCTCAAAAAATCATCTGGAAATACGCATTGGAAAAAATTTTGAGGGGTAAATACCCCTTGCCTTAAAAAATAATCTGGAGCTCTGTGATTAAATCCCCTTCACATAAATCCTGGATCTGTTGCAGCAATGGTCAAAACTGTAATAAAACCAACTTTGATTCTTCTCTTTTCAGGCTCGAGGATTACATTTCCGACATACAGACAATTTAAATATGTGGTTCACAGCTATGGGAGAAGTTGGATTACCAAAAGTAAGCAACAATCATATTTCTATTAATCTTAACCCATTTACACATAATGATGCTTGTTGATGCACAACAAGATAAAGGCTTTAGAAAACATTATGGAAAATGAAGAAATTGCTTATCATAAGCAATTTCTTCATTTTCCAAAATGTTTTTTACGGCTTTATGTTGTAGGGCGTCATTAAGCATTGTAGGGCGTCATTAACCTGTTCCCAAACGACAGAATTTTCAGGAAGTCCCATTCAAAAACTACTTCAGACGACAAAATGCATGTTAAACAAGGTTAGATTTGTGTACAGTATAGCTCAGAAAATATTGAAGCAAAAGAAGAAAAAGCTCACTATCAGCAGTTTCTTCTTTTGCCTCAATGTTTTCCCAAGCCTCATCTATTAGGGAAGTCAAAACCAGGTCTTGTTTTGGAAAGGGTTAAGCAACAATGAGTGGGAATGGGTTATCTTATTCTTGATATTCTGACATAATGATGCTTTTTGATGCCACACTGTCACAAGATAAAGGCTCTAGAAAACATTGTAGAAAATGAAGAAACTTGCTTGTCATCAGGCGAGAGGGGTTACATTTCCGACATACAGACAACTTGAATATTTGGTTACAGCTATGGAAGAAGTCGGATTACCAAAAGTAAGTTATGATAATATTGCCACCATTCTTAATGATGCTTTTTGATGGCCAACAAGATAAAGGTTTTGGAAAACATTGTGGAAAATGAAGCAATTGCTTGTCAGAAGCAATTTCTTCATTTTTATGCCCCCGTATCGAGAGATCGGGGGCATATTGTTTTACTCGTGTCCGTCTGTCTGTCTGTCCGTCCGTCTGTCAGTCCGTCCGTCCGTCTGTCCGTCTGTCCGAAAACTTAACCTTGGCCTTTTCTCAAAAAGTATTTGACATACAAAGCTCAAATTTGGTATGCAACTTCCTTTCAATGATATCTATCTGTTCCATGCAGTTTGACCTTCCTCAAGGTCATCCCTTAACCCTTATCAACCCTTTACTCTACGAAAACTTAACCTTCTACTCCGAAAACTTAACCTTTGCCTTTTCTCCAAAAGTCTTTGACATACAAAGCTCAAATTTGGTATGCAACTTCCTTTCAATGATATCTATCTGTTCCATGCAGTTTGACCTTCCTCAAGGTCATCCCTTAACCCTTATCAACCCTTTACTCTACGAAAACTTAACCTTCTACTCCGAAAACTTAACCTTTGCCTTTTCTCCAAAAGTCTTTGACATACAAAGCTCAAATTTGGTATGCAACTTCCTTTCAATGATATCCATCTGTTCTATGCAATTTGACCTTTCTCAAGGTCATCCATTAACCCTTATCAACCCTTTACTCTACGAAAACTTAACCTTTTACTCAGAAAACTTAACCTTTGCCTTTTCTCCAAAAGTATTTGACATACAAAGCTCAAATTCGGTATGCAACTTCCTTTCAATGATATCAATCTGTTCCGAGCAATTTGACCTTCCTCAAGGTCATCCCTTAACCCTTAATAAACCTTTACTCCATGAAAATTTAACAATTTAGAAAAATGGCCATTTCGGGGGCATTTGTGTTTCACAAACACATCTTGTTCACAATGTTTTCGTAAGGCTTTATGTTGTGGGGCGTCAAAAAGCATCAATTGCACGGGTGGTAAACAGAGAAACTAGCTCCAAAAAGAGGTAGTTGCATAGAGCGAAAATTTGTAGGTCACGAACACATTTTCTAAAATTATTTCTTTTAAAGCGAGTTTTTGCGAAATCCGGCGATGCTGTAATATGAAGAAATGGTCGAAGTTTGTTGTGCACGAGAGTATACGGTATTAGTAGCAGGGTTTTAATACAATCGTTGAAAAACATTTCAAAATCGAA
Source organism: Fragum sueziense (assembly GCA_963680895.1). Classification (NCBI taxonomy): domain Eukaryota; kingdom Metazoa; phylum Mollusca; class Bivalvia; order Cardiida; family Cardiidae; genus Fragum; species Fragum sueziense. The sequence goes on along the minus strand of OY804598.1, from coordinate 59,574,862 downwards.
AGTAAAGAAGTTTCTACTTTCGATCTTGAAATGTTTTTCAACGATTGTATTCAAACTCTGCTCACTAACACCGTATATTCTCGTGCACAACAAACTTCGACCATTTCTTCATATTACAGCATCGCCAGATTTTTCAAAAACTCGTTGTAAAAGAAATATTTGTAGAAAAAATGTGTTCGTGACCTACCTTTGTTTACAGATTTTCGCTCTATGCAACTACCTCGGTAGAGGCCGGATGTCACGAGGAAACAAAATACCGTTGACTCTTTTTGGAGCTAGTTTCTCTGTTTACCACCCGTGAATTAGTAATAAAAATAATCATAAATTGTAGATATTGGATTCAGAATTGATTAGCAAGAGATATCTATCAGAAGAACATATATGTACTTAGAACCATTAATGTCGTCATACTCTGACCTAGTTGTGATACCAAGGTCAAGGTCTCATATCAAGGTCACATTTGTATTGTTTCTTAATTCAGATTATTTTACCTAGAAACCACAGATATTCATATACAAAGGAATACGCCTAGAACCATTTATTGCCTTCATGCCCTGAGTTTGTTGTGGTATCAAGGTCAAGGTCAAAATTAATGTTAATGTCAAGGTCAAATGTTAAGGTAATGTTTGTATTGTGTTTAGCTCACCTGAGCACAAAGTGCTCAAGGTGAGGTATTGTGATCGGTCGTCGTCCATCCGTCCGTCCATCCGGCCGTCCGTCCGTCCGTCCACAATTTCTTTAAATATCTTCTCCTCCTAAACCACTGGACCAATCTTCTTGAAACTTGGCAGGAATGATCCTTGGGTGAAGGGCTTTCAAAGTTGTTAAAAGAATTTGATTCCATCAAAGACTCTGGCTGCCGCGGCATGAGAAAAGCGGAAAATAGCCAAAATCTTTTAAAAATCTTCTGCCTAACCAGTGGACCAATCTTCTTGAAACTTCACATGAATGTTCCTTGAGTGAAGGGCTTTCAAAGTTGTTAAAAGAATTTGATTCCATCAAAGACTTTGGCTGCTGCGGCATGAGAAAAGTGGAAAATAGCCAAATCTTTTAAAAATCTTCTTCTGCCTAACCAGTTGGCCAATATTCTTGAAACTTCATATGAATGATCCTTGAGTGAAGGGCTTTCAAAGTTGTTAAAAGAATTTGATTCCATCAAAGACTTTGGCTGCCGCGGCATGAGAAAAGGGGAAAATAGCCAAATCTTTTAAAAACCTTCTGCTTAAAACTAGTTGGCCAATATTCTTGTAATTTAACATGAATGATCCTTGGGTGAAGGGCTTTCAAAGTTGTTAAAAGAATTTGATTCCATCAAAGGCTTTGGCTGCCGTGGCATGAGAAAAGGGGAAAATAGCCAAAATCTTGTAAAAATCTTCTGCCTTCAACTAGTTGGCCTATCTTCTTGAAACTTCCCATGAATGATCCTTGGGTGAAGGACTTTCAAAGTTTTTGAGAGACTTTGATTCCATCAAAGCCTTTGACTGCCGCGGCATGAGAAAAGGGGAAAATTGCCAAATCTTTTAAAAATCTTCTGGCATACTACATGTAGTCGGCCAATATTCTTAAAACTTCACATGAATGATCTTTGGGTGAAGAAACTGTCAAAGTTGTTATAAGAATTTGATTAATATCAAAGCTGTTAGTGCAGCGGCATCAGAAAAAGGGCAAAAGAGCAAACACTTGAAAAGGCAGAATTTTGTTTCATTCTTTTCAAAAACTAAGAAAAAGGGGCTTTATTGCAAAATTCTTAATTTGCTGCTATACAGGTCAAAATGTTTTATTTCAACAAGGCAAAAAATTTCAGGTGAGCGATCTAGGGCCATCATGGCCCTCTTGTTTAATTTCAGATATTTTACCCAGAAACAACGGATATTTATGACAAAAAGAATATGCCTAGAACCATTTATTGTCTTCACGCTCTAAGGTTTGTACAAAATTAGTTATCATAATCAGTACATTGTTGAACGAACTTCTACATGTACTTTGAACATAGTTTGGGACACATTATTCTCTGAATATGTAACTTTCTATACATACACACAAATGCTAGTTAGGAATTATTTCTTTTTCCTCTAGGATTTTCAAACTGACTTCTGTAGAGTTGTTAAAACCTTTAATTGGTTAGGAAATGATGTATTGATTTAAGATTTATCAATGTCATATATCAAGGTTTTCCATGAATTTTCACTTTATCATTTCATTGTATTTTGTAAATGATAAAAAACATGTTTCCAATTTCAGTTTATATCTATTCAAACTTGGAATGGCCCCACAAATAGAAGATTTATATGGAAAAGTCAATTTTACTGGTAAGTTGGAACATTGAAAGTAAAGAGGGGATGAAGGCATTCTAAACATACTATACTCATCAAAAAAAGTTACGGACCACACATTTAAAATAAAATATTTTACGATTCTCTTTGGTAAATTCATTCATGAATTACTGCAAAATGAATGGTAATCATTCCTCCATAATAAATCATCGGAAGATTGTAAAAATTGCCAAAACTAAAATTGTAAGAGAACTTGACATTGTACTACCCCTGAAAATGCTTGATTTTTACATGTAGTGGGTGGGGTACCATTTTACAGAAACGGCCCTTGTTTGTCAAGATTGTCCTCTGAAAATTCAAGTGCATAGCCTGCGTGGCCATCTTATGCCTCTATCACTTCAATGTAATGTGAACAGACGCTTGAAATCAACTTCCGGTTCCCGCATGAAGGAATCTAGACAATGCATTTATCGGGACCTGTTTAAAGCTTCCGATATGTCTGTGTGGACATTATGGTAAGGAATTCTTCTGTGATGACAGTCTCACACATGTTTAGTGAGTTTTTAGCTCCACTGGCTGAAGGCCAGCGGGCTATTGTCATGGCGTTGTGTCCGTCGTGCGTCCGTGCGTCCGTGCGTCCGTGCGTCCGTCCGTCCGTTAACTTTTTCTTTAAACATCTTCTCCTCTTATACCAGTGGGCCAATTTTGACCAAACTTGGTAGGAATGTTCCTTGGGTGACCCTTTTCAAAACTTGTTTGCAAATTTTTGATTCGTCAAAAAATGTGGGCGTGGCAGGGCGGGGCTTATCAGACTTAGAGAAATCATAAGAAAATTCTTTAAAAATCAACCATTGGGCCAATTTGAACCAAACCTGGCAGGAATGTGCCTTGAGTCATTCTTTTCATAATTTGTTCACAAATTTTTACATTTGTCAAAAAATGTGGCCGTGGCAGGGAGAAAGGGGCTTATTAGACTTAAAGAAATCATAAGAAAATTCTTTAAAAATCAACCATTGGGCCAATTTGAACCAAACCTGGCAGGAATGTGCCTTGAGTCATTCTTTTCAAAATTTGTTCACAAATTTTTACATTTGTCAAAAAATGTGGCAGTGGCAGGGAGAAAGGGGCTTATCAGACTTAAAGAAATCATAAGAAAATTCTTTAAAAATCAACCATTGGGCCAATTTGAGCCAAACCTGGCAGGAATGTGCCTTGAGTCATTCTTTTCATAATTTGTTCACAAATTTTTACATTTGTCAAAAAATGTGGCTGTGGCAGGGAGAAAGGGGCTTATCAGACTTAAAGAAAAATCAACCATTGGGCCAATTTGAACCAGACTTTGCAGGAATGTTCTTTTAGTCTGTCTTTTCAAAATGTATTCACAATTTTTTACATTTGTCAAAAAATGTGGCCGTGGCAGGGAGGAAGGGGCTTATCAGACTTAAAGAAATCATAAGAAAATTCTTAAAAAATCAACCAGTGTGCCCAATTGAACCAAACTTTGCAGGAATGTGCCTTTAGTCGTTCTTTTTAGAATTTGTCCACAAATTTTTATATTTGTCAAAAAAATGTGGCTGTGGCAGGGAGAAAGGGGCTTATCAGTCTTAGAGAAATCATAAGAAAATTCTTTAAAAATCAAGCATAAGGCCAATTTGAACCAGACTTTGCAAGAATCGTCTTTGAGTCTCTCTTCAAAATTTATTCACAAATATCAAGATTTGGCTGCCGCTGTGTAAGGCTTACAAGAAATCATGGGATAATTCTTCCACTATAACCAGTGGAGCGATTCAGGCCCTCCTGGGCCTCTTGTTTGTAAGGAAAACTTGCTAATCTTTCGATAAGTTGCATTTTTCCTTCTTGAGAACAAAGCTAGACGTGTGAAGACAAGCGTTATCGTCCATCAAATTACACCAGAGACCAACAGTACAAGCTGTTTATGTTCAAACAATAAAAAGCACATCTGAGCTCACAAATTGTGCACATGGAGGCTAGAGGTGAGCCCAAATTCAGCCGCACAGACCGGACGATTTTAAATTGACTTCCAACGTCCATAAGGCAACTGTCACCTTGCGGATTTGAGGTCTATTATTGGATGTGACTAGTGCAAATTGTAACAGAATACCAAACTCGGAAAAGTCGTGGTGTTTCTTCGGAAAAAATAGCGTTTTAAAGATTTTTTATGGTCCAAAAGACAATAGGAGAAAAGGGCCATTTGTGCTTATGTGGGGTGCGTGTGTTAAGATTGTTCTACGGAACTTGGTATCCATCCTAACAGATCGCTGACCGGTGATCGATATAGAGATGAGGTTCTTGTCAGATAATCTTATCCATTCGGTGGTGCTTTTGTTCCTAAATTCATTTTAGGGGACGATCACAACCGTCCACACATGGTAAGAATTGCAACTGAGTTTTTTTAGAGAGAGAAAACTGTAAGTTATGCAATTGACAGTGCACTCTACTCACGTGAATCCTGTTGACAGTGTGTTGGACCATCATTACAGAAAAGATCTCTACTCGTAATGTTCCATAAGTGATGCTAGAAGGTCTCAATCGGGCGAGGGTAGAGGCATAGTGTAAATCCCTCATGCATGGTACCAGAAGTTAATTTATAACTTTTACTTTTCTTGAATTGAGTTAATAGAGGTTCGAGATAGTCAAACTTGCTTTACATGTGATTTTTCAAAAGAAACCCCCTAGGAAAGGGGCTTTTTCTGAAAGTTTCTTTCCCACCCACTACATGCAAAAACAAGCTTTTTAAAGGGCATTGTTATATCATTTCCTCTTACAGTTTTAAATTTGGTTAATTTTCCAATCTACTGATCAACTGATTAAGAAGAAAGGGTACTAGTTATCATGCAACAAATCATAAATAGATTCATGTAAGGAATCACAAAATATGGCACTTTGAAAGTGTGGTGACTGGTCCTTAACTTATTTTGAGGAGTATATTTCAAGTCCATACCCTATGTTGTGGGTACTTATTGGAATCGTTTCAATGACGATTCCAATGTGTACCTACATCATAGGGTTTGATGAACATTGAAAGATATTTTGCACTTTGAAAAGCCATTATGCCCTTTTATTTGTAGCTCTTGTTATACATTCAACGAAAAGTTTGAAATAATGTGGAGTTAGAGGGGGAGGGGGAGGGGCTTGATTGATATACAGTCGACACTCATTGTGTCGAAGTCGGAGGGGTCGTCAAAATACCTCGACATATCCAGAGTTCGACTCGTCTGATTTTATTCGGCTTCGATAAAGTTGATATTTGACCGTTTTTGAAACTAATCAGGTATGATTATTATTGAAAAATAGTAGGAAAAGGAAAGAAATTGCTCGTTTCGAGCAATTTCTATCCTTTTCCTATTATATTTCAATTGCTATATTCAGTTCGAAATTATTTTGTTTGAAAAAGATATGTCCACTGATGAGGACGGGACCAGATTTGAACTTCGACTTAAGCGAAAATTTGACTTATCCGATGTCAACACAACGAGTGTCGACTGTAGTTTTAAAAAATTTCCGCGCCCTGAACAGCATACAAAAATCATCTGCAACACCTGACTTTGGACCAAAAATGTTGGTGACGTGGAAAGGGTTGGAATAGCTCATCAGTTGTAATTTCTCAGGAGAAATTGGCTTCAAATTATTTAAGATTTTCTTTAAAGTGACATGTCACCTAATTGGAAGAAATCTTTGTTTTGTGTCTGTTTGCTTTTCCTGTGTGTTTGAACATCAAGTGTTTTTGTTTCTAATTGCATCATCTCGGCTGATGTTTATATGTGATTAATTTCCGTATAGCTAGATATTTGTTAGAGTTCAAAGTTAATGCAATCCTTTCACAAACAAGAGCTTGCTTTGTCATTTCTATGAGAGAAGGCCAACCAGATTGAAAAGAAAAAATGATGATTGCCATTTAGGAAAGGGTTAAGTTCTCCTATGGAAATACCTAGGATTGGTCAAGGCTGCACCAATGATTAATTACGTTATAGTTGACCCAATCTACAATTTGTCATGTGTCTGCTATATATTTACAGAAGAATTATTGCAGCCTGTTATTGTATTGTCTAGACTACTAATGATTAATTTTCATCTGTTCTGGCCTGATATTTCAGTAGAATGGAATGTCTCTTGCATTGAATTTCCTTTAACCCTTTCTGGAGCAGCGGAACAATATTGTGGACTGTTCCAAATTGAAAATGTTGTTGATGACAAATTCAAGTTAATGAAATTTTAAAAATCTGTCCATTTTTGGGTTAGAAAACATTGAGGAAAATTGACCATTTTGGGTTTGAAAACTTTGGGGAAAATGAGGAAATTGCTTGTCCCAATCTGCAATTTGTCATGGGCCTGCTATAGTTGCAGTGGAATTTCTGCAATCTGTTGTTGTATTGTCTATACAACTTTTAATAGATATATGCAAAATTTTCATCAGTGTACATTTAATGCTATGAGAATTGAATATTGCTTGGTTCTCCTGCCTGGAAATTCCAGTAATTCATCCCCCAGAAAATGTCCACGCCAGAATTGGTCAAGGTATGAGTGATTAATCACATTAGAGTGGTCCTATTCTACAATTTGTCATGTGTCTGCTATAGTTACACAGGAATTATTGCAGCTTGTTATCTGTTATTGTATTGTCTAGATATGTAACAATTAAGATTCATTTTCACTTTCCAGTGTCCTGATATTTTTCAGAGATTTCAATTGCTCTTGCTTTTAAGTTTCATTGAATAAAGGTCAAAACCAGGATTGTTCAAAACGTTTGATAAAAGTCATTTGTTTCTCAACAATAGGCTTGCATCATCTACGTAAGAGAGCAGCTGAAGGCTTGAATTTGATATTGTGGTACAGCTGGTGAGAGAAATAACAGGATCCATGGTTAGATGCTCCAGCCACCATGATATGACCATAGCAGTTAAAAGAGGCGTTAAACCCCAATCAATAAACCCAACATGTGTCTTTCTTGCAGAAGAAGAGATCAGCGCAATGAGACAAATATGGTTTACAGATCCCTTTATTTAGGTAGTAAAGACCAATAGACTACAAGATCAGGCTACACATTTGTGCAGGCTGATCTTGTTCTTTGCTATATGCAAAAGGAATCTAGAAATATTTAAAACTTGATGACAAGAGCTTAAATGATTTACACTTTTTCTTTCAGAGGAGGAGATCAGTGCAATGAGACAAGAATTAGACAAATATGGTATACAGATGCCTACATTTGTGCAGGCTGATTTTGATTTTTGCTTCCTGTAAAAACCCCCTTTAATGGGGTCAAGAAATATTAAAATTTGATGACAGGGCATAAATGGATTACATTATTTTTCTTACATAGGAGCAGATCAGCGTAATGAGACAAGAGTTAGACAAATATGGTATACAGATGCCAACATTTAGATAGTTTCAATGATCATGATGAGACTTAGATCAAGATCAGATTACAAATAATGTGTAAACTTGAATAATATTTCTATTGTTACAGAGGAGGAGATCAGTGCAATGAGACAAGAATTGGACAAATATGGTATACAGATGCCTACATTTAGATAGTTTAAAAGATCATGATGAGACTTAGATCAAGATCAGATTACAAATGATGTGTAAACTTGAATAATATTTCTATTGTTACAGAGGAGGAGATCAGTGCAATGAGACAAGAATTGGACAAATATGGCATACAGATGCCTACATTTAGATAGTTTAAAAGATCATGATGAGACTTAGATCAAGATCAGATTACAAATGATGTGTAAACTTGAATAATATTTCTATTGTTACAGAGGAGGAGATCAGTGCAATGAGACAAGAATTGGACAAATATGGTATACAGATGCCTACATTTGTGCAGTCTGATTTTGATCTTTGCTATCTGTAAATGGGGTCAAGAAATATTCAAAACTTGTTGACAAGTACAAAAATTGTTTACACTATTGTTTCAGAGGAGGAGATCAGCGCAATGAGACAAGAGTTAGACAAATATGGCATACAGATGCCTACATTTAGGTAGTAAAGATCTAGATCAGACTTCACAAATGTGCAGGCTGATCTTGTTCTTTGCTACCTGCAAAAGAGATCTATATATGTTAAATTTGAAACAGGGCACTACCTTTTCATAAACACATTTTTCGAAGAAAGAGATCAGCGTGATGAGACAAATGTTAGAAAAATATGATATTTGAAAGCCTACATTCAGGCAGTGAAGATAAAAATCAGACTGCACATAAAGTGTAAAATAATATTTCTCATTTTTCAGAGGAGGAGATCAGTGCAATGAGACAAGAATTAGACAAATATGGTATACAGATGCCTACATTCAGCAAGATTGGAGGAATTCTAGCCAATGAGGTAAGTTGGAGGCATTTTTGTTTGCTAACCAAAAGACTGCTCCAATTTCACAGCTAATGCAGCAAACAAAGTTCATAAAAATAGAATCATGTTATCTGAATGTAAAACTTTTTCATTTCACAAAAAATTGGAAGTGTGGAATGCCAAAGCTCAGGGGCCAGTAATTCACAGATTTCGTTTGAGCTGGAGGCTCTGAACAGATACGTTTTGGTTGTACTGATGTGAGAAATGACAGGAATCCATGGTTAGAGGCCCCAGCCAGTGCACTTGTGACAAAAGTAGTTCAAAGAGGTATTAAACCCCAACCAATCAATCAACAAATTACAAGTATCAAAGGCATTTGGTATATTGTTCATTTTTAGCTCGACTTTTCAAAGAAAATGAGAGCTTATACTGTCCCCGGGCGTCGGCGTTGGCGTCGGCGTTGGCGTTGCAACAAAGGTTAAAGTTTTTTCAAACATCAATAACTTCCATACTATCAAAGGGATTCAACCCAAACTTGGAATACTTATTCACCATCACACCCTCTACCTTACTACCAGGGCCCATGACCCTGGCTCCACTATTATGCCCCCTTTATACTAAGCAACTTAGAAAGTCGAGCGCGCTGTCTTCGGACAGTTCTTGTATCACTATGTTCAACTTGATGGATATGGGCACTATCAACTGCTGTGTTGAAACCAGTTGTTGCAGCTAATGAGAAAGGTATATGAGAACAATATGCATCAGGATTGGACTGTGCTCATGCACAGGCTGATCTGAGCCACGTTCTTTAGAGCGAGAATTTTTAAGATATCTTAAGATGTTTTGGATGAAGCATTTTTAAAACCGAGCTTTCGACCGAGCTGTTCCGAATGCTACAGATTTATAGAAATGACATCATCATGACGTCATTTGTATAAAGTATGGAGCATTCGGAACACCGCAGTTTATAAATTATGGAGCGTTCGGAACAACTCCGAAGTCTCTTTTATATTGTTTCTACAGAGTTGATCGAGGGGTTCCGCACGAAGTATAGGGTAATGGCGCCTTCCATTGAGCGTCTTGAAAATCTTGCTCTAAAGAACGCTTTATTCTTAAATATCTTAAGAAATCTCAAGATATCACAAGAAATCTCGCTCTAAAGAAGGCACCTCTGGATTCATATTGCTCCAAATGCCATGAGGGACCTTACATCAGGATCGGACTCCCAAATGCCATGGGACAACCTTTTTCCAGATCTTAACTCCTTAGGTTAACCCTTTTCCAAACAACAAAATTGATGATTCCATTTGAAAACTGCTGTTGACAACAAAACTAGTGTTAAAAAGGGAAGGATTTGTGTAAAATAAAGCACAGAACATATTGAGACAAAAGGAGAAACTGCTGGTTAGCAGTTTATTCTTTTGTCTCAATGTTTTCCCAAGGCTTTTCTTGTGAATGAGTCAAAAGGTGTCACCGCGCAGTAATGGTTTAACTTAAATGTAATTCAGCAAAGATCAATGATATATTTTATCATTATAATGTCTATTTCTCTTCCCTTTGTCCATCATCATATTAATAACATTAAATCTTAACTAATTAGAGTAATTAAAACAGTATGTTGCTTTCATTTGATGAGCTATTAAATAATAATTAAATTCTGTGTAAAATAAAGAGGAGGTCAAGCAGGGTTACATTTTATTTTGCTTCTAGTAAACCTTTTCATGCTTAATAAAACTGAACAGGGATTGATAATGGCCCTTAATTTTAGACCCCCCTCCAAGATAGATTTTAAGTCCCCAGAGCTTTCCCAGTATACTCTAACTCCGTATTTTCGCGGACGTCACATTTTCGCGGTAGTCGGAAAATAATTGTTTTGTTACGTAACGCGCCCTCAGTCGGTTGTTTACCTTTGCTAATTGTGTCAATAAAGTACACATCGCCTGTCAAACTTGAAAAAACAACAACAATGTATCGTATCTCCGTAAGAAAGTCATTAAAACATATTTACCAATGCAAAATCAGCACATGTTCTATACACGTAATACCCATTCTTCTATATTTCCTTAGTTTTCATGCCCAAATCTTTAAAAGTCAGCGGAAAATTGACAGTTGGAAGGCTTTTGCATATCTAAGAATAGAATTTGAGTATCCACTGTCGGGGCTGATTTATGATAAATGCAGGCCACAATATTAAGATATTTTCAACTACCGCGAAAATATGACGTCATGGTTCAAAATGGCGACCTTGACACTGTCAACATGCTATGAAAATTTTGTCCAACAGTCTTACGACAAAATCATTTACCCTTCTTCCGATCGATTGGTTAGAGAATACGGTCAATGTTATATGAAATGTTTGATTTGTATTTGTCTTTTATATCAAGACTTATCTGTGTTTTTAGCTCACCTGAGCACGAAGTGCTCAAGGTGAGCTATTGTGGTCGCTTTTTGTCCGTCGTCCGTCCGTCTGTCCGTCCGTCCATCTGTCCGTCCGTCCGTCCGTCCGTCCGTCCGTCCGTCCGTTCACAATTTCTTTCAACATCTTCTCCTCCTAAACCATTGGACCAATTTTGACCAATCTTGGCAGGAATGTTCCTTGTGTGATACTTTTCAAAACTTGTTCGTGAATTTTTGATTTGTCAAAAAATGTGGGCGTGGCAGGCAGAAAGGGGCTTATCAGACTAGAAATCATAAGAAAATTCTTTAAAAATCAACCATTGGGCCCAATTGAACCAAACTCGGCAGGAATATTCCTTGAGTCACTCTTTTCAAAATTTGTTCACAAATTTTTATATTTGTCAAAAAATGTGGCTGTGGCAGGGAGAAAGGGGCTTATTAGACTTAGAGAAATCAGAAGAAAATTCTTTAAAAATCAACCATTGGGCCAATTTGAACCATACTTTGCAGGAATGTGCCTTGAGTCATTCTTGTCAAAATTTGTTCACAAATTCTTTCATTTGTCAAAAATTGTGGCCGTGGCAGGGAAAAAGGGGCTTATCAGACTTGGAGAAATCAGAAGAAAATTCTTTAAAAATCAACCATTGGGCCAATTTGAACCATACTTGGCAGGAATGTGCTATAAGTCATTCTTTTCAAAATTTGTTCAGAAATTTTACATTTGAAAAAAAAAAAACATGGCCATGGCAGGGATAAAGGGGCTTATTAGACTTAAAGAAATCATAAGAAAATTCTTTAAAAATCAACCATTGGGCCAATTTGAACCAGACCTTGCAGGAATGTGCCTTGAGTCATTCTTTTCAAAATTTGACCACAAATCTTTTTATTTGTAAAAAATTGTGGCCTTGGCAGGGAGAAAGGGGCTTATCAGACTTGGAGAAATCGTAAGAAAATTCTTTAAAAATCAACCAATGGGCCAATTTTAAGCAGACTTTGCAGGAATGTTCTTTGAGTATCTCTTTTCAAAATTTGTTCACAGTTTTTTTCATTTGTAAAAAACTGTGACTGTGGCAGGGAGAAAGGGGTTTATTAGACTTAGAGAAATCATAAGAAAATTCTTTAAAAATCAACCATTGTGCCCAATTGAACCAGACTTTACTGGAATGTTCCTTGAATTACTCTTTTCAAAATGTGTTCACAAATTTTTTCCATTGGTCAAAAAATGTGGGCATGGCAGGGAGGAAGGGCTTATCAGACTTAGAGAAATCATAAGAAAATTCTTTAAAAATAAACCATTGGGCCAATTTTCTATTTCCCTTATCTGTTGCTCTCAGGCTGGCCCCATGTTTATCTTATGTAAACAAATAAGGGATTAGCTTTAGCTTATCAGATGGTAATCTTTCACTATATTCTATCAATCACAGACAAAATCTTATTAATTGAGCCTATCATAAATGATCAATCTCTAACAGATCAGTATGCTTTGAAAATTAGCCCTATGTTGTATATTGCGAAATCATGAAATAATTGTTAAAAATTAACTAACTCAACAATTGTGCTAATTCATACCCAACCTTACAGGCTCGATTGGAACAAAATTATTTCTTAATTGTTTCCAAACAGAAAGTCCTTATAAGTTTCATGCCTTTGAATTTGACAAAATTGCCATTATCACTCTTGTCATCTTGATTCAGGTGAGCGATTTAGGACCATCATGGTCCTCTTGTCTAATTTGTACCGCGAATATACGGCGAGCCAGGCTACATCATTATGAGACTTATAAATGAGACACCATATCCATAAGTACCTAGTGTAAGACATTTTGATAGTTTGTGTTGCATGGGAAAGGGTTAATCTAAAATTGTGTTGCATATGAAAGGGTTAAAGTGAAAAGCCTGTTCTTGATTAATTTGGTCAATCTGGATTAATGCAATACCTAGGGATATGGATTTATTACTCTAAAAGATTCCACTATGTCTGAGTACAGGATTTTGTTGGGAAATAAAGTCAGATTTTGTACAGAAATACAGGCATTTTGGGAGTTTAGACCTTTGTCTGTAGGAAGCCATAGGGGGTATACTTTGACTTGACCTTTAGCCAAATTTTGAAAAGATCCAAGATCTAATTGGAAAGATGTTGCAGGTAATTATGGCATGTGAATAGAACTAAGCTTTTGAAAACATCATGGAAAATGAAGACCTTGCTTATGACAAGCAATTTCCTCACAATATTTGTAGTACAGATAGACTAAAAAATATGAAATTTCAGTCGCTAGAAATTTCCGTCTGCAACATCTTTAAATTTAGACCAGTCTAAAATTTTGCTGTCCAGTAATTTGTTAAACAAGCTGTAGTTACGAGGTGTTTGAAGAAAAGCAGCGATATAAGCCATCAATAGATTACATAATAAAACTACGTTCATTAGATGGATGGTTTCTTGGTCACCTCAGTGTTCTCTAGAAATATAAATCTCTGGAGAAATCAGGGAAATCAATACAAACACTTGTGCCCAATATTGTAAATTCTGTGTAGCAATGCAGCTTCACATGTCAGGTAGCTGCCCTACAATAACAGATTAACCCATTACTGCACAGTGACGCCTTCTGACTCTCTTACAAGAAAATGCTTGGGAAAGCATCACGAAAAATGAAGAAATTGCTTGTGACAAGCAATTTCTTCATTTTCCATGATGTTTTCTAACCAAAAATGTGCAGATTTTTAGCTCCACTGGCCGAAGGCCAGCGGGGCTTATGTCATGGCCCTGTGTCCGTCGTCCGTCCGTCCGTCCGTCCGTCCGTCCGTGCGTGCGTTAACTTTTTCTTTAAACATCTTCTTCTCCAAAACTACTGGACCAATTCCAACCAAACTTCACACGAATCATCCTTGCATGAATCTCTACCAAATTCCTTCAAAAGAATAAAATCTATGCAGAACTTGAATTTTTTCTCCAAAACTACTGGACCAATTTCAACAAAACTTCACAGAAATCTTCCTTGCATGAATCTCTACCAAATTCCTTCAAAAGAATAAAATCTGCGCAGAACTTGAATTTTAATTAATTTAATTGAATTAAATTTTCGAAAAATCTTCAAAATTTCTTCTTCTCCAAAACTACTGGACCAATTTCAACCAAACTTCACAGAAATCTTCCTTGCATGAATCTCTACCAAATTCCTTCAAATGAATAAAATCCGTGCAGAACTTGAATTTTAATTAATTTAATTGATTTAAATTTTCGAAAAATCTTTTAAAAAATTTCTTCTCCTAAACCACTGAACCAATTTCAACCAAACTTTACAGAAATGTTCCTTGCATTAATCTATTCTTAATTCCTTAAAAAAAATAAATTCTATTTAGAACTTAAATTTTAATTAATTTAATTAAATCAAATTTTCGAAAAATCTTTAAAAATTCTTCTTCTCCAAAACTACAGGATCAATTTTAACCAAATTTTACAGAAATGTTCCTTGCATTAATCTCTTCTTAATTCCTTAGAAAAAATAAATTCTATGTAGAACTTAAATTTTGATTAATTAAATTAAATTAAATTTTCGAAAAATCTTCTTTTCCAAAACTACTGGACCAATTTTAACCAAACTTCACACGAATCTTCCTTGCATTTGTCTCCTCTAAATTCCTTAAAAAAATAATTTCTGTGAAGAACATGAATTTTAATAAATTTAATTAAATTGAATTTTCGAAAAATTGTTAAACAATTTTCTTCTCCAAAAGTACAGGACCAATTTCAACCGAACTTCACAGGAATCTTCCTTGCATGAATCTCTTCCAAATTTCTTCACGATCAGATGAAAAGCATGGCCGTTGTGTGCTAGGATTTTTTTTCGCTATATAAAACAGTGTAATTTTAAGAAAATTTGAAAAACATTTCTGCTCCTTAATCACTTATTGGATTTCATTCTGGTGTAGCATGAATCTTCTTTGAATAGAACTCTATTGTATTCCTTGAAGAAGTTAGTAGTCTAAATGTCTAAAAGCCAGTGGAGCGATACAGGGCCATCTTGGCCCTCTTGTTAAATTTTCATCAACTTGAAAATGTAGTCTGCAGCATTTTTCAAGTTGGAACTGTCCAAAATTTTGTCGTCCGTTAATGGTTAATCCTTTCCCAAACAAGGCCTTGTTTTGATGCCAGTGAACAAGAAGGCCACGGAAAACATCAAGAGAAAAGAAGAAAATATTTTTTACATGTACCAGTATTTTAAGACCACAGACGGCAGCATAGGGCCAATAATTTTGATGAATTTAAATTCATGTGGCAATATCCACATCTTAAATGATTGAGATCAGTTTCAGGAATTTGTATCCCACCCAATATGATTTTAGATTATATGTGACCCGTCACGCTAAAAGGGACATTATCGGAACCCCAATACTCTAATTTTTACAAACTTGTCAGACTCAGCGCTGGTAAACCAGATCCTGTATGCGAAAAATGAACATATAATAAGATAGGGAAAACATTCCACATTTAGAAAATTAAGTAAAAGTGAAAAGTGTCGGCCCTTGTCGGGCTGCACGAACTGCGCAGACTGACTAGGGTCGATATTTTTCACACTTCCCATAAGGTCCTTTTTTAGCATGACAGGTCACATATAGATTATTTCTTGAAAGTGTTTAGCATTCAGACATTGTACAAGGCCAATAAAATTATATTGCTAAATTAAGATTCTGTTAGATGTAGCAGAATAAACATGGTTTTCGGTATAGCAATGCCAGTGTTATGTAATTGGAATCAATATAAGGCTACTTCCCCAAGATCCCTGGATTTCTTTTTTGAGACTGCCAATAATTTAATAGGAACCAATTTGAGACAACTTTATCCTTTCCAAAACAAAAATATAGACTACTTTAATTTCAAAAGATTAGAAGGTGTATTGTGTATTATAAAAGGGAAATATTGGGAGATAAGGAGTAGCTAGTTGTTATCAGCATTTCCTTCTTTTCTCATTGTTTTTTACAGAATGCATGTTTGTGTACATTTAGAGCAAGAACCTGTAGGGAAACTGTTTTCATTCTTGTTATGGTAGTAAATATGTATTTGAGCCAGGATCTGGAAAAAGGTCCTTTAAGGCTTTTGAGCCCAACATGGTTCAAGATCAGCCTGCGTATACACACAGTCTGATCATGAACCATGTTGGTCTCCAGATGGTTTTTCGTGACCTGTAGCCACCTTAAGACAGCAGCATGGCTAGACTGCACTTAGGCATAGACTGATCGTGCAAGACGGCTGTCTAAAATGCTATAAGGGATGTTTTTCCAGATCCTGGCTCATTTTTATGCTCCCCGAAGGGAGAGCATATAGTCGCCGCTTTGTCTGTCTGTCCGTCCGTCCTGTCTGTCTGTCCGTCCGTCCGTAGTGATTTCTCCATAACCCTTGGGCCAAATCAAATGAAACTTACCATGTGAACTCCCTATGACATAATGCTGATGTACTTATCCCGGTTTTTAGATTTGAGGCCTCGTCATGGGAAAAGGGGACTTAAGGTAAAATACAGTTTTTCTCTAACTTCTCCTAGTCTAATGGTCAGAACTTGATGAAATTTCATATTTGAGTAAATCAGATGCCCTTGCCTTGCAAAATTTGGGTATAAAAATTATGTCATGCAAAAAGGGGGCTTAAAATTTGTTAGCTTTATGTTAGCTCTGCATGGCATACATTTATTGTGAAAATGCCTACTTCGGGAGCATTGTCCGTCTTTGACGGCTCTTGTTAGCTCGACTTTTCGAAGAAAATGAGAGCTTATACTGTCACCCGGGCGTCGGCGTCGGCGTTGGCGTTGGCGTTGCAACAGTGGGTAAAGTTTTTTCAAAGATCAATAACTTCCATACTATCAAAGGGATTCAACCCAAACCTGGAATACTTATTCACCATCACACCCTCTACCTTACTACCAGGGCCCATGATCCTGGCTCCACTATATTTGGAGTTATGCCCCCTTTATACTAAGCAACTTAGAAAGTCGAGAGCGCTGTCTTCTGACAGCTCTTGTTAAAAAGTGTGAACTGCAGACAGCAGACATTGGATTAGGTCAATAAGATTGCTGAATTGTCATAGAGGGAGATTGTAATGTTACCAGATGAAGTTATTGGAATCAATATTAGGAGTATTACATCTTATTTAATTAGGATGACATTAAGACTTCAGATTGTCAGATTTTTCTTGAAAATGAAAGTGTTGGATTGCAGACAGCAGGAGCAGTAAAAGACCATTGATATTGCTGAATTAGCATTGTGTGAGATTGCAATGTCTCCTTGTTATATGATTGGAATCGATATTGGGCTTTATATCCTTCTTAATTAAAGTGACATTAAAATTGATATTTCATTCCTATAAACCTTTTTCTATATGAATTAGAAATTTTTCTGTATCAATTTGTATGCTGCTTGGCAGTGCCTGTCAAAGCATAGTTATTAAGATATTCTTTTAATATTAGCTGCTGATCTTTGTTCTTTGTCTGCAAATTGCACAAGTAGCTACAATACCCTACTGTATTTGCAAGACTTTCTTGGCTACTCTGCTTGCCAAAGTGGAATAAATAGTCTAGAATATCAGTGTCTTTCTACAAAAACCTTGTAGCTGCAGCTGAAATCAAGCTGCAGTTACAAGGTTTTTAGCTCCACTGGCCTTTCAGGCCAGCGGGCTATTGTCATGGCGGTGTGTCCGTCGTGCGTGCGTGCGTGCGTCCGTCCGTCCGTCCGTAAACTTTTTCTTTAAAAATCTTCTTCTCAAAAACTACTGGATGGATTTCAACCAAACTTCACAGGAATGATCCTTGGGTGACCCTCTCTCAGATTCCTTCAAAGAATATGGATTGAACTAGAACAACCTGAATTATCTGCCCTTGAATATCAAAAATAGCAGGTTTTGACTTTAGTTTTCTTCTAAAATCTACAAATATTGAACAATCAAGACAAAACTTTGACAGAATGATGCTGACTACAAGATCTTGCCTTGGTATAATTTTCAGCTTGATCTGAATTTTACATCATGAGTTATGTGCCCTTGGAATTGACAGAATCGCCATTTTTGGCTGTATTTTGACTTTGTTTTCACTCTAGCAACTACAAATATTGGCTAAACAAGACAAAACTTTGATAGAATGATGCTGACTATAAGATCTTGCCTTTGTAAAATATTTAGCTTGATCTTAATTTAATAGCATGAGTTATGTGCCCTTGAAATTGCCAAAAATTGCCATTTTCGGCTCTATTTTGCTGGTTTTGACTTTACTTTTACTCTAAAATCTACAAATATTATCCAATCAAAACAAAACTTGGACAGAATATATATCAGCATTATATGCTGCCTGGACGTAATTTTCAGCTTGATCGGAGTCTTACATCATGAGTTACGTGCCCTTGAATTTGACAAAATTGCCATTTTTGACTTTGTTTTCAATCTAACAATCACAAATGTTTAATAATCAAGATGATACTTGGAAAGAATCTTGTTGACAACAAGATCTTGCTGATGTGTAATTTTCAACATGATCACACTGTTACAATCTGAGTTATGAGCACTTGAAATTGACAAAATTTCAGTTTTCAACACTTTTTCCACTCTTGAAGCCACGAATATTGACTAATATAGACAAACTTTGAACAGAATGATAGTGACCATAAGATCTTGCATTTGTTTAATTTTTGATTTGATTTTAAATATACATACTATATTATGTGTCCTTGAATTTGGCAAAATCATGGTTTTCAATTTTATTATCGCTCTAAAATCCCTAAAATATTAGTCAATCATTTACTTTCTTTTTGCATCGACCACATGATTGCTGCTTTTGACTTTGTTTTTGCTGTAAGAACCACAAGTATTCAAAAATCTAGTTGTTGAAAAGCGATGACATGTTCATATAGGGTATTTTAGTGTTAAAGAGTCTGGCTATCCTAGTTGGTCAAAGCAAAAGTGTTGTAAATGCAAAAAATTCTTTATTTGCCTACAATCCTTTTGCAATGATGTGTTGACCTCTAACTAAAGTTGCAAACCACAATCAAAAGACATAGCTGAGTATACAAAGTAACATTATATAATTGTTTTGCAGTAAAATGTTTGACTTGCCTGCAGTGATGTTGAGATGAAGACAATCTCATTAATATTCTCTATAATAAATGTTTCATCACACAACATAAAATTATAGACTGGTCCAAATTGAAGGGATTTGCAGAGGACAAAAGTCTTGGATTTAAATTTTGACCTTGACACTATAAACCTGACATTATACAATTGTATAGCAGTAAAACATTAGACTTGCCTGCAGTGATGTTGGGAGGAGTACAGACTCATTAGTATTCTACACAATTAATGTTTTATCACATCTAATATTTAAAAAAGGGACAAAATTTTGTCTGGACCAAATTAAAGGAAAATCTGGGGGTATAAATTTTGCCCTGTTATAAGTTGGACAATTTAGACCTGGCACTATATAATTATTTGCAGCCTGAAGTGATGTTGGGATGGAGACAGATTCATTAATATTCTCTGTTATAAATGTTTTATCATCTGAAATACTTTACCAGACGACAAAAATACAAACTGCCTCAAATTTAACCCATTACCCAACATAGATGCTTTTAAATGCCTCACAAGATAAAGGCTGTAGAAAACACTGTGAAAAATGAAGAAATTGCTTGTCACAAGCAATTTCTTCATTTCCAACATTATTTTCTACCCAGAAAGACCTAAAATGTAGAATTTCATTCCACTGAAGTTGTCGTCTGCAACATCTTTGAAATTGGATCAGTCTTTTGCTGTCTTGTAATAGGTTCTTTATTTTCTGCCTATTTCAGTTGAGCCAAGATGATGCTGCATGTAAGTTCTTAACCCTTTCCCAAAGGACAAAATTTTAGGGTGATCCACTTCAAAAACTGCAACAAATGACAAAATGGATGTTATTAAAGATAGAATTTGTATAAAATATGGCACAAAAAATATTGAGACAAAAGGAGAAACTGCTGGTTATCAGCAGTTTCTTCTTTTGTTTCAATGTTTTCCCAAGCCTTTTCTATTAGGGACATCAAAACCAGGTCTTGTTTGGGAAAGGGTTAACCCTTTTCCAAACTGCAAAAAAGTAGACTGTACAAATTTGAAATCTGCTGCTGGAGACCAATTCGGTAATACAAAATGTGGCAAGTGAACTTGTCATAGTTGGGAAAGTGTTCAGATACATATGAAAATGCTGGTATCTTTTCTCGAGATGCTCTCTAAGGCTTCCTTGATTATGGTAGTCAAGACAAGGTCTTGTTTGGAAAATATCTAAAAGACTTTAGCAAAAATTATGTGTTAAACTTTTATGTAGATATTAGTATTTTGAATTAGGTAATGAAATATTCATTGCAATTAAGGTATCTTTAGGTGGAATATTGAGGTAATGAAATATTCATTTTAGATAACTTCCTAGATCTACCAAATCTTTTTTTGTCTTACATTGGCAATTTTTGGGCCTAAGTCTCTTCTCTGTATAGCTCCGGCCTTAGCGCAGTTGGTAGTGCATCTTACCCTCATTCGAGAGGTCCCGGGTTCGATACCCTTTCTGACAAAATTGTCTCCCACCAATGGGTTTGAAATCGTTAACCTAAGTGGGCGAGCAGCTGGAGGCTCGGTAAGGGTGTTGTGGTAGTACTGATTTGAGAAACAACAGGAATCCATGGGTAGGTGCTCCAGCCGCCGTGATATGACCCTGGTAGTTGAAAACGGCGTAAAACCCCAATAAACTCAAACTCTTCTCTGTATAAAAAAACAATGACAATAACTTTTGAACTACTTGTGATAGTTCTTTCATATTTCACATGACAGTGTATTCCACGTGACCAGACCTTTTCTTTGATATCAAGGTCAAGGTAATTGGTCAATGTCACATACCAAAGTCATGTTCAGTGTTTTGTTTTAGGGAAAAATGCTGCTTCAAGGGCATTAGTGATTCTTTAACATGTTTTTGTCCTGATTTCAGTACATGCAGCTATTATTGCTATCAATGAGGCAATAGAGACACAAGATGCTGGTGAAATCATGTCCGCTCTGGGTAACCCAGCCGCATGTCTATTGGGTATCAACATGGAACTACAAACTGACTATACGGATACCTTATACCAGGCTAAACAAACCAAGGCTGAAATCTCCAAAAACAAGGTCAGTTACAAGTTTGTTTTTTTAACTATCAATGAAGCTATATAGAAAGGGTAGACTATGTCCGCTCTGGGTAACCCAGCCGCATGTCTATTGGGTATCAACACAGAACTACAAACTGACTATACAGATACTCTGTACCAGGCTAAACAGACCAAGGCTGAAAACTCCAAAAATAAGGTAAGATACAAGTTTGTGCAATTATAGCAATTTATGAGGCCATAGAAACGCAAGATGGAGGGGAGATCATGTCCGCTCTGGGTAACCCAGCCGCTTGTCTGCTGGGCATCAATACAGAATTACATACTGACTACACAGATACCCTATACCAGGCTAAACAAACCAAGGCTGAAAACTCCAAAAATAAAGTAAGATACAAGTTTGTTCAACTATATTAAATTTAATTGATAAATGAAGCCATAGAAACTCAAGGTCATGTTAGTCCTAGGTAACCCTGCTGCGTGTTTGTTAGGGTTCAACACAGAACTACAAACAGATTATACGGATACCCTATACCAGGCTAAACAAACCAAGGCTGAAAACTCTAAAAACAAGGTAAGAAAC
The DNA here is from genome assembly GCA_963680895.1 of Fragum sueziense. Classification (NCBI taxonomy): domain Eukaryota; kingdom Metazoa; phylum Mollusca; class Bivalvia; order Cardiida; family Cardiidae; genus Fragum; species Fragum sueziense. Next base: position 59,553,167 of record OY804598.1, on the reverse strand, counting down.
TTTGGACGAGTTATGTGTGGTAACCTTAAAATGAATTGAAACGAAACATCTGTCCATGAGCAAATGTTTGTTCTTTCAACTCCTTAACCCTTTCCCAAACAAGACCTTGTTTTGATGTCTCTAATTGAAATGGCCATGGAAAACATTGAGACAAAAGAAGAAACTGCTGATAACCAGCAGTTTCTCCTTTTGTCTCAATATTTTCTGTGCCATATATTACACAAATCCTATCTTTAATAACATCCATTTCTTCCTTTGTGGCAGTTTTTGAAGTGGGTCACCCTAAAATTTTGTTGTTTGGGAAAGGGTTAAGTTTAAATTTTATTATGTTCAAATTTGTAAGTGGGTACCAGAATCCTATGATGTCAAGTGGCACCTTTGGATGACACGCTGGTTCTTGAACGATCTGTCCATAAGCTGACTAGCATTGAGGTCATATAAGATATGCCTCTTCCTGACAATTTCATTAATCACATATGTCTTCAGGTTAATTTAAACTTGATGTCCCTGTTTCAAACAACACTTAAAAATAATTTTACAATTTGGAGGAAAGAAGCAATGTTGAAGGCCAGGAAAAAGCACAATGTAAGTTATCAATGAACATTTAGTTTATATATGTAAAAATAAATCTTTTTTTTTTGATTCCAGGCGAATGACAAAGAGGATGGTAAAGAGTTTGATGTTTATGATGAGATGTTGACACAGGCTGAGATTAACTTGTATATGCTGCAAAGTATATAAATCAATATATATTGTCCTTTTCAGGCAAATGACAAAGAAGATGGTAAAGAATTTGATGTTTATGATGAAATGTTGACACAGGCTGAGATACAGGGGAACCTTAACAAAGTTAACAGTGAGTACATGATAGATTTAGTAGTCTCCAACCAATGGGTAGATAAACCTACCAAATGTGATGATCAGCCGGAGGTTTGGAAAGAATATCAAGGTAGATCTGGTAAGAGAAATGACAGGAATCCATGGTTTTGTGCTTCAGCTACCACAATATAATTGAAATGCTATTTAAAATGATATAAAACTACTTTCAATCATATATTACTAGTCAAAGCTTCTAACCGGCCACTTTAAAAACAAAGATATTTTTTTCTGTGGTGATTGAATTTTCATGAAATTTGCTATATGAATTTTCAAGCAACTTTCCTTATGATTTTGGCGAAAAGTTACCGTTGTTTTATTGAATTTAAAGCGCAACATGAGAAAAGCTCAAAAAGCTCTAAATTCACACAGAGCTCAAAATAGTGTCAATGCAGTGATTTTTGTCTCATGGATCGTTAGCTGCAACATAGAATAAGAAAAAAATGAAACTGTTTGACAATTGTGCGCGGCATATGACCCTAGAAGAAAATGTTAGAGCTTATGTATGCAGGAAACGGTTCCTAGAAACAACACCTAAAACACGTTTTTCTTCAAAAATGCTTAAGATATAGACTGGTAATTCCCGTTGAGCTACAAAATGTAGGATAAGTGAAAAAAATCAGTTTGGTGCATCGTTTTTCCACACCAGACCATATCTGAGCATATTCGCTAGATAAAATGTTTTGCCGGTTGAATTTTAACACCATTTTACCATACCTCCTATTCTTTCTGTTTCTCCTGTAGTCAAAGATCACACAAAATTGACAATGTTTTCCAATTTTCTTCTTTGTCTGTGTTGCAGCTAACGATTTGTGGACTTCGATTTGTTGAAAGTGTAATATCCCCAGCTCTATTAAGATTTAGAGCTTTTTGAGCTTTTCCTTTATTACACATCCAAATTTGATAACAATTGGTAAATCATCATGGAATTCCACGTACATTATGCTTAAAAATTCACATATCAAAGTTCATTAAAATGTAATGACTTATAAGAAAGTTATCGTCATTTTTAAAGTGGCCGGTTAGGACTTTTGGCCAGTATATCGTCGGTGTAAATGCAAAACAACGTATGTCGATTGGTGCGATTTTCAAAGTACAAACTTGTGTGCCCTGTGTAGACGATTCTCGCAGGTTTTGAGATATTTTGACTGATCAGTATTATTGACACATTATTTGAGAACAAAATTTCCAAATTTCAAGTAAGACATTTCAGTTTAGGAAAAGTTACTACACCTTTTCCCCACCCCTTTAAAATTTTCCAAAACCGAGATACGAGGTTTTGCATTTACAACGACGATATGATACATTTCGGTAAAAAAAAAATGACCATGAACTTAGCTTTCAATATCTAATAGTACTGAAACTCTTATCTGAAAGCAATGTGCATCTTAAGATGTGAACAGCAGAATAATTAATTCTTCACATTGCTCTTAAAGCTTACGCAAACAAGATCTGATTTTTAAGTTTGCCTGTAAATTATTCTTTAGTTTGACAATGTCTATTCCAGCTACCCACACCCTGTCTTCACTGAACACTGCCTTACTGAAAGCTGACAAAGTCTCATTGCTGCAGATGTTAAAATCGTCTCATCTCGGTATCAAAAATGTGAAAGATGAAAATTTGGACTTCTATATAACTCGTTTACAAGAAGCTTTACAAGAGAAAAAGGTACAAGTTCTTACTTACCTCACTTATTGTGGTACATTTTATCTTTCTTACTGAAAGCTAGAGGACTTTAAAAGAAAGGAGAAACGTACTTGCAAATAAGTAAGCAGTGGCAGATCCTCTGAAGCCTGATTGTTTCATTTTCACATTGTATGTTCGAACCCATTTCACAGAAATCCTAGATCCGCTGCTGATAAAGGAATGGTTTTGACAACTTTGTCAAGAGGTTATGTAACCTATTTTGCTCCAAAGCTTTCCTGGACAAAATATTATTTTGCAAGTTTATTTAGAAACTTTATGAGATTATCCTGGAATGAACTATGAATGTTTGATATTCTCACTACTGTTGGATTGTTCTTCTAAATTCTATTCCAGAATAACAATGGAGAAGATGTATCATTAGATAAAGATGAAATACAGCAAGCTGTGAACCTTGCCAATCTGGACGCTGATACTGAATACCAAAGTAAATACATGCTTGCTTATATCAATTTCCAAATAACTCATAGAATTCAGCCACTAAAATAAAAAAAAAGCCACAATTTTGACACAAAATAAAAAAAAAATTGGGTATAAAACACTGTTTAATCAATTAATTAGTCAGTCAACAAAACAATAAATCACTATTACCACACTCTTTTTCCAAATTATACAAAAATGATAAACTATACTTATTGTTGTTGACTGATTATATCTTGTTCTGTTTATTGCTCCTATATCATTCGAATGAGACTATAAAACAAGATCCAAGTAAAATGGGACATGGTATCAAATTTTGACATGAAATAGTGACTTGTCTGTATCGCAAGCCCTATAGACACAGCATCAAGCCAAGGTCTCTTTCTAGAGTTGAGATTTCGGAATCTCTCCTTTTCCTTCAATATTCTCTTGTCTGCATTACAGAATCTCTAGCAGTTACCAATTTTAACCAAGCTTTAGAGACTGGGGACCAAGCCTTGTTAATGAAGACACTACAACACCCACACTCACAGCTGCCAGAATTTAGATTATCATTTCTCCTTTTCCTTCAATATTCTCTTGTTTGCATTACAGAGTCACTAGCCGTTACCAATTTGAACCAAGCATTACAGACTGGGGACCAGGCCTTGTTAATGAAAACCTTACAACACCCACACTCACAGCTACCAGAGTTTAGATCATCATTTTCTCCTTTTCCCTCAATGTCCTCTTTATTACAGAATCACTAGCAGTTACCAATTTGAACCAAGCTTTAGACACTGGGGACCAAGCCTTGTTAACCCTTTCCCAAACGACAAAAAATTAGGGTGTTCCAAATTCAAAGACATTGCAGACGAAAGATTCAAGTGAATGGAATTCAAAATGTGTTTATCATTTTGGGTAGAAAACATTGTGGGAAATGAAGAATATTACTTGTCACAACTTGTGACAAGCAATTTCTTCATTTTCCACAATGTTTTCCAAAGTCATTATCTTATATGGAGTAAAAAAGAGTTTTTGTGTGGTAATGGGTCAATGAAGACCCTACTGCACCCACGCTCACAGCTTCCAGAGTTTAGATCATCAATTTCTCCTTTTCCCTCAATATTCTCTTTTCTCTTGCAGTCACTAGCAGTTACCAATTTGAACCAAGCTTTAGAGACTGGGGACCAAGCCTTGTAAATGAAGACTCTACATCACCCGCGCTCACAGCTACGCTGAGCTACCAGAGTTTATGTCATCGATTTCTCCTTTTCCCTCAATGTTCTCTTATCTCTTACAGAATCACTAGCAGTTACCAATTTGAACCAAGCTTTAGAGACCAGTGATCAGGCCTTATTAATGAAGACATTGCAACACCCTCGCTCACAGTTGCCAGAAGTGTTTGAGTTTGCTGGTCCCCTGTATATGGAGGAGTTTAAAGCTATGAGAGAAGAGAAAGAGGGGGATTTAGACTACCAGGAAATATATGCAACTGTTAAAGGTAAACTTATTGCTAATAAATTCATATAACTTTACCAAAATATACAAGTACTGTAACCAGTGGGTTTTGGAAATAAGTGCAAAGCTTTTCTTTGAATTGTTTACTGCCAAATCATTGCAAATTATATTTATGCCCCCTTTCGAAGAAAATGGGGGTATATTGTTTTGCAAGTGTCGGTCGGTCGGTTGGTATGTTGGTCGGTCGGTCTGTCCGTAGACCAAACCTTGTCCGGAGCATAACTCGAAAAGTATTAAAGGTAGAATCATGAAACTTCACAGGTGGGTAGATCTCATTATGGAGAGGTGCAGTGCACAAGAACCGTAACTCTGCCGATTTTGGAGTTATTGCCCTTTGTTGATTTTATAACTTGATTCTTGTCCGGAGCACAACTCAAAAAGTATGTAAGGTAGAATCATGAAACTTCACGTGGATAGATCTCATTATGGAGAGGTGCAGTGCACAAGAACCATAAACTTGCCCATCAACTACTTGGAGTTATTGCCCTTTGTTGATTTTTATACTTAATTCTTAACCTTGCCTATATCTCATGTTTTTTTTACACATACAGCCTTGATATCTCACACATAGATACCTCCTATCAACATCATTCACAATTGATCATGATCTTGGATCTTGTGACCTTGACCTTAGAGTTTGACATACTTTAAAAAATTAAACCCGGCATATATCTCATGACCTATTACACATACAGCCTTGATATTTCACACATGGACACCTCCTACCAAGACATTTCACAATTGACCATGACCTTGGAACCTTGTGACCTTGACCTTGGAGTTAGACCTACTTTTTAAAAACTTTAACCTGGCTGATATATCATGTCCTTTTACACATACAGCCTTGATATATTTGACACATGGAAACCTCCGACCAAGACCTATCACATATGACTATGACCTAGGACCTTGTGACCCTGACCTTGGAGTTTGACCTACTTTTAAAAAAAATAAACTGGGCCTATATCTCATGTGCTATTACACATACAGCCTTGATATTTCACACATGGACACATCCTACCTAGACCTTTCCACATTTGACAATGACCCTGGACCTTGTGACCTTGACCTTGGACTTTTACGTACTTTTATAAAAACTTTAACCTAGCTGATATATCATGTCCTTTTACTTATACAGCCTTGATATTTCACACATGGACACCTACGACCAAGACCTTTCACATTTGACCATGACCTTGGACCTTGTGACCTTGGCATTTAACCTATTTTAAAATACTTTAGCCTGGTCTATATTTTATGTAATTTTACACATACAGCATTGATATTTCACACATGGTCACTTCCAACCAAGACATTTCACTTTTGACCATGACCTTGGACCTTAACCTTGAAGTTTGACCTACTTTTAAAAAAAACTTAAACTAAGTCTATATCTCATGTCCTGTTACCTATACAGTCTCCATATTTTACACATGGATACCTCCTACCAAGACCTTTCACATTTGACCATGACCTTGGCCTGTGTGACCTTTACCTTTGATTTTCACATACTTTTAGAAATCTTTAACCTAGCCTTTATCTTATGTCCTATTACTCCTACAGCTTTGATATTTCTCACATAGACACTACCAAGACCTTTCACATTTGGCCATGACCTTGAATATTGCAACCTTGACCTTGGAGTTTGACCTACTTTTAAAAAAACTTAAACCAGGCATATATATCATGTCCTTTTACACCTACAGCCTGGATATTTCACACTTGGACACCTCCAACCAAGACCTTTCACATTTGACCACGACCTTGACCTTGGCATTTGACCTACTTTAAAAAACTTTAACCTGGCCTATATTTCATTTTACTTTTACATATACAGCCTTGATATTTCACACATAGACACCTCCTACCAAGACCTTTCATATTTGAACATGACCTTGGACCTTGTTAACTTGACCTTGGACTTTGACCTACATCAAATGTAGGCCCTTGAGGGGGCATATATGTTTTACAAACATCTCTTGTTCATATAAATTTTTATGCAATAAAACATTATTCGATGAAAAAACATGCATCAACTTAAAGCAATCAAAATGGTTCATTTTGTGTATCATTTTGTCTTCACTAAAGACTGTCTTGTTGATCTTACATAAGTCAAGTTGGAAATAAACATGCTTGAAATAATACATTATTGAAAGTATTTAGTAATGTGACTTGATCTAACATGAATATCTTGTCCCATTTTCCCTCCAGTTCTGTCGGCCATTGCCGCCATCAATAGAAGTATCGACACAGGAAGTGTGGAAGGGACATTTGGTTCCCTGTCTCTAGACCATGCTTGTATAGCTGAACTGGATGAAGAGAATGCTGCCAGGTACCAGTCAGCTCTAGAGACGGCCAAAACACAGAAACAAGGAGTAAGTGGGTCAAAGAAACAAAATCAAGAGCCTTACCATTCCAAACCTTTTATGTTCACCGGGGCATCTGTGAAAGTCCTTGGATAAAGTATAACTGCAAGTTTCTATATTATCAAAGCTCTCTAGTTATTTCTGTGCAAATTTGCTTCAGTGTGGTACCATAGGGTTAAAAATAAATTTCTGTAACTAAAGCACAAAGGATCCTTGTCAACTTAGTATTTTTGTTATTATACAACCCACCTACGAAGTAGAGGGGGGTATATTGGTTTCACCATGTCTGTCTGTCTGTCTGTCTGTCAGTCCGTCCATCCGTCCATCTGTCCATCCGTCCGTCCGTCCAGTCGTCCGTCCGTAGACTTTTTCGTTTCCGTGCTCTAAGTCAAGAACTGGTTGACCTAGGATCATGAAACTTTACACAGTTGTTGCCCATGGCCCAAGGAGGTGCCCTATTGTTTTTGGGTCACAGAGGTCAAAGGTCAAGGTCACAATCGGACTTTGTTCAAAATCCCTTTCCGTGCTCTAAGTCAAGAACCGGTTGACCTAGGATCATGAAACTTTACACAGTTGTTGCCCATGACCCAAGGAGGTGCCCTATTGTTTTTGGGTCACCAAGGTCAAAGGTCAAGGTCACAATCGGACTTTGTTCAAAATCCATTTCCGTGCTCTAAGTCAAGAAGCGGTTGACCTAGGATCATGAAACTTTACACAGTTGTTGCCCATGACTCAAGGAGGTGCCCTATTGTTTTGGGGTCACCAAGGTCAAAGGTCAAGGTCACAATCGGACTTTGTTTAAAATCCGTTTCCGTGCTCTATGTCAAGAACTGGTTGACCTAGGATCATGAAACTTTACACAGTTGTTGCCCATGGCCCAAGGAGGTGCCCTATTGTTTTTGGGTCACCGAGGTCAAAGGTCAAGGTCACAATCGGACTTTGTTCAAAATCCCTTTCCGTGCTCTAAGTCAAGAACCGGTTGACCTAGGATCATGAAACTTTACACAGTTGTTGCCCATGTCCCAAGGAGGTGCCCTATTGTTTTTGGGTCACCAAGGTCAAAGGTCAAGGTCACAATCGGACTTTGTTCAAAATCCATTTCCGTGCTCTAAGTCAAGAAGCGGTTGACCTAGGATCATGGAAAACTTTACACAGTTGTTGCCCATGACTCAAGGAGGTGCCCTATTGTTTTTGGGTCACCAAGGTCAAAGGTCAAGGTCACAATCGGACTTTGTTTAAAATCCGTTTCCGTGCTCTATGTCAAGAACTGGTTGACCTAGGATCATGAAACTTTACACAGTTGTTGCCCATGGCCCAAGGAGGTGCCCTATTGTTTTTGGGTCACCGAGGTCAAAGGTCAAGGTCACAATCGGACTTTGTTCAAAATCCCTTTCCGTGCTCTAAGTCAAGAACCGGTTGACCTAGGATCATGAAACTTTACACAGTTGTTGCCCATGACCCAAGGAGGTGCCCTACCGTTTTTGGGTCACCAAGGTCAAAGGTCAAGGTCACAATCGGACTTTGTTCAAAATCCATTTCCGTGCTCTAAGTCAAGAAGCGGTTGACCTAGGATCATGAAACTTTACACAGTTGTTGCCCATGACTCAAGGAGGTGCCCTATTGTTTTGGGGTCACCAAGGTCAAAGGTCAAGGTCACAATCGGACTTTGTTTAAAATCCGTTTCCGTGCTCTAAGTCAAGAACCGGTTGACCTAGGATCATGAAACTTTACACAGTTGTTGCCCATGACCCAAGGAGGTGCCCTATTGATTTTGGGTCACCAAGGTCAAAGGTCAAGGTCACAATCGGACTTTGTTCAAAGTCCGTTTCCGTGCTCTAAGTCAAGAACCGGTTGACCTAGGATCATGAAACTTTACACAGTTGTTGCCCATGACCCAAGGAGGTGCCCTATTGTTTTTGGGTCACCAAGGTCAAAGGTCAAGGTCACAATCGGACTTTGTTCAAAATCCATTTCCGTGCTCTAAGTCAAGAAGCAGTTGACCTAGGATCATGAAACTTTACACAGTTGTTGCCCATGACTCAAGGAGGTGCCCTATCGTTTTGGGGTCACCAAGGTCAAAGGTCAAGGTCACAATCGGACTTTGTTTAAAATCCGTTTCTGTGCTCTAAGTCAAGAACCGGTTGACCTAGGATCATGAAACTTTACACAGTTGTTGCCCATGACCCAAGGAGGTGCCCTATTGATTTTGGGTCACCAAGGTCAAAGGTCAAGGTCACAATCGGACTTTGTTCAAAGTCCGTTTCTGTGCTCTAAGTCAAGAACCGGTTGACCTAGGATCATGAAACTTTACACAGTTGTTGCCCATGACCCAAGGAGGTGCCCTATTGTTTTGGGGTCATCAAGGTCAAAGGTCAAGGTCACAATCGGACTTTGTTCAAAATCCGTTTCCGTGCTCTAAGTCAAGAAGCGGTTGACCTAGGATCATGAAACTTTACACAGTTGTTGCCCATGACTCAAGGAGGTGCCCTATTGTTTTTGGGTTACCAAGGTCAAAGGTCAAGGTCACAATCGGACTTTGTTTAAAATCCGTTTCCGTGCTCTAAGTCAAGAACCACTTTTTCAGTGACAAGGCGCTAGTGGGGGGTATTTGTCCGCTTTGCGACAGTTCTAGTTGTCTATTGAAATAATTGAGCATATAACAAAATCTCCATTACTTTTGCAGGAAGCTTGCCCACTGTTGACCCATGGAGAGATAAGTGATGTGATAGAACAAGTGAACAGTCAGGTGCATGAGGAACAAATGAGTATGTTTTTTCTGTGTAATACATATACATGTATGTTATGCCTCTTTTCCCATTTCCTGGAACAGCCGCGGCCATAGGGCTGTTGATACTTTCACTTATGAGCAATGTGTTTAGAAAATCATTAAATATCTCCCAATTAAGATGACCAATCTTATTGTTACTGGGTAGAAATGATACTTTGGTAAAGTTCTTTCGAGGTTGTCAATTATTTTCAGGAATTTATGGCTTTGTGAAAGATAAAGATAACCTGACTGTGCTAAGGACTCTGTATCATTTCTCATGTTTCTACAATATTTTCAGGAATTATGGCCGTAGGGAAGATAAATGAATGTATTGACAAGGGTGTGCCAGAAGATACCCTGACTGTGTTAAAAATGCCCGAAGCCAAACTTGAGTCGGTGGACGAGAAACAAGCCTTCCATTATCAAGTACTTCTAGTCAAACAGAAACAAGAAAAAGCAGAGGTTAGTGGAATAAGTCTTTTATTATTGATTCATGTAATACCCTGACTATGTTAAATATGCCAGAGGCCAAACTTGAATCAGTGGATGAGAAACAAGCCTTCCATTATCAATTACTTCTAGTCAAACAGAAACAAGAAAAAGCAGAGGTTAGTGGAATATGTCTTTTATTATTATACCCCCGCAAAACGAATGTTTTAGGGGGTATACTGGAATCAACCTGTATGTCTGTATGTCTGTATGTATGTATGTATGTATGTCTGTCCGTGGACAAAATACTTCTCCAGAGCATATCTTCTAAACCATATGTGCTAGCAACTTAAAACTTTCTACACTTATAGATCTCATTGTTGGCAAGTGTCCTGTGTAGGGATCGTTACTCTGTCACGCCCACTTTTAGAGTTATTGCCCTTTGTTGTTTGTACCCTTGCATTTTTGTCCAGACCATATCTTCTAGACCATAAGTGCTAGCAATTTCAAACTTGGTACACTTATATATCTCATTGTGGGGAAGTGTCATGTACAATAACTGACATCTCATTGTGGGGAAGTGTCATGTACAATAACTGTCACTAAGCCACACCCACTTTTTGAGTTATTGCCCTTTGTTGTTTGTACCCTTACATTTTGTTTTGACCATATCTTCTAAACCACAAGTGCTAGCAACTTCAAACTTGGTACACTTATACATCTTATTGTTGAGAAGTGTCTTGTACAAGAATCGTTACTCTGGCATGCCTACCATTAGAGTGATTGCCCTTTGTTGTTTTTACCCTTGGATTCGTGTCCGGAACATATCTTCTAAACCATTAGTGCTTGCAACTTCAAAATTGGTACACTTATACATCTCATTGTCAGGAAGTGTCATGTAAAAGAATTGTTTCTCTGTCATGCCAACTTTAAGAATTATTGCCCTTTGTTGTTTATACCCTTGCATTTTTGTCTAGACCTTATCTTCTAAACCATAAGTGCTAGCAACTTTAAGCTTGATACACTTATTGCCCTTTTTGTAATGAAAGCTTGTGCGGGGGTATCAAGTCACCTGTGACAGTTCTAGTTGATTCATGTAATACCCTGACTGTTTTAAATATGCCAGAGGCCAAACTTGAATCAGTGGATGAGAAACAAGCCTTCCATTATCAAGTACTTCTAGTCAAACAGAAACAAGAAAAAGCAGAGGTTGGTGGATTAACCCTTTCCCAGATGACAAAATGTTATGGTGGTACAATTTTAGAGCTGCTGCAGAGGACAAAATGGGTGCCAATACCAACAGGATTTGTGTATGATATTGCCTTGAAAATATTGAGGCAAAAGGAGAAAATGCTGATTATCATAGTTGTATAAGTATCTGAATGATCTAACCCAATATAAGCATGCGAATGTTTTATGAAATTTAGAATGTGCTGCAAATTGCAATTTAAAGGTGGTTTAACCCATTACTGCACAGTGAGGCCTTTTGACTCCCTCACAAGAAAAGGCTTGGGAAAACATTGTGGAAAATGAAGAAATTGCTTGTGACAAGCAATTTCTTCATTTCTCACAATATTTTCTACACAAAAAGATAAAAAAAATGTAAATTTCCATTCAGTTTTAATTGTCGTCTTTGAATTTAGAGCACCCCAAAATTTTGTCGTTTGGGAATGGGTTAATCATTAAAATTGTTTGACAGAATGAAAAATCTTTGAAATTATTTGTGTATTTGTTTACCTATTTACAGAAAACAAAAGACGAGAGTGCAGAATTATGGATAGATGATATTCAATCAACACTAGATACCGCTAATACAGATGCAAAGGCTGGTGTTGATAGTGAGTATATTTGAGCCAGGATCTGGAAAAAGGTCCCTTATAGCATTTTCAACATAGGTATTTCCAAATCAGCTTCTGGCCATATGGTACAAGTCATCAAAAAGATAAGAGAACAA
>OY804598.1:59358404-59540951 GCA_963680895.1 Fragum sueziense | reverse complement strand
CCATAAGATGCTGAATGAGTTAAATTTTCAGCTTGATCGGACCAAAAAAAAACAGAGTTATTGGCCCTTGAATTTCACAAAATTGCTTTTTTCCACTTTATTTTCACTCTAAAAAAAACACAAATATTGACCAATCAAGACACAACTTGGTCACAATTTAGGTGACCATGAGATCTTATATGTTTTCATTTTTCATATTGATCAGACTAGAAAAAACAGAGTTTTGTGCCCTTGATGGTGACAAAATTACTGATTTCGTTGTTAATTTCACTCAAACAGTAATTAATAAATATTGACCAATCAAAAAACAACTAGGACATAAGGTTGATGAGAATATCTTTATCAGAACAGAGTTATGTGCCCTGGATTATGACAAAATAGATGTTTTTTATCGACTTGGTTTTCACTTTAACAGCCACAAATATTGATTATTAAAGATTAAGAATGCTGTTTTCAGCTGGATCATAATCTCGCATCTTAACCCTTTCGATGCCCCAGGACGGGTATACCCGTCTTGCGAAAATGTCGCCCAAGTGCAGTTGGACGGGTATATCCGTCCTGTGGAAAACCCCTTATGTATTTTGTTCTATTTTTAGAATATGTCATGATGTGTAATGCATTTCGACCAATCAACATCTTAGCTTTCCAAATCATATCTTAAAATAGAAAATATGTATTTAAATCACCTAAAAATAGTATCAAATAGTTACCCGGTCAGAGCATTTTTTTGTTTTGAAACATAAAAAACAACATGGCGGACATGATGAGTGTACTCGTTGAATTACGATAAAATGTACTTAGAACATGTAAATTCTATACAGATGAGGAGGTTTTAGCAAAATTATATAATGATACACCATCGGAAATATGTGCTGACTTCGAAAGTGACGATTCTTTTTATTTAGACAGCAAAAATGACGACATGTACGAGTTGGTGACGTTGACATTTTTCGTCATTTTTCACTGCACAGGATTTTTGCAAAAATATCTGAAAATGAACTTTAAATGGTGGCTTAAAAGATTTAGAACAGAACTTTGGTAAGTTTTAAATGTTTTTTATTAAGAATTTTATATATTTAAAGCTGATTTTTAAAGAAAACACCATTTTTCAAATTTCCTGAAAATAGCCTGGCAAATACGGAGCCATTTTGAAATAAATCTCTGGCATCGAAGGGGTTAAATTTCGTGTTCTTGTCTTAGAGATACCTAGGTCATGTAAAAGGTGGGTCTTGTTCTGCATGGAGCAAGTTTCAAACTTCTATCAGGTGAGCGATCCAGGGCCATCTTGGCCCTCTTGTTTAAATCCGTGTATAACAAATTCAATCTTTTGTTTGGGATAGAGTTAGCGGTCGGAATAATGTTCGGGCGTTTGAATTCAAAAGGATTTTAACAATGGTACGAAAATTCGATATTTACGCGGTTACTGCATGAAGAAGCGGTGAGAAAAGCGTGTTTCCAAATTTAGTAGCTACACGCGGGGCGTTTGATGTTTGAAAGACGCGGCGACATCTATCGGTGACCTTTATGTCGGGTGACCTCGGTGAACTTGAAAAGTCTCGCGCGCAAGCTTTGTAACACGTCAATCACTCATTTCGAATGCAGCTTAGGGGCGGAGCAAACTTTTTTCTGCTCGACGCTATTGGTTTGATATCCTGTCAACCGATTAGGAATGATGCGTTTGTTCATCCATAACTTTAAAGTGATGTAACAATAACTTATTATGTCTGCAGTTAAGAGATTGTGGAAGGGAACGGGAAATTGTAGAACCTCATAGTTTTTAGGGGGTTTTACGCCGTTTTCAACTTCGAGAGTCATATCGCGGTTGCCTCATAGTTTGAATATCAAAATAGAGAATGGAATTTACTATTTTGCTTCCAAAGAAGGTAGATCTACTTATTATCAGTTTCATTTTCGTACGCATGAGTTATTTAATATTCAATCAAAGCCCTTTTTATTTAAAATGATGCTTAGTATTCTTACACGACTTTTGAAATTGTCTCGAAGTACATAAGATCGGAATGGATCGAAATCGCTATCCTGAACTTGACTTGTTATTTTCCGAGATCGTTACCAGTTTTGGTGTGTCAATTCATCTCGTAACCAAACACGTATTTTCCACCCGAATTAACCCGGGATAACTTAATTTTCGTCTGCAAAGTCCGTTAGTCGAGCGTCTTAACAAAACATAGGCGAAGAGAGGTCATTACATATGCAGATGTCCCGGGTTAATCTTGCTGGACAATAAAGATATTACAATTTATTTACATGATACAACAAACTGTCACCGTCTTCTCAGCCACACCAATTAAACTGTTATACAAGGTGTCATAATCTTTCGACCTCACTGTTATCTGGGTAATTAATAGTCCGATTATCGATTTTTGTCTATCAATTAAGGGTCACCGTGTATGTTATTAACAGCTGTTGTCAACTTTACACTCGATTAGCATAACTTTTGAAACTAAACCCTTTACTTGAAATTTCTCTACACTTATATAGTGCATAATCAGGAATGGAAGATTTCCGGGACATTTGCTTTATGTACGGGACGCCGGGATGGCATATCGATTTCCGGGACTGTCCCGGACGTTCCGGGACGTATGGAATGTCTGCTTAACATATTCGCTTCATACTTTACCACAACATTCCTTGGTACATTACCTTTCTGTAGGCACATACTTTGGTGACCTTGACCCCTGGATGACCTTGACCTTGAACATAGATTGGCCATAATTTAAAATCAAAGCGGTGTCGGGGGCATTGTCATCTTACAGTGACAGCTCTTGTTCAAGGATTCATTGTGAAAGTCCAGAGCCTTGATAGGGGGTACATGGCCAGGAAATAGTTCACAAATAGGAAGAAATATATCCATGACAACGAACATTCTGTTGTTAAAATACATGTTCGTATCTTTTACTTATGTAAATGTTTTCCTTCTGAAACAGAAAAAAAGAAATTATCGTGAATAATTCATGGGCTAGCAAGGGGCTCTAAGACCAGGAAAGCTTATACAAATAGGAAAAAATATCTCCATGATAATGTAGAGTCTGTTGAAAATAACTGGAGGGTTTGGCTTTTAGGTATTCATAAAAAATGTTGGATAATGATGGAAAGCTGTACTCTTGTGAATAGAGAATTTTGAAAATTGTTAAAGTATATTGTACTGTTTTGTCATACTTATGGAAAGTATTCAAAATTGGTTTGGTTGTGTAATGATTTCTCATCTTCTTTTACAGGCATTCTGGAAAGGATTGAGACAAAAGAGAGCATTTAAAGCCAGGAAGGACTTTATGGCTGATAATTCAGATTCTGCTGTCAAGGTTTGTGGGAATGTTGGTGTAAATGCAAAACCTTGTACGTCCATTTTTGCGATTTTCAAAGTAAAAGCTTGTGTGAGCAATTAAGACAATTCTTGCAGGTTTCGAGATATTTTTACTAATCAGTTTTAATAACACATCATTTGTGAACTATATCTCCAAATTTCAAGTAAAACCCTTCAGGTTAGGATTTTTTTTGCACTTTAACCTTCCCCTTTAAAATCTTCCAAAATCGAGATACAAGGTTTTGCATTTCCAACGACAATGTATTGGTTAACATATTCTAGAACAGGTCTAGACCAGCTTGAAAAATTACAAAATATTTTCACTGATATAATGGTAATGATTGATATCATTTACTTTTGTATAGATCAAATAGACTCAAATTAATGATAAACTGACAAAATAGTCTGCTAAGTAATACAAAAAGATTTGTAATGACCAATATTTTCTACTGTATGAATCGTAGAAGCAGCCATAGACCTAACCATAGATGGTGTTATTGCAAAACCTCGTAACTACAGCTTTATTAAAGCTGCAGTTACAAGGTTTTGCAATAGCACCGGCGACATGCTATGTTTATGCATCTTTTTTCAAAAAAGTATCATTTTCAGCATCACTAAAATGTGTTTAATATTTGTAGATGCAGTCTGTAGTCAGAATGTGGCTGGTCAGAAAACGGTACCTGGACAGGCTAAAATACTTCAAAAGTCATGTAAGTATGTTGGGATTCCATGTGTTTGTTTCATTTCAGAAAGAGTAAAAATTCCAATGATAAAATACATCAAGCTACGACCTAAATCACAACTCTCTCTGATGCAAGTACTTTGATAAACCTAACATTTTTCAGGACTGAAGGAATGTATAAATAATTCTGTCAACTTCAATTTAGACATTTATTTGTCATATTTCAAAATGCTGTAACTACAGCTTATCCGAGATGTAGTTTTGGCATTTTTAGCTCGACTTTTCAAAGAAAATGAGAGCTTATACTGTCACCCAGGCGTTGGCGTTGGCGTCGGCGTCGGCGTTGCAACCAAGGTTAAAGTTTTTTCAAACATCAATAACTTCCATACTTTCAAAGGGATTCAACCCAAACTTGGAATACTTATTCACCATCACACCCTCTACCTTACTATTAGGGCCCATGACCCTGGCTCCACTATATTTGGAGTTATGCCCCCATTATACTAAGCAACTTAGAAAGTCGAGCGCGCT
Organism: Fragum sueziense; assembly: GCA_963680895.1. NCBI lineage: Eukaryota > Metazoa > Mollusca > Bivalvia > Cardiida > Cardiidae > Fragum > Fragum sueziense. Next base: position 59,536,416 of record OY804598.1, on the reverse strand, counting down.
GTCTTCGGACAGCTCTTGTCTCACTTAAGCATTGCATGACTGGTCCTTCAAATCTATGTTTGTGTTTATTTTCCAGGAGGGAGATGTTGTAAAGATACAAGCCTTCTTTAGATCTAACAAAGCCAAACATGATTATAGAGCTTTAAGTAAGTATTGAATTTATTACTTCTCCATGATATTGTTAATGAAAAAAGATTCAAAATATCGTCGCTTTTCTACAAAAACCTCGTATCTGCAGCTTGGTTTTTGCAGAAAAGCGACGATATACTTTGATTTAAGTAATTGTTTGTAGACTTTATGATATATAGAAAGACATTTCAGGATGTTTTATTTATATGCAAAAGTTTGGTATACATCTTTATATACCGGTATTGCATCTTTATAATGTTAAAAAAAGTTTTGGAATGTACATTTGAAAAATTTATTTGTATCTGCCAAAGATATTTCTTTATAGAATTAACTTATCCTTAACTTTTTTCTGGCACACACTGCCAGGAAAGAATTATGGAATAATTTACACAAATTACACAAATTCGCTTTGAAATTTGATAACGTTTTCTCCTTCTCTTACAGTGTATGAACCAAATCCCCCGTTGAATGTTGTCCGTAGATTTGTCCATCTGTTAGACACCAGTGACGCTGACTATGCAGAAGAACTTGGTGAGAATTTTAGCCCAGTATCATATGATAAAATTTCATATAAACCATTGGTAAACAAAAACCTGGATTTGGGAAAAGGTTAATTTTGTGTCAGATGGCAGACCTTAATTTTGGTTCCTCAAGATTTAAAAAAAATCTTAAACAGACAGAAAAGGTAGAGGAAAAGAATGGAATTTATTCAGCTTAATTTGATACCAAAACGGTCTATACTAGACACAAATTATTGCATGTTATGAAATAGATTACAGTTCGTTTTATAACACATAGCTCTACGTTCAGCACAAATGTGTTAATTCAATAACATCTCTCACTCATTCTAACAGTTAATGCGCCAGGTTACCCTTTCTTGTATTTCCATTGCATGTGAAATTGAAAAGTTTAACTTTCAACTTAATATAACCATTTCAGATTTACAGAAAGTGCGACAGCAAGTAGTGAAGGAGATCAAGTCTAATCAACAGTTAGAGAGAGATTTAGATCAGATGGATGTTAAAATAGGGCTCCTCATTAAAAACAGAATTACTCTACAGGTAATGATAAACTATACAAGTCTAATCAACAGTTAGAGAGAGATCTAGATCAGATTGATGTTAAGATTGGACTTCTTATTAGTCCCCTACCGGCGAAGCCGAAGGGGACTTTAGGTTTGCACTCTGTCCGTCAGTCAGTCTGTCTGTCCGTCCGTCCGTCCGTCCGTCCGTCTGTCCGTCCGTCAGTCCGGTGAATTAGTTTTCCGGACTTTTTTTCTAAACGGGGATAGCTATTGAGCTGATTTTTGGTATGTAGACCCGCATTGATGAGTTACAGAACAAGTTTAAGTTTCGTTCCGGTCCAGTGATTTTTGAGGAAGATATGGATGCTGGACTTAGAAAATTACCAGGAAATTACAGTTTTCCGGACTTTTTTTCTTAATGCTGGCAGCTATTGAGCTGAATTTTGGTATGTAGACCCGCATTGATGAGTTACAGAACAAGTTCGAGTTTCGTTTCGGTCCAGTGATTTTTGGGGTAGATATGGATGCTGGACTTAGAAAATTACCGGGAAATTACAGTTTTCCGGACTTTTTTTCTTAATGCTGGCAGCTATTGAGCTGAATTTTGGTATGTAGACCCGCATTGATGAGTTACAGAACAAGTTCGAGTTTCGTTTTGGTCCAGTGATTTTTGGGGTAGATATGGATGCTGGACTTAGAAAATTTCTGGGAAATTACAGTTTTCCAGACTTTTTTTCTTCATGCTGGCAGCTATTGAGCTGATTTTTGGTATGTAGACCCGCATTGGTTAGTTACAGAACAAGTTTTAGTTTCGTTTCGGTCCAGTGATTTTTAGGGAAGATATGGATGCTGGACTTAGAAAATTTCTGGGAAATCACAGTTTTCCAGACTTTTTTTCTTAATGCTTGCAGCTATTGAGCTGATTTTTGGTATGTAGACCTGCATTGGTGAGTTACAGAACAAGTTTGAGTTTCGTTCCGGTCCAGTGATTTTTGAGGAAGATATGGATGCTGGACTTAGAAAATTACTGGTAAATTACAGTTTTCCAGACTTTTTTTCTAAACGCTTGCAGGTATTGAGCTGATTTTCGGTATATGAACACATATTGATGAGATACAGAACGAGTTTGAGTTTCGTACTGCTCCAGTGATTTTTGGGGAAGATACGGATGCTGGACTTAGAAAATTTCTGGGAAATCACAGTTTTCCAGACTTTTTTTCTTAATGCTTGCAGCTATTGAGCTGATTTTTGGTACGTAGACCCGCATTGATAAGTTACAGAACAAGGTTGAGTTTCGTTCCCGTCCAGTATTTTTGAGGAAGATACGAATGCCAGCAACTGGACTTTGAAATTTTTTAGGCTTCCTTTTTCTAAACACATATATAAAGCCGGTAGGGGACTTGGTATTGTTTTGCAATACTTCAGAATGCTTGTTAAAAATAGAATTACTCTACAGGTAAACATAATCTTTTCAAGGAAACATCAAATTGCTCTAAAGGTAAACTGAGAGGTAACAATGATGTACTTAACAATTTCAATGTTAGATCACAGACTGTTTCAATCTTGTCCTCTTAATTGAAAATACATCTTAACAATGCTTGTCAGATCTGAATTGGTAACAATTTTATTTAGATTGAATTTTAATCAGATTTTATTGACAAAGTAAATGCACTTAGAAATATAAAATCTGTAATTTTAGTTATGAAAATATTAAGAAGCTTTCTTTTCTACTGTTTTAAAGAAATCTTTACATTTCTAGGATGTCATTATGCACAACAAAAAACTAACAAAAAGTGCCACAGAGACTAACGTAGCATCAAATCGTCGCAGCGCCATGTTACCAAGAGGCTTGAAAGATATGTCGAAGGAAAGTCATGATCGTCTAGAAGCTTACCAACATTTATTTTATCTTCTACAAACCAACCCCACATATCTTGCCAAGTTGATATTCGAGATTCCACAGGACAAGACGACCAAGTTTGTTGAATCCGTCATCTATTCTCTGTTCAACTACGGTAGCAATGTTAGAGAAGAGTATTTGCTGGCAAAACTTTTCAAAACAGCGTTGGAAGAAGAAATTCTGTAAGTATTTTTGTTTGTTTGTGATGTTTCTGTAAAAGTGTTGTTAGACAAGAATTAAATACTTTCAAAGTGCTTTTGATAAAGGAAGCCATTTTTCTCTAGTCTAGATTTTGCTTAGGGAAAAATCTTGTATTAAACATTACCTCTGATGTCCCTTAACCCTTTCCTAAACGACAAAACCTTAAGGTTGTCCAATTTGAAATCTGCTGCAGATGACCAAATGGAAGCTACAAAAGGTAAGATTTGTGCATTATATTATTGCACAAAAACATTGTGGCTAAAGGAGAAAATGCTGGTTATCAGCATTTTCTTCTTTTGCTTCAATGTTTTCCCAAATCTTTTCTACTAAGAACATCAAAACCAGGTCTTGCTTAGTAAAGGGTTAAAGTAAACCTTTGGGAAAACGTTGAGGCAGAAGAAGAAATGTGTTATATTGTACAAACAACTTTAAAATTGGACTACCGTAAAATTTTGTTGTTTAGGAAAAGGTTACCTGAAAATGAATTTCTTGAATGAGTAGCAGCAAGGCAACATATGCCAAAATGTTAGCAGATATTAAAAAGTTTTATTTGTTGATTGATAGCTTTGCTTTTGGAGATGGTTTTGCAACTATTTGCTTCATTCTTGTTGCACAATTATATTCACTTGCGAAGAGAAAATAAATATTTTCTGTCTTACTTTTAGATATAACATGCCTGTTATTAGTATATCTATTTTCATAAGTCTTGTCATTTATGTATAAAAGTGTATTCATATGTCTGATATATCATTTATAGAAGCCCTAAGTAAGTAAATGTTTATCTGTTTGCCTGCCCCTTGCCCCCATCTAATTGACATGGTCTATAATCCTCTATAGGATCTGTTTCAAGACAGATTTTGTAGATTTAGATAGAAGTGTGAGCTGTCAATATTGCAGAAATTTGTCATTGTTGAAAATATTAAAATATAGACAAGTAAAGCTTTCAGGCATTAGCATGCTACTCCACAATCCACCAAACATATAACTGATCTTGCAGTGTGCTACATTTCTTCTATATGCCTCGTGTGTGCTTTTTCCTACAAAAAATACTTATCACTATTCTTTGTCAATATGAATGTTGAAGCATGCAAGAGTTGTTTGAAAAGAAGGAAAAAAATGAATGCATTGAAAAAAAGAATTTAACTGATTACCACACAGTGATTCCTTTTGACGCCCTACTAAATTAAGGATTTGGAAAACACCATGTAAAATGAAGAAATTGCTTGTGGCAAACAATTTCTTTATTTCACACAAGTTTTCTACCCAAAAAGATAAAATGTAAAGTTTCATTCATTTGAAATGTCATCTGCAACATTCTTTAACTTGGAAACGTCTAATTGTTTGCCTTCTCGTTAAGTATACTATTGTGATGCCCAGAGAGAATTGTGCATTCTTGTTTGAATATACATAATATGAATGTTGAGCTATGTTTTTCTTCCCTAATCTTGCTACAGGAGAATGTGAGTATGTACTGGTCTTTCCTTTACTTTACTTGGCATTGTAACTATATACAGTGTAATATTATTACTATCATACATCAGTAAAGTTGTCAAGCTTGCTCGGCTTGCTCACTTTTAGTGAGATAAAATTGACACTACCACTTTGGTGTGTGCGTGCCTTCAAATGTGTGTGGACTAAAACTTTTGCCTTGGAGAAAAAGTATTCGTCTATCAAATAAGTGGTCTCCACTTGAATTCCTGGCTCAGAACTGAGCCATTTATATGTGACCCCTCGCACAAAACAGGACCATCTCGGAAGTCCATATATAATATATGAGAACAGATTGAACTCGGCAGAGGTCAATCAGATATCACATTTCTGAAATGATCATATATCATAGTTGATAAAACATGCAGGAATAGATAATTATTTGTATTCAGTCAGGGAAATACTTTTTGCACTTCCCAAATAGTTGTCTGTTGCGAGATGGGTCAGATATTATACATTGTTAGAACTTTTTCCCAAAACTATATGAAAAAGATGTGTTTGTATTGTAATCAGAAACCATAGTTTGGCTAGTAATGTTATGTTGTCAATCCCAAAAGAATTTACTAAGATATCAAACTGAAAGCTGAAAATTCCCTTGGACTAACCATGCAAAGCACCTCCATTTATAGTTCAAGACGTTAGAACAACTCTTATCAATAAAAGTACTTTATTACATTATGGCTAGAATAATATTAGAAACACATGTATATCATTCAAACAATGTTTAATAAAGAGAACTAACAAATTAAAGCTAAACTATTGTTAGACACATCAATCAAACAATGATTAATAGTTTTAAATGTGTGGCAGGAATGGACCATGTATTAGCAGAAAATCCCAGAGGATGTAGTTACGGAAAGATTCCAGGAGAATAGTATACTAGTAAGGAACTAGGCCACGACTCCACAGTAATATTTAAAGTCCAAGTCTACCGCTCCATGGAAGACACCTCTCATGGAGATGGCCAAGCGTTAGACCACCAATCACTGGCCGGGTAGCTCAAACCAAACCAACAGGGCCCAATCCCTGTGTACAACCTGTTGTTCAGCATTAGACCACCAATCACTGAACAACCACCTTGGTACAGCGTTAGACCACCAATCACTGAACCAACCAAATACCATATACATGTATATGTATGCAAATTGGATCAGTCAAAGCAAATATATACATGTATAGGTGCGCAAAGTGGATCGGTCAACTGGCCAGTTCCTATTTTTGCAACTGATGCGAAACTTTACCATACACTTTTGATATTGAACAGACACAAATACTATATTCCTCTGGAATCCTCCGCCACATCAAATTTATCTCTGGAATTTTCCGCCACACGAACTCTGTTCGCCCCACACAAAATTCCAGCAACTTCAATTTAAAGCAATCTGTAACAAATATAGCCCAAATTTATAATACGCCTCAGTTAGGGCTCGAACCTGCAAAAGCAGTGTTCAAATGCGCATGCTCTACAACACAATGTGGCTTTCACACAATTCACCAGTCTCAACCATAGAGACTCACACACCAAGTTAATCATGGAGGGTCATTTTAGCAGCCTCAACATTCTACTCCTTATTTAATATTTTATCCAACCAACTAATTAAACAATTTCTATTTCCATATACAATGTATCAATACTCCATTCTAGATTCCGTGCCATTCTCCAGACAACCACTAAGTATGACAGTGTATTAACAAATTACCCCAATCCATATCTAAAAAGCGAGTTGTCTGCTAGTTTTAGGCTGTAAGTGAAAATTACGGAACACCGTTTCTGGTTAGGCTGGAAACCTAATTGACTCTCGAAACTTCAAATGGGCGAATCATCAAGTAAAGGAAAACGATAATTATTTTAGCTTGTAATAAATCGATCTATTCTGTATAAATAGATCTTGTTATTCTTCTTAATACTGTAATATGTTGATATTTTATGCCCCCGTATCGAGAGATTGAGGGCATATTGTTTTACTTGTGTCCGTCTGTCTGTCTGTCTGTCCGTCTGTCCGAAAACTTAATAAACTTAACCTTTGCCTTTTCTCCAAATATATTTGACATACAAAGCTCAAATTTGGTATGCAACTTTCTTTCAATGATATCTATCTGTTCCATGCAATTTGACCTTTCTCAAGGTCATCTGTTAACCCTTATCAACCCTTTACTCTACGAAAACTCAATAAACTTAACCTTTGCCTTTTCTCCAAAAGTATTTGACATACAAAGCTCAAATGTGGTATGCTACTTCCTTTCATTGATATCTATCTGTTCAATGCAATTTGATCTTCCTCAAGGTCATCCGTTAACCCTTATCAACCCTTTACTGTACGAAAACTTAACATTTTACAAAAATGGCCATTTTGGGGGCATTTTTGTTTCACAAACACATCTTGTTTCTAGAAAGTTTTTATGTGCCTATAGATGCAAAAATAAAGTGATCTCAAAAACTCAATTTGACAAATCTTTTATTCAAATCAAGCGTTCAACATTGGACATAGTTCTATAGACCACTAAATGACTGACATAACAAAACTAGTCATGACCGATCATTATTTACAAAATTTGCTCATCTTTCTGAACAAATCTAAAACATTTTAGCATGCTTTAATTCTGCTTTTTATTGATACTAAATTAATTAAGACTTAACATTTTGGCTTGCTTTTTCTTTCAAAAGTTGTAATTTTGTAATAGTCTAGGATCTGTCAAAAAATTGTCATGTAAATAATTTAACCCAGTACCAAACAAGACCTGGTTTAGACGTCCCTAGTAGAAATCACTTGGGAAAATATTGAGGCAAAAGAAGAAACTGCTGATAATCAGCAGTTTATCCTTATGTCTCAATATTTTCTATGCCATATTTTACATAAATTATATTTCTAATAACATCCATTTTGTCATTTGTGGCAGTTTTTGAAGTGCATCACCCTAAAATTTTAACGTTTGGTAAAGGGTTAAGGCCTGGTCACGTCCCTGATTCCGAAACCAAATCACTGCTGGAGCACATCCAAGAATGTTCAATCAAACAGCATATTTTTGGAAGCAATGTGGAAGGAATGTGGACGCAAAATTGATCAGATCTTTAGTTATAAAATATATATGACCTGTCACGCTAAAAGGGACCTTATCCTAACTAAAAAAATCCAAATTTTGACGAACTTGTCAGACTCACTACAGGTCAACCAGATCCCGTATGCGAACAATGAACATATAGTAAGATAGGGAAAACATTCCTGATTTAGAAAATTACATTAAAGTGAAAAATGTCAGCCCTAGTCTGGCTGCGCGAACTGCGCAGACTGACTAGGGTCGATATTTTTCACACTTCCTATAAGGTCCTTTTTAGCGTGATGGGTCACATATAAGTTCTATACAGATGTGAAATGTACATCAACATTTGTCAATAGTCATCCATCATGTAAATGGATGAACAGCTGATACATTGTATTGAATGCTATGTTTTGAACTAGATCAAAAATTGACAGGAACTCATGGGCACATGTACCAGTTTCCACAATATTATAAAAACAATTTAAAGATGACATTCAAGCCAAGTCTTTCAATTGACAAGAACAGTTTTGTGACCTAATTTTGCATTTTTGAACCTAATTACTTTGCATGCTATTACAGAAGTGGCATTCATTTTACTGAAATTAATACAAATAATCTTTCTGTAATCTAATCAGTAAGTTATTGTATCAGTTGTATTAATTTTGCATGGAAAAATGTATAAAAAGTGTAAAATAATTTGTATGGATTCAAACATGACTGGTAAAACAGGATATTTTCTGTTCTTTGGCTTTTGGTTTTCTTCTATCTTTTTATTAGTATAAAGGTCCTTGAAGGAATGAGGCTCCATATCTTAAATCCTTCTAATACCAGAACTGGTTTTGATGTGGCTGATTGAAAAAAGCTCGAGAGAAGATTGAAACAAAAGAAGAAATGCAGATAATCAAATTGTTAAATATATAGTCAGATTATGAGAAAAATAAGCCTCTGCAGTCACTCATGTTTAGCACATCTTTGAATAATCAGTAAATGTTTGTAAATCCTTAACCTATGTCCTTTAATTGCCACACAGTAACGCCTTTGGACACCCTACAAGATTATGGCTTGGAAAACATTGTGGAAAATAAAGAAATTGCTTGTGACAAGCAATTTCTTCATTTCCCAAGTTTTCTACGTAAAAAAGAGCAATATTCCAAAATTTCATCACATTGAAAATGTCGTCTGCAAAATCTTTGAATTTGGAACACCCTAAAATTTTGTTGTTTGTTATTGGGATAATCTACTCGCATATTCTAAGGGTTTTGTCACATTAGGCAGCATCTAACAACAACCAAAAAAAAAAAAAAAAAACCTGCTCAAAACAAAAAGCTATACATATTGTGATTGTAGCAATTATGTTGCCTTTGATGTTATAATATTATCACAACTGAACAAAATTGTAACTATTTTGTTTGTTTTCTGCAGATCTAAAGTAGAGAAGATAACAGAGATTGTAACAGGAAACCCCCTGGTAGTCAAGATGATTGTCGGATTTAACAGGTATGGATGCTTCAAGTAACTTTGTTAAATATCACGTAGTATTCCCTTATTTTTTGCCTTGTATAATTGACCAAACGCCAATTGATAGATCGCTCTGCCTAACGTAGATACTAATACAAACAATGGAAGTGTGGCATTTTCCTGATTGTTTATTGGCATGTCAATTATTTTTATTGTCAGTCGATAGATTGATACAATATCACATGTCACATAGCAAGGAAGAATTTAAGACAAACAATGGGTGTGTGGCATTTTTCTGATCGTCCATTGGCTTATTGATGTTTTGATTGATAGCCGGCGTTTGGTCAATAGTCTTGTGGTTGCTATATCAAGTCCCATTCACGTCATTTATAGGGCTATGTCCTTGTGCAGTGCATTTCAGGAATCCACTATCATATTGATGGAGTGTACATAAATAAGGAAAGAAACCTTTCATAATATTGAAAATTGTTTAAATTAGACCTTGAGCCACCAATAACCCCTGCTCCCCCCCCAGAGGGAATTTTGAAGGGTATGATTTTCTGAAAGCTTATAACAAATGCTACAAGATGAGCTTTGTTTGCACTCTGGCCGTTGGGGCTTTTGGCTGTAACCCTTATCTAAAACCCTTAACCCTTTCAAATTTTTCATTTAAATATACAGACAATTATTTGGCCATATCTTGATTGAATTTTAATCTACATATGTCAAAATGGTATCAAATGAAAGCTTATGACTTGCTCTTTAATTTGTAGTTATTTTATGCAAATTAGCTCATTTGCATATTCATGAATATTAATGATTTTCCTTAAAATTGCTATTTTTTTATGAAAATTTGGTTAATACTTTCCAAATGAAGGCATTTCTGTCCAGGGGGAATTTTGTAATCATGGTTTATCTTAAAGTACATTTTATTAGAAACATTTTGAGCATTGTTTGCACTCTGGCGGTTGGGGCTTTTCGCCGTAACCCTTATCCAAACCCTTAACCCCGCCAAATTGTTCATTTAAATTTTGAAAATGAATGTGGTCATATCTTGATTGAATGTTGACACACAGATGTCAGAATGGTATCAAATGAAAGCTTATGACTTGCTCTTTCATTTTCAGTTATTTTATGCAAATTAGCTCATTTGCATATTCATGAATATTAATGATTTTCCCTAAAATTGCGATTTTCGACAAAAATGGGGTAAATACTTTCCAAAACAGAGCATTTTTGTGCAGGGGAATTATGTAAACATAGTAAATCTTTAAGAAAATTATATAAGAAACATTTTGAGCGATGTTTGCACTTTGACCATTTGGGCTTTTGGCCAAATCCCTTATCTAAACCCTTAACCCTAAAAAATTGTTCATTCATTTCAAAATGTTTTTGGTCATATCTTGGATGAATATTGACCTACAGATGTTAAAATGGTATCAAATGAAAGCTTATGACTTGTTTAATAATGTGCTATAAATTTTATGCAAATTAGCTCATTTGCATATTTATGAATATTAATGACATTACTTAAAACTGTGACTTTTTTTCCGAATATTTGGTAAACACTTTCAAAAACATTGTGTTTCTTCTCAGGGGGAATCATGTAAACATGGTTTAAATTAAAGAACAGTTTATAAGAAACATTTTGAGCAATGTTTGCACTCTGGCGGTTGGGGCTTTTGGCGGTGACCCTTATCTAAACCCTTAACCTCATCAAATTGTTCATTCAAATTTTCAAAACGTTTTTGGTCATATCTTGATTATGCATTGACCTACTGGTATCAGAATGGTATCAATTTAAAGCTTATTGCTGGCTCTTCCATATGCTATTATTTTTCATGCATATTAGTTCAGTTGCATTGCCATATATATTAATGAATTTCCTTAAAATTGTGATTTTTCAGCGAAAATGTGTTAAATACTATCAAAAAACAAGGTGTTTCTGTTCAAAGGCATTATGCAAACATAATTTATCTTAAAGAACATTACATGAATAACACTTTAAGCAATGTTCACACTGTGGCATTTGGGTCTTTTACCCAAACCCCTTATCTAAACCCTCAACCCTATCAAATTGTTTATTCAAATTTTCAAAACGTTTTTGGTCATATCTTGATTAAATATTGATCTACAAACGTCAAAATGGTATCAAATGAAATCTAGTGAATTGCTTGTATATTTTACAATTACTTCATGTCGATTTGCTCATTTACATACTCATAAATATTATTGATTCTTAAATGTTTGGGACAAAAACACATTTATTGTGGAAAATCCATAAAATGTATTCCATTTGACAGTGTTATATGTTATATAGTAATCCTGTTATGTTATGTACATAGTAACCCAGTTATGTTTAGTAATTGATCTATGTCGGTTTCCATCATGATAAACCTGCCCAACTCCCACAGTTTGAATAATTCCAAGATTGCCACCAAGTGCGATGTGAATCATTTTTGGTCAAATTGTTCTAGAACAGTGCAATAAGTAAGTGTCTTAATATGGAATTTCACATGCTGATTTAAACCTGGTAGCATAGTTGTAGCATTTAAATAGGAAAATATTGATCTGAAGATATCTATGGCCATCGAATGCCATCCTGGAAAACATATGCCATATTGAAAGAGATTGTGTATCGCAAGGGAACTATTTTCAATTTATTGTGAGGTGGTACTATGCTGAAAGCACATATAAGAAATATGTGTAGATAAGGAAGAATATGAATATACATTCAGCATGGGCTGTTGGTAGTATGGATCAGTTCACATCTGTTCTGATCTGATACAGATAAATAAATGCATCGTAATAAATGCAATAATCTTTTGATCACAACCAGTAATTGTCTGTACTCTAACTACATACATCGCGTACATCTCTTGATTTTATGTATCTGATACATAGGCTTTACATATGGCACCCCAAGTTTAATTTATCTGAATTGAAAATGCCTTAATAGAGCATAAAGGAATGGTAACACCAGTATCCCTGATCTGTTAGCCACATATCAAATACACTTAAGGCCAACAAATTGACTTGTCTATGAGGAAAACACAAGGAAGTGCTCTCCAGATGGAGAAAAACCATGCTGTTTTCTCCATGTGAATGGCAAAAGTAAGGCCTTGATAATTGCTTAACAATGTTATTTTGCTGTATGTATGCAATTTGTCTACATTCCAGGATCTCTGTTCATCCATAAAACTTAAAAAAATAATTGGAATGATTAATTTTACATGTGTATTAGAATAAAGTCCCCCATTTTGTATCATTCTATGGCATATGATAAAATGTTTATGTTTAAAGTCCTATTTTGCGTCAATTTTGGATTCATGTAGCAGTTTTACAAAGGATAACATTCTGTCAACTAAACTAGATATAAGCAAGAACACCAATACAATAAAAGAAATTAATTTAACTTATTTGCACTTAAAAAAATAAAGATTAAAAAGATCAAATGAAAACTAAATACATACATTGAAAATAAGATTTATAGGAACAAAATATAATGGGCTGCACACTTTAAAATTACTGTTACTTCCAAACAAAACATCAAATAGATTTCAAACAAGGATTATATGTTGTTAAAAGAGTGAACATGGATATTAAATGGTTGAAAACTCACGAGAAAGAAACAATCGGACCTTTTGGTACGTATTTAAAATAAAAAAACTCGCAAAACAATCAAAATTTTAGACAAATCATTAATATGCATGCTTATGCAAATGAGCTAATTTGCATAAAATATCTGCATATTAAAGAATAAATCATTGGCTTTCATTTGATACCATTCTTACATCAGTAGGTCAATATTCAATCAAGATATGACCAAGCATGTTTTGAAAATTTGAGTGAACAATTTTATAGGGTTAAGGGTTTGGATAAGGATTATGACCAAAGGCCCCAAGCGCCGGAGTGCAAATATCTCTCAAAATGTTTCTAATAAAATGTTCTTTAAGATAAACTATGTTTACATGATTCCCCCAGAACAGAAACACAATGTTTTTGAAACTATTTACCAAATATTAGCAAAAAGGTCACAATTTTAAGTAAAATCATTGATATTTATGAATATGCAAATGAGCTAATTTGCATAAAATTTATAGCAAATTATTGAGCGAGTCAAAAGCTTTCATTTGATACCATTATAACATCTATAAGTCAATATTCAACCAAGATATGGCCAAAAACGTTTTTAAATGATTGAATAATTTATAGGGTTAAGGGTTTAGATAAGGGTTTTGGCCAAAAGCCTCAACGGACAAAGTGCAAACATCGCTCAAAATGTCTCTCGTATAATTTTCTTTAAGATTTGCTATGTTTACATAATTCCCCTGCACAAAAACGCCTCATTTTGGAAAGTATTTACCACATTTTTATCGAAAATCGCAATTTTAGGAAAAATCATTAATATTCATGAATATGCAAATGAGCTAATTTGCATAACATAACTGAAAATGAAAGAGCAAGTCATAAGCTTTCATTTGATACCATTCTGACACCTGTGTGTCAATATTCAATCAAGATATGACCAAAGTCATTTTCAAAATTTAAATGAACAATTTGGTAGGGTTAAGGGTTTGGATAAGGGTTAGGGCGATTAGCCCCAACTGCCAGAGTGCAAACAAGGCTCAAAATGTTTCTAATAAAATATACTTTAAGATAAACCATGTTTACAAAATTCCCCCTGGACAGAAATGCCTTGTTTTAGAAGTTATTTATCAAATTTTCGCCCAAAAATGCAAATTTTAAGGGAAATCATTAATATTCATGCATATGCAAATGAGATAATTTTCATAAAATAACTTCAAAATGAAGAGCAAGTCATAGGCTTTCATTTGATACCACTTTGACATATGTAGGTCAATATTTGATGAAAATATGACCAAATAAGTAATGTAATTTTTTATGAAAAAAATGATAGGGTTAAGGGTTTTAGATAAGGGTTACAGCCAAAAGCCCCAACGGCCAGAGTGCAAACAACGCTCAAAATGTTTGTAAGATAATATACTTTAAGAAAAAACATGTCTACAAAATTCCCTCTGGGGGGGGAGCAAACATGTTTCTAGCTCAGGGTCTAAATAAACTGAAAACCTGATACAAGCAAACATACCATATTCCTTCTTGTAAAATGTTTCTCAAATTAGAGGAAACTGTCAAATTTAGCCAATAATGTTTTATTGGATCAACAAAAATAAGATTTATGTAAGAAATGTAGAAAACGAAAACCTAATCACTCCTCCATTTCCTTACAAAATTTTATGAATATTTCAGAAATCAGCGAGGTCAGAATGCACTCAAAGAGATGTTACAACCATTAGTTACAGAAGTCATCAACGATAAAAATATCAGAATAAACACAAATCCTGTAGAAGTTTATAAAGTTTGGGTGAATCAACAAGAATCCGAAACTGGAAAAACCAGGTAAGTTGGTGCTGATCTTGAAATTTACTTTGTGCTTTGACAGGTGGCATAGAACAGGGCCAGCCTACACATATGTGCAGTCTGACCTTATTCTATGCCAGCTGTAAGCGAGTAAATTTTTGTTGTCATAGTCATCAATGATATAAAAAATATCAGAATCAACATGAATCCTGTAGAAGTCTGTAAAGTTTGGGTAAACCAATTCTTTATCCTTTGAAATACTGATATTGAAATATACTTTCTGCTTTAGCAGGAAGCATAGAATAAGATCAGCCTTCACATATGTGCAGTCTGATCTTATTCTATACTGCCTGCTAGTCAGTAAACCTTTGTTGTCAAAGACGTCATCAGTGATAAAAATATCAGAATCAACACAAATCCTACAGAAGTATACAAAGTTTAGGTGAACCAACTAGAGTTGGAAACTGGAAAAACTAGGTATGTATAAATTTAAATATACCCCTTTTACAAATAAAACCTAGAGGTGCAATGGTAAGGTACTTGTCTTTCAGTGATTGCTGGAGTGATTCCCTGAACTACGGTATTTAGATTTGAGGCACTAGTTCTGTATGATATACGAGGTGCTGATAGATCAACCATGAATAATTTTTGCACTGTTCATCATCAGCTTATCAGTCCAGAGAATTAAGCAAAATTCATGTCAGTTTTATAAATGCTGCCATATTTGTAAACTCTATTTTCAGTGACTTGCCATATGATGTAACCCCAGACCAGGCTGTCAAGCATGAGGCTGTGTTAAAACAGTTACAAGAATCTACAGATAAACTGCAACAGCTTACAGACAAGTTTCTTAATGTTATCTTACAGTCACTCGATAAAATACCGTAAGTCATTCAATAAAATATGTAAGTTTATAAAACATGAACCTGTGTTAAAACAACTACAAGAATCTATTGACAAGTTACAACAGCTGACTGACAAGTTTCTTAATCGTATCTTACAGTCATTAGATAAAATACCGTAAGTGGGGTACATTTATGAAAACAGGTACATAACGAGGAACAAGCTTTAGTTCCAACAATGAATTCAGTTATAGAGCAAGTCCTGATCACTACTTATCAAAGTTAGCATTTTAGGGTTCCCAATATGTCATGGCCGAAAAAAATTCTAGATTTAATGGTCCTCCAACATAAATCGGGGGTATTTGCACATAATGGCACTGCTTCTTGAGACATTCAACAGACCTTGCTGATGAAATGAATTTGTTTTGGGTTATTATACCCCCGCAAACGAAGTTTGGAGGGGGTATACTGGAATCAGCCTGTCGGTCCAGTGGTTGGTTGGATGGTTGGTTGGATGGTTGGTTTGTTGGTCTGTCTCCAAAACTTTGTCCGGACAACTCCTCCTACACTGGTGGACAGATTTAGTTCATACTTGGCACAAGTGTTCATTGTGACCTGTAGATGTGCAAGACGCAAATTTCACGAAATTCGGACCGATACTTTCTGAGTTATGGCCCCTGATTTGACCAAAAAATGCTTGTCCGGATAACTCCTCCTACACTTGTGGACCGATTTAGTTCATACTTGGCACAAGTGTTCATTGTGACCTGTAGATGTGCAAGACGCAAATTTCATGAAAATCTGACCGATACTTTTTGAGTTATGGCCCCTGATATGACCCAAAAATGCTTGTCCGGATAACTCCTCCTACACTTACTGTCCGATTTGCTTCATACTTGGCAAAGGTGTGCATTAGGACCTGTAGATATGCATGACGCAAATTTCACGAAAATCTGACAATTACTTTCTCAGTTATAGCCCTTGATTTTACCAAAAAATGTTTGTTCGGACAACTCCTCCTTCACTTACTGTATGATTTGCTTTATACTTGGCACAGGTGTGCATTAACTTCTGTAAATATGGAAGACGCACATTTCACGTAAATCAGAACAACACTTTCTGAGTTATGGCCCCTGATTTGACAAAAATTAATGTCCGGACAATTCCTCCTACATTTACTGAACGATTTGCTTCATACTTTGCACAGGTATGCATTACGACCAGTATATATGCAAGATGCCAAATTGACGGAAATCAGACCGATACTTTCTGAGTTATGGCCCCTGATTGGACCAAATTTCAAGAAAATCGGATTGACAAATTTCTGAGTATGGCTCCTGATTCAACAAAAACGCTTGTCCGAACAAAGGTGGTGGCGGGGGTATTTTTATCACCTTCAGTGATAGATTTCTAGTTATTTCTGCGCTGTAACAACTTCAAAGAATCACAATTATGTGCAGTACATTTGTACCAATGTTGTGGATTATTTGTTTGATTGTTTAGGTATGGTATGAGATATATGGCCAAAGTTTTACGAGCAGCTTTACAGAAAAAGTTTCCAGATGCACAAGAAAAAGATGTGCTCAAGGTGAGGATTTATATTTCTGGTTATACAAACTCACAAGATATAATTGACAAATTCATTGTTAAGCATAATGCTTTACCATAATTTTAATCTTTAATTATAGGGGCACAATGTAGTATAAAGTTGTTTTGCCATTATCCACTCTGTAAAGTCTTGTCTTCACAACATATTATGAAAACTACATTGTCCTATAACCTGTCATCCTCTACTAAAATGATGAGGTTTGTATATAGGATTATTGTCATATTATGTCTTAGAAAGATAGCTCTTTACAAACTTGAATTTTGATTGATATTGATTGATTAAATGAAATATCTCTATTTATGAAAGATCTCTTTCTCTTAGTAAACTTTGCCTTTGTTTCGCAGATTGTTGGTAATCTGTTATATTACCGTTACATCAATCCAGCCATCGTGTCTCCGGATGTGTTTGACATCATCAATGTCAGTGTAGATAAGGCTTTAACCAGCGATCAACGAAGAAATCTGGGATCTGTCGCTAAAATATTGCAGTTTGCTGCTGCTAATAAAGGGGTAAAAACTACATTAGTTATAACTATGCTATGATGAAATAAGATGTTTCCTGTTTCATGAGAAATTTATTGAAGTTGGTCAAATAATTATAGATATAGAATATAGATATAGATATTGAATGCTACTGAAACTTGTGATCTCTATTTGATTAACTTAATTACATGAATTTTGGTATCAATTTGCTTTTCCAATTCTGTTTACATCAGTTAGATATTGCATTAACACACATCCTCCTTCTTAATTTCCAGTTTGGTGGTGACAGTTCTTACCTTTCTCACATGAATTCCTATATAAAGGAGGCACATGAAAAATTCAAGTAAGTACAGACACAGAATGTGGTTAAACCCTTTCCCAAATAACAAAATTTGAGGGCTGTCTTCTTTGAAAGCTGCTACAGACTACTAAATGGATGTTGAAAAAGATGGGCTTTTCATACAATATAGCTTGGAAAATATTGAGGCAAAAGAAGAAAATGCTAATGATCAGCATTTTCTTCTTTTGCCTCAATGTTTTCCTAAGCCTTTTATATTAGGGATGTGAAAACCAGGTCTTGTTTGAGAAAGGGTCAATTAAAATATTTTCTATGTTATTGAAAATGGTAGTTCAAGATCTACGTAACAAGAAAGTCTTCGTTCTGAAATAAGATTAACTGTTTGCCAATAGTTGAAACTAATAGGGACCTGTGGTAGATATTTCATTCCTCAAAACAACGCCGAGACAGCCAATTTTGCCTGGTTGTGTGGTGCATCTCATTGTCTTGGGCCAAAAAGAAAGAAATGTTGGGGATTGTATTAAGTTTTTATATGCCCGAAGGGTAGTATTATGTTATGGCCCTGGTCGTCCGTCCGTCCATCTGTCCGTCCATCTGTCCATCTGTAAGCAATTTCTTGTGTGCGCAACTCCTCCTACAGTTTTGATCGGAATTTGATAAAACTTGCCACAATGAATTTCCATGGTGTCTAGTTGTGTTTTGTTTGCAGGAAGTACTGTATAGCTGCCTGTGATGTAGATGAACCGGAGGTCAAATTTAACATTGACCAGTATACGGACGTTACCATGATTACCAAACCTGTTATTTATATATCTATACAAGAAATTGTGGACACGCATCAGGTATTTCTAAAAAAAAAACACCAAAAGACAAAAACTCATCCCTATGTTCTTGGATTTAGATGCCACTAAAATTAACTATTGGTGAAACAAAATAGAAGAATTTAACAGCTTGGAAAAAGCAAAAAGATTCTGAACTGAAAGTGATGGAACTTTCATATCTAACAATGTCATGTGGATTCTCTATGACATTTTTTTTTTCGAAACAAAGCTATCAAAATAACATATTTGAGTATAAAAATGTTGTTATGAAGTAATTTGTTTTGCACTTTCACATTTATATATTTCACTATTATCCTATACCAATGCATATGTTTTGTTTATTCAGTTACTCTTGGACCATCAAGACACAATAGCTCCAGATCCTAATGATGCTCTACATGAGTTACTGGAAGATTTGGGAGAAGTGCCGACCGGTCATGAGTTACTAGGTAGGGCATTTAAGAACTCAAGATTAGTCAAAGATTTTATTTTAAGTTTGCATAGACCACTTGGTTTTCCCTTTCCAAAGCAATGCAATTTTTATGCTCTGTATCAAAAGATCAGGGGCATTGGTTTATTTGTGTCCATCTGTCTGTCAATCCATCGATCTGTCTGTCATTCCAAAAACTTATAATGAAAACTTAACATTAGCATTTTTGGGGGCATAAGTGTTTCACAAACACATCTTGTTAGACTTGTCCAACTTGAAAAGGCAATGGCTAACAACAAACTGGTATCTTGTGTATAAAGTACAGAAAGGGGATAGTAAAAAAAGCTGCTTTTTAGTAACCAACAATCTTTATGTGTGCATATCGAAATATCAAGGATATATTGCCTTAAAGTTGTCCACTGTAATTGCCTCTTAGAATCTTAATGTGAAAAGGTCATGCAAAAACTTTTGTTTCACAAATATGTCTTATTTCTGAGTATTATAGGTGTGGAGATAGGAGACAATGAGAGTTTAGAAGAACAGATGCATGCCCAACCTGCCAAGTCAGAAATTACCCTGACACTTACATTAATTACGTTCACACTCACATTTCATATGTTGTCCCTTTTCAACAAAAACCTTGTAACTGCAGCTTATAACAAGCTGCAGTTATGAGGTTTTTGTTGAAATGTATTGATATGTTAATTGAAAAGCATTGATATGCTAATTGATACTTGTACAATTATAGGTGTAGAAATAGGTGACAATGAGAGTCTGGAAGAACAAATACATGCCCAACTTGCCAAGACTTGAAGTCAGAAATTACCCTGACACATACATTAATTACGTTCACACTCATATTTCGTATAATGTCGCTTTTCAACAAAAACCCTGTAACTGCAGCTTATAACGAGCTGCAGTTATGAGGTTTTGATTGAAAAGCATCGATATACTAATTCATACTTGTATAATTGTAGGTGTTGAGATAGGAGACAATGAGAGTTTAGAAGAACAAATTCATGCACAACCTGCCTGCAAGTCAGAAATTACCCTGACACTTACATTAATTACATTCACACTCATATTTCGTATAATGTTGCTTTTCAACAAAAACCTCGTAACTGCAGCTTATAACAAGCTGCAGTTATGAGGTTTTTGTTGAAAAGCATTGATATGCTAATTTGTATTTGTGTAATTGTAGGTGTAGAAATAGGAGACAATGAGAGTTTAGAAGAACAGATACATGCCCAACTTGCAAAATCAGAAATTACACTAACACTCACATTAATTACATTAACTCTTACATTCATATGTTGTCGCTTTTCAACAAAAAACATTGTAACTGCAGCTTATAACAAGCTGCAGTTACAAGGTTTTTGTTGAAAAGCATCATTCTGCTTATTAATACTAATTACTTGTACATTTGTAGGTTTAGAGATAGGTGACAACGAGAGTTTAGAAGAACAAATACATGCCCAACTTGCCAAGACTTGAAGTCAGAAATTACCCTGACACTTACATTAATTACATTCACACTCATATTTCGTATAATGTTGCTTTTCAACAAAAACCTTGTAACTGCAGCTTATAACAAGCTGCAGTTATGAGGTTTTTGTTGAAAAGGGATGATATATGAAATGCAAGTGAATAGCATTGATATACTAATTGATACTTGTATAATTGTAGGTGTTGAGATTGGAGACAATGAGAGTTTAGAAGAACAAATACATGCCCAACTTGCAAAGTCGGAGATAACTCTAACATTAACCAATAAGTTTGAAGTGCCGGAAGATGACAATGCTGATGTTAAAACTCAACTTATCAGGTGGGAGTAGAATTATTTTCTTGTTCTATCGAATTATTGCTAGCCAATGCTATGAACTAATTCATGCAGCACTTGCTCAGTCTGAACTCACTCCTACTCACACACACTAACTAGTTTGAAGTGCTTGAGGATGATAATGCTGATGTTAAAACTCAACTTATCAGGTAAGATTTTTATTGTATCTCTAGACTAAACTTTCAGCAATGAAACCTAAGATGTAAGACAAAGACCTTTATATGATATTTGTTTTATCTGTTAGTTCTTGTCAGCTTTAAGAGAGATATCACAATTCTATTATTTGAACGGTTTTGGAAAGATTTTTAAATTATTGGTGCAGTTACTGATAAAATTCTACCTTACTTTTCCAGAACCAAGCGCCTGGTGGTTGATGTTATAGCATGTCAGTCAGGAGATAGTCTTACACAAGTTTTGGAAACTCCGGCCACAGATGAGGAGGTGGGTTTATTTAGGGTTTAATTTTGAATATTGTGAAAGATTAATACTTCTAAGTGGACAGATCATTTTATTTTGTTTGAAAGTATTTTAGCAGTTAAGTGTATGCATAAGTACCTATGAATCGATGTTATTTACATAGACTTATGCAGATAATGAAAGGAATAGATGTACATGAATATGGAATTTGTGTACAGCATAGCACAGAAAATATTGAGGGGAAGGGACACAATGCTTGTAAACAGCAATTGTATTTCCCATGAAGGGTTTCCAAAGCATACAATGTAAGAAATGTCAAAACAACAATTAGATATGGCTCTCTGTACTCAATTTATATACAATATTGCTGCTTGTCATTTTATAGACATTAAACATGGTAAGTATTTTGTGCTGATCAAAATCTGAAATTAATATCTTGCTTCCAAATATCAAATTGTGGTTGTTTTCTTTGTCATCCTAATTGTTTAGAGCTGAATCGAGAGTCCAGTATTTATGGAAATATTATGTGTGTTGTTATATAGTCACCCTATCTATTTGTCTGTTGTCAAAAACAACATTGTGTGACCATTACTCACCCAGTGAACATATAGACCTATCTACTGTTGCTTATATTTTATGACAATTGCAGCGAATCCTCAATTTCTGTTTTGGGGGTTTGAACATACAAATAGGGGGTTGGTTTTTCTTCTACTATACAACTTTTGTCTGAATTACTAAATGAAAATAGAATACTAAGGCTATAGAGGAGGTTCCTTCAAACTTCCTCTAGATCTGCCATTGGACATTGCTTGGGTGATTTGAACGGAACTTCTTACCTAATGTCGTTCTAAAGCAATATTGTCTGCGGAAGATGACACAACCAATTACGAAATTGGTCTCTTCATGTCTTTACAAAGTGCTTCTCTGATAAAAAATCATTTTCAATGAGGACTTTACATGTATTGTTAATGGTACATAGTTATCCTAAATGATAAAACTGAAGAAGAGCAATGAAGGAGGCTTTTAGATATTTGGAGAAAGTTTGCATAAGACGACACAAGTTAGAAAAGTTTATGATTCTGTTCGGAATGAAATTATTACCAATATGCTTGTTTTGTAGGAGGAACTCCATCAAGCTCTAGTCAAGAAACGAGATATGAGAGATAAACGAGCAGCGAGAACCGAGGGCAATATTGTCCGCCAACAGTCGATGGCGGGAGATTGTCGTCTGCCCCTACATCTCATGAAAACGAAGATCAAGAAGAGTTTACAGAATCTAGAACTGGCGAATGTTGTCTCGAGAAAAGATGGCTACCAGGAGATGATTAATATTATAGCTCAGGTTAGTGTTTTCCATGGTATTTGAAAGTAGGAATTAACCCTTTCCCAAAGAAGACCAGGTTTTGATGTTTCATGTAGAAAAGGTTTGGGAAAACATTGAGACAAAAGAAACTGCTGATACCCAGCAGTTTCTCCTTTTGTCTCAGTATTTTCCATGGCATATTTCTCACAAATCTTGTATTTATTAGCATCAGCTTTGAAGTCTGCAGTTGCTTTCAATTTGGACTACCCTAGAATTTGGCCGTTTGGGAAAGGGTTAAAGCAGTGGTAGCAAGCAAAGCTTGCAACCCAGGGATTGCTATTTTGGTTCTCAGGCCTTTGACTTAGTTCCTGTATCAAAATGACCCTAATTGTATTGTGGCATATAAAATTTGATATATTTCACTGAATTGAAAATTCAAAATTTAATGCATCCGGGTTGGATCCAAGGCTGCAGCTAATACCCTGTCCAACATTTCTCTTTTACCAATGAATGGATAATCGTAATCCTAAGTGGCATGTGACCATCTATCTAGGTGGTCGGAAAGGATATCATGATAGTACTTGCAAGATGACAGAAATCCATGGTTAGGTGCTCCAGCCGCTATGATGCGACTGAAATACTGTTTGAAATGGTATGTAATAAATCAATATGTTTCATGTTTAAATCAACATGCTCAAACAATAAAATATTTTGTATTAATTTTAGATTGAATTTGGAAAACATGAAATATTCCGATGATTCTATTTTGCAGGACATAAGAAATCAGCGTAGATACAGAAATAATAGGAAACAGGAGTTGAATCGTTTACGAGTCACGCTGAAAAGTCTTGGAGAAAAACGTCAGTTCTACGAATCTCAAGTTGATTATTATAACCAATATGTGAAAACTTGTATGGATAACCTGTCACAGAAAGGAAGGTAAGGACCGTCTAATGCATTTTATAAAGAGAATAACAATTTTAATTATCATAGATGACTTAATTTTTTTAAGATGGGCATTAATAGGCGCAAACAGTTTCACTGATTTTGTTCTGACTATATCTGTTTGTCCAAAAAACTTAAACAATGGCCTAAACTTTTTAATCCCAAGTGTGGCATATTCCTTATTACTTTGCCTTTTCTGTGATGGAAGGTCAAGACCACATTTAAAGTGACATTTCAGAATTTTTTGTCATAAATTTTACTTTTTATTTTATCTGAAAGAGCATATTTCCTTATGAAAATTCTGAAAATTTCAAGCCAAAATATTGCGCCGTTTACGAGAAATTCATATTTTTGTGTTAAAATTGAACAAATTGTTGTGGACAACTGTTCGGATTTATATGCAATTTATCGATTATGTCTCAACTTTAAATGCGTGTTTCTCGCTTATTGGCAACAACTTCAAAAAACTAATAGTATTTTTACACTCATTAGAATAACCAATCTTGGCATCAAGACATACTTTAAAAAATTGAAACTGGAATGAAATGTCCCTTTAAATATCAAGGTAATGATTCTTTTTTAGGGAAAAATAGCTATCAATCCAATTCTATATATTAATCAAGTACATGGAATGTTGAAAATTTCCGTTTTTACAAAGTTCTTGATTATGCTGTAGCTATTTCATCTTTTTACGCTGTGTTTCAGGACAACCAAGGCTAAAGCCAACAAACAAGCAAAGAAGGCTCAAGGTGCAATAAAATATAATGGTGCTAAACTACACGAGAAAGGGGTTATTTTAGAAATAGAGGGATTACCACAAGGCCAGTAAGTATGGGTTTGATTGTTAAATTACTCATAAAAATGGTTGAACATATTGAGGGAAAAGGAGAAAATGCTGGTAATCAGCACTTTCTTCTTTTACCACAAAATATTTTCAGAAATATTGTGTAACTGAGATCTCAAAACAAAAATTGATTTGAAAATAGTTTAAAAGGATGCAATAAAATATAATGTGCTAAAATTAATGAGAAAGGATGATATTAGAAATAGAAGGACTGCCTCAAGGACAGTAAGTATGAGTTGGATTGTTAAATGATTTATAAATAGGGTTGAAAATAATTAGGGAAAAGGAGTAAATGCTGGTTATCAGCATTTTCTCCTTATTTCTCAAAATATTTTCAGAAATATTCTGTTTGAGATCTCAAACAAGTGATTAGTTTGAAATTGTTTAACCCATTACTAGACAATGAAATTATAGACTTGTCCAAATTCAAAGATGCTGCAGACGACATTTTCAAGTGAATTAACTATAAAATATTTTGGTGTTTTGTGGTAGAAAACATTGTGTGAAATGAAGAAATTGCTTGTCACAAGCAATGTTTTGTCACAAGCAATTTCTTCATTTTCCACAATGTTTCATGTTTGTGAGGTGTAAAAGTCACAATATTCTTGCAATAAAAAATAGGGTGAATGAAGATGCTTCTAGATACTTTCTTTTCCAATGTTTTTTGTCTATATAAAAAATACTGTAATTCAGGATTTTTTTCCCTTTTAGATTTAAGAATGCACAGTTTGAGATAGCAGCCACAGCCAATCCTGGTATATTTGCTGTCAGTGCCAAGTTTATGGGTGTTGATGTAGAAAAGGTAGAATTGATATTCCAGGTAAGTAAAGTACCGATAGAAGTTTTCTAGCGAGCTGGGACTTTATGCCTGGGGCACTTATGTCAAAGCCCTAGTATCGGCTTCACATCAGCGTCTTTGAAAACTTTAACCTGGTCTATATCTCAGGCACTATTAGAGATACAGCCTTGATATTTTACACATGCATACTTCCTGCCAAGACATTTCATTTGGGACCATGACCTTTGACCTTAGAGATTGACCTCCGTTAAAAGAACTTTAAACTGGCTGCATGTTTGGTAAAATAAAGATCAGTGCTCACAAAATCTGGATAAAGTATGACAGTGCATAAAAAAGCTGAGTAAGAGATGGTTTAACCCTTTCCAAAACAGCAAAATTATGGGGTGTTCCAATTTCAGGGTTGCCACGGTCAGGGAAAAAAGTCTGGAAAAAGATATTTTTTCCAGGTCAGGGAAAAGTCAGGGAACTTTGATTTGAGTCAGGGAAAATCAGAAAAATGGGAAAAGTCAGGGAATTTCAAAATTTTACGGCTAAGGTAGAATCCAGTTCTGAAAATCATATTATTGATGGTATTCAAGTATGATCTTTTTGAGCAAAATTTTGAAAAACAGACCCCCAGATGCCATCAAATCTCGCCATGTTTTCCCAATTTTCTTGGGGGAGACCCCCGAACCCCCCCTTAAAAGAAATAACAATGTCCTCTCTTGTCTCCACTGGCATGGCATGCTCGAATGGTTCTCAACACACTAATGAATTGACTCAATAATTACAAAAACCTGAGTTAGAGTATGCCCCTGACAATTATATTTTAGAAGGTTAAACATGCTTATACTTGAAGGAATTAACTTGTCTTTGAAGAAAAAATAGCTGATTTTTAAAAAAAGTCAAAATTGAATCTATCCAAACTTATTTACATGCATCGAGATAATATAAATGTTTTGGTGTGTGAGGACCTCTGTATGGGGAACTTGGGAGGCCGGTAGAAACATTTGGGTTTAACGATTATCTATAAAATGCAAGATTAAGCGCATCAAAACTCTGTGATAGTATGTATGGAAAATGGTCTTTAGTCAGGGAAAAGTGAAGTCAGGGAATTTTGAAATGAAAGTTGAGTGACAACCCTGAATTTTAAAGCTTCTGAAGTCTAAAAAAGAAACACATTTGTGTATAATATAGCACAGAAAATATTGAGGCGAAAGGAGAAAATGTTGGTTATCAGCATTTTCTTCATTTGCCTCAATGTTTTCCCAAACTGTTTCCATTAGGGACACAAAAATCAGGTCAAAACCTGCTATTTTGTCGCGGAAAACTGTCGTTTTAAATATCTCCTTTTGCCTTTCTCTCACAAAAAAGCTTCATTCTTGTGATTTCAGGATTTACTACAGCTCCAATATGAAGGTGTGGCAGTCATGGAAATGTTTGGTAAAACCAAGATTAACGTCAATCTGCTGATCTTCCTTATCAACAAAAAATTCTACAGTGCTAACAAAAGCTGAATCCTGCTCTACACAATTGATAGAAGCTGAATACATTTTCATATTAGTCATTAAAGCTGATTGAAGTTCTGATAGCAGTGCTAACAAAACCTAGTGCTATAAGAAACTGAATAAATTATTTACATTAGAAAAATCCGCTGTGCTGCCTTTTTAGCTCGACTTTTCGAAGAAAATGAGAGCTTATACTGTCACCCGGGCGTCGGCGTTGCAACAAAGGTTAAAGTTTTTTCAAACATCAATAACTTCCGTACTATCAAAGGAGTTCAACCCAAACTTGGAATACTTATTCACCATCACACCCTCTACCTTACTACCAGGGCCCATGACCCTGGCTCCACTATATTTGAAGTTATGCCCCCTTTATACTAAGCAACTTAGAAAGTCGAGCGCGCTGTCTTTGGACAGCTCTTGTTAGTGCTTATAAATAGTTCTTTGGACAAAAAACAAGAATTCAATAATTTAAGTCTAGTCGATATAATCAAATTGGACTGTTTCAATTACAAAATGGTTTTAGACATCATGGATGTAGATAATTATAAAATAGCTTACAAAATATCCTGGCAAAAGCAGAAAATGCTGATTCTCAGCAATTTCTCCTTTAGTCTCAATGTTTTACTAAATTATCTATACTAGGGATATCAAAACCTGGTCTTGTTATGGGGGTTATCTGTATTAGGACTCGAAAGTAGTCCATTTCATGGGCAGATTGTCTCAATTGTCCAGTCCATTTTGTGCATTTATCCTTTTATAATATTTCTTTACTATAATGAGATCTGAAATTGTGTGTGTATCAGGCTTCCTGAGAAAAGTAATGGTGATGAAATAGTCACTGTTCTGTGTGTTTTTCTGTCTGCTCTGTAATCTTTTGTAAGGAGCATGCAGATTGATTCTAAGCTGCTGTTTGTCCAGGGTAAAAATTGTTACTGCTACTGCCTTTATGGTGATATTGGTTGCTTAGTGAAAAACTATTTTAAGTAAATATAAAAATAGCCTTTTTGACAGTTCTAACTAACCCGTTCCCTCCTATTGACCGATAACAACTGTTTGTGGAAATGAAGCAATTTCTTCATTGCCCATAAGATTTCAACCTAAGAAAAGTAAAATTTCATTACCTAATGTTGTCGTTTGCAAGATCTTTTGAATTTGAGCCTAAAAGTTTGCCACTCTGTTTCTAAATGCCCAGTCTGATATGGTTCAGTTTTGGATCTTAAAGGCCATATTCCAGCCCATGTGCATATCTAATAATTTTCTAGTAAGCCTCCAATATTCTGTATTTCTTATTTATGTTTATATATGAGCCTGTCAAGCAAAAAAGACCATATTGGAAGTCTGTGAAACTAATAAATTAAAGACAATTTGGACCGGGCAGAGGCCAATGAGATACATATTGCTTTAAAAAGATAAAGGACTAAATGTATGGGAGAGAAAATATACTATTAAGGCAGAATTTTTGTTACAGTAGTCGGTCTGCCCAGGGCGACTACCGGAGAAACGTTTTGCCATAATAGTGTTTCTTTTCACACAGACTGACTAGGGTCACAGATTATCATGCGATACAATATTTTCCGAAAATCTTCAATGATTTTGTAAATACTGGACCGATTTAAATTTGGTTTGAAGCAGAGAAGGTGGACAGATGTCATGCATTAGATGGATGTGGTAGATTTTCGATAAATCAACTTATTAAAAAGTTATTGAAGATAAACCAAAATTTTGGTTTATCTTGAATAACTTTTTTATCAGTTGATTTTTTAATATCAACTACGTCCAGGTTATTCCTGACATTTTCCCACCTTCTCTGCTTTAAACCGAATTCAAATTGATCAAGTATTGACATAGTTATTGAAAATTATCCGTGAGGGTGGATACTTTACTCACTTCCAAGGTGGTCATATTTGGGAGACTGGTCACACATGTATGTTTTACAATGTTATCTAAACTATATTGAGAGCTGGTTATTTCACAAGTGCTTTTCTTTATAAACTTTTCTAATTATTTATTACATTTCTACCTTTCATAACTTTGAATCCATAAATCTTTATGCACCTATGACTTTATATTAATAGAACCAAGTTAAAGGCCGCAGTATCTATAAGCTTATAAAAGGCCGTTTGAATATGATTGTTTAAAAAGAATCACTTGTTTTGACTTATTTTTTCTGAACTAGTACAAGATTTTTTGGAGAACGAATACCAATTACTTGTGAATTTACATGGAATCATGTTATAGGATTTTGATAATTTCTAAGTTGGCTTTGTATCTTATATTTATTTTGAAATTTAACATTGGGCATTGTGATTACTAAAATATGATTTATTTTTAGCTCACCTGAGCACGAATGTGCTCATGGTGAGCTATTGTGATACCGCTGTGTCCGGCGTCCGTCGTCCGTCGTCCGGTGTCCGTCGTCCGGTGTCCGTCGTCCGTCGTCCGTCAAACTTTGCCTTGTGTGCACTCTAGAGGCCACATTTTTTGCCCAATCAACCTGAAATTTGCTCAGAATGATTGTCTTGATGAAATCTCGGACAAGTTCGAAATTGGGTCATCTGGGGTCAAAAACTAGGTCACGGGGTCAAATCTTAGAAAAACCTTGTGTGCACTCTAGAGGCCACATTTTTTGCCCAATCAACCTGAAATTTGCTCAGAATGATTGTCTTGATAAAATCTCGAACAAGTTTGAAATTGGGTCATCTGGGGTCAAAAACTAGGTCACAGGGTCAAATCTTAGAAAAACCTTGTGTGCACTATAGAGGTCACATTTTTTGCCCAATCAACCTGAAATTTGCTCAGAATGATTGTCTTGATGAAATCTCGGACAAGTTCGAAATTGGGTCATCTGGGGTCAAAAACTAGGTCACGGGGTCAAATCTTAGAAAAACCTTGTGTGCACTCTAGAGGCCACATTTTTTGCCCAATCAATTTAAAATTTGCTCAGAATAATCGTCTTGATAAAATCTCGGACAAGTTCGAAATTGGGTCATCTGGGGTCAAAAACTAGGTCACAGGGTCAAATCTTAGAAAAACCTTGTGTGCACTATAGAGGTCACATTTTTTGCCCAATCAACCTGAAATTTGCTCAGAATGATTGTCTTGATGAAATCTCGGACAAGTTCGAAATTGGGTCATCTGGGGTCAAAAACTAGGTCACGGGGTCAAATCTTAGAAAAACCTTGTGTGCACTCTAGAGGCCACATTTTTTGCCCAATCAACCTGAAAATTGATCAGAATTATTGTCTTGATAAAATCTCGGACAAGTTCGAAATTGGGTCATCTGGGGTCAAAAATTACGTCACGGGGTCAAATCTTAGAAAAACCTTGTGTGCACTCTAGAGGCCCCATCTTTTGCCCAATCAACCTGAAATTTGCTCAGAATGATTGTCTTGATGAAAGCTCGGACAAGTTTGAAATTGGGTCATCTGGGGTCAAAAACTAGGTCACGGGGTCAAATCTTAGAAAAACCTTGTGTGCACTCTAGAGGCCACATTTTTTGCCCAATCAACCTGAAAATTTCTCAGAATGATTGACTTGATAAAATCTCGCACAAGTTTGATATAGGGTCATCTGGGGTCTAAAACTAGGTCACAGGGTCAAATCTTAGAAAAACCTTGTGTGCACTCTAGTGGCCACATTTTTTGCCCAATCAACCTGAAAATTGCTCAGAATGATTGGCTTGATAAATCTCGCACAATTTTGAAATTGGGTCATACGGGGTCAAAAACTAGGTCATGGGGTCAAATCTTAGAAAAACCTTGTGTGCACTCTAGAGGCCACATTTGTTGCCCAATCAACCTGAAAATTGATCAGAATGATTGTCTTGGTGAAATCTCGGACAAGTTTGAAATTGGGTCATCTGGAGTCAATAACTAGGTCACGGGGTCAAATCTTAGAAAAACCTTGTGTGCACTCTAGAGGCCACATTTTCTACCCAATCACCCTGAAAATTGATCAGAATGATTGTCTTGATCAATTTTCAGACAAGATTGAAATTGGGTCATCGGGGGTCATAAACTAGGTCATGAGGTAAAATCTTTGTAAAACCTTGTGTGCACTCTAGTAAAACCTTGTGTGCACTCTAGAGGCCACATTTTTTGCCCAATCAACCTGAAAATTGAGCAGAATGATTGTCTTGATCAATTCTAGGTCACGAGGTCAAATCTTAGATAAACCTTGTGTGCACCCTAGAGGTCACATTCTTTGTCCAATCAACCTGAAAATTGGTTTACAAAAAAAATTTATTATATCAGGTGAGCGCTTCAGGGCCAATGGCCCTCTTGTTATCAAGATAATAGATATACAGGGTATCTGGGACCAAAATTGCGTAGTTAATTCAAAAGGGGAACAATTAAGTGTGTTCTTTATCTCATGCCACAACAATACCAGGGGTCGGTTTCGTCGAAGCATTCAAAACTAATTTTGTCTGACCAATATCCAATGACACGCTAAGAATTACAGTCACTTTGATGATACATGATTATTGTCCTAAATGGTGATTATTGTCCTAAATGCGTAATGTATATCGGTAAGACAAAAAGATGTTATCAGCATTTACTGTATTTCTTTTCCCTTGATTTTTTTATCCAACTCCCATATGATGATGATGCCTTTTGATGTAAGATAAGGGCCTTCTAAAGCATTGTTGAAAACAAAGCAATCTTTTCATTTCTCACAATGTTTTCTACCCAGAAAGACGAGAACATTAAATTTTCACTCACTTGGAATTATCCTCTGGAATACCCGAGTTTTGGACCAGTCTTAAATTTAGCTGTCTGGTAATGGGTGAAAGCTGTCTGCTAGGGAGGTCAAAAACGAGGATTCTTTGGAAGAACCCTAATCCATGTTTTCAGATTTCCATGTTTTCAGCGTCTAAATGCACTGGTGGTGAACTCGGCTAAAGCAAGGGACGTTTTTTCTCGAACAATATATTCCGTCGTTGTTGGTATAAAATCTCGTTACTACGGCTTCAATAAAGCCGTAGTTACGAGATTTTATAACAATACCGCCGGTTTGTCAATACGAAAAGGTGAACCTTGTCTATTTTTAGAACAAATTCATTGTCATCACAAAAATATCTTTAAACTCGCATTTAAACGCAAAATATCTATAACTTGTTGTAGAGAAAAACGTCCCTTGCTTTGGCCAGTTCACCACCAGTGATGTTTTGAGCTTCTAAACGGCTAGTTGTTAGTTATATATGTTAGTTACTGCTCTGCCTTTTTCCTTGAACTGTGTTCATTTATTCTTGATGCAATATTTTTTGTACCATCTGTTATTAAGGATACTTGTAAATAAAGCCTTTTATATATATTGGAAGTCATGGCTGCCTTCTGTTGTCTTTATACTAACCCAGGGATTGGGAGTTCGAACCCCTGCTGCGCCAATATCCTGTTCGACATTTGTCTCACCAATGGATGAATTATCCAAGTTGGATAAGTTTGGTTTGGTTTATTTGGGTTTTACGCCGTTTTCAACTGCTATTGTCATATCGCGGCGGCTGGGGAACCTAACCATAGTTTCCTGGTGTTTCTCAAACCAGTACTATAACAACACCTTAATCGAGCCTCCAGCTGCTCTCCCACATAGGTTCACGATATCAAACCATTAATGGGTAACATTTTTGTCATAAAGGGTATTTTATCCAATAATCCCTTACCACACAATGACTCCTTTTGACTCCCCACAAGATAACAGCTTTGGAAAACATCATGGAAAATCATTGTGACAAGCAATTTCTTCATTTACCACAGTGATTTCTATGTAAAAAGACCCAAAAATATAAAATTTCATTCACTTTAAATTGTCATCTGCATCATCTTTGAATTTGGACTAGTCTAAAAATTTGCCGTCTGGTAATGGGTTAATCAGCTGGGAAAGGGGTAGAGTGCAAAGGAAACAATCTTGAAGTTGGAGATTCAAACTTGTATTCCTATGGATATTGGGGATAAAAACCAGGGGATTCTTGGCCCCGGTTTCTCGAAAAAACTAAGTATATTCTCATGAGAACATGCTCCACTTCAAACAGATACTCTCCAACATTGAAGGGTATTCGATCGAAGTTCACGTGGATTTCGTGCGATTTGAGCACGGTACTCAAATTTGAGCATGAGAACGTACTTAAGTTTTTAGCTCACCTGAGCACGATAGTGCTCATGGTGAGGTATTGTGATACCGCTGTGTCCGTCGTCCGTCGTCCGTCGTCAGTCGTCCGTCGTCCGTCGTGCGTCGTGCGTCAACCTTTGGCTTGTGTGCACTCTAGAGGCCACATTTTTTGCCCAATCAACCTGAAATTTGCTCAGAATGATTGTCTCGATAAAATCTCGGACAAGTTTGAAATTGGGTCATCTGGGGTCAAAAACTAGGTCACGGGGTCAAATCTTAGAAAAACCTTGTGTGCACTCTAGAGGCCACATTTTTTGCCCAATCAACCTGAAATTTGCTCAGAATGATTGTCTTGATAAAATCTCGGACAAGTTCGAAATTGGGTCATCTGGGGTCAAAAACTAGGTCATGGGGTCAAATCTTAGAAAAACCTTGTGTGCACTCTAGAGGCCACATTTTTTGCCCAATCAACCTGAAAATTGATCAGAATGATTGTCTTGATAAAATCTCAGACAAGTTTGAAATTAGGTCATCTGGGGTTAAAAACTAGGTCACGGGGTCAAATCTTAGAAAAACCTTGTTTGCTCTCTAGAGGCCACATTTTTTGCCCAATCAACCTGAAATTTGCTCAGAATGATTGTCTTGGTGAAATCTCGGACAAGTTCGAAATTGGGTCATCTGGGGTCAAAAACTAGGTCAAGGGGGTCAAATCTTAGAAAAACCTTGTGTGCATTCTAGAGGCCACATTTTTTGCCCAATCAACCTGAAATTTGCTCAGAATGATTGTCTTGATGAAATCTCGGACAAGTTTGAAATTGGGTTATCTGGGGTCAAAAACTAGGTCACGGGGTCAAATCTTAAAAAAACCTTGTGTGCACTCTAGAGGCCACATTTTTTGCCCAATCAAGCTGAAATTTGCTCAGAATGATTGTCTTGATAAAATCTTGAACAAGTTCGAAATTGGATCATCTGGGGTCAAAAACTAGGTCACTAGGTTAAGTCTTAGAAAAACCTTGTGTGCACTCTAGAGGCCACATTTTTTGCCCAATCAACCAGAAATTTGCTCAGAATAATTGTCATGATGAAATCTCGGACAAGTTTGAAATTGGGTCATCTGGGGTCAAAAACTAGGTCACAGGGTCAAATCTTAGAAAAACCTTGTGTGCACTCTAGAGGCCACATTTTTTGCCCAATCAACCTGAAAATTGATCAGAATGATTGTCTTGATCAATTCTCGAACAAGTTCGAAATGGGTCATCTGGGGCCATAAACTAGGTCATAAGGTCAAATACTTGTAAAACCTTGTGTGCACTCTAGAGGCCACATTTTTTGCCCAATCAACCTGAAATTTGCTCAGGTGTTTGTCTTGGTGAAATCTCGGACAAGTTTGAAATTGGGTTATCTAGGGTCAAAAACTAGGTCACGGGGTCAAATCTTAGAAAAACCTTGTGTGCACTCTAGAGGCCACATTTTTTGCCCAATCAACCTGAAATTTGCTCAGAATAATTGTCTTGATGAAAACTCGGACAAATTTGAAATTGGGTCATCTGGGGTCAAAAACTAGGTCACAGGGTCAAATCTTAAAAAAACCTTGTGTGCACTCTAGAGGCCACATTTTTTGCCCAATCAACCTGAAAATTGATCAGAATGATTGTCTTGATCAATTCTTGAACAAGTTTGAAATTGGGTCATCTGGGTTCAAAAACTAGGTCACGGGGTCAAATCTTAGAAAAACCTTGTGTGCACCCTAGAGGCCACCTTTTTTGCCCAATCAATCTGACATTTGCTCAGAATGATTGTCTTGATGAAATCTCGGACAAGTTTGAAATTGGGTTATCTGGGGTCAAAAACTAGGTCACGGGGTCAAATCTTAGAAAAACCTTGTGTGCACTCTAGAGGCCACATTTTTTGCCCAATCAACCTGAAATTTGCTCAGAATAATTGTCTTGATGAAAACTCAGACAAATTTGAAATTGGGTCATCTGGGGTCAAAAACTAGGTCACAGGGTCAAATCTTAGAAAAACCTTGTGTGCACGCTAGAGGCCACATTTTTTGCCCAATCAACCTGAAATTTGCTCAGAATGATTTTCTCGATAAAATCTCGGACAAGTTCGAAATTGGGTCATCTGGAGTCAAAAAACTAGGTCACGGGGTCAAATCTTAGAAAAACCTTGTTTGCACTCTAGAGGCCACATTTTTTGCTCAATCAACTCGAAATTTGATCAGAATGATTGTTTTGATCAATTCTCGGACAAGATTGAAATTGGGTCATCTGGGGTCATAAACTAGGTCATGAGGTATAATCTTTGTAAAACCATGTGCACTCTAGAGGCCACATTTTTTGCCCAATCAACCTGAAAATTGATCAGATCGGTTGTCTTGATCAATTCTAGGTCATAAGATCAAATCTTAGTTAAACCTTGTGTGCACCCTAGAGGTCACATTTTTTGTCCAATCAACCTGAAAATTGGTATACAAAAAGTTATTATATATCAGGTGAGCGCTTCAGGGCCAATGGCCCTCTTGTTTCGAGAAACCGGAGCCTGGTAAAAGCTTGAAATGGGATTTAGAAAGAACAAGTCACTTGTATAATATCTTTAAAAGATAATTTACTCAATAATTGGTAAAGCCTTGTAGCACAGCTAAGACATATGAGCTATATAGAATATAGATATAAATGTCTCGAAGAAATGCCCTGTGTAGCATCTGAGAACAGAATGGAGTTAGATCAGCCTGTGCATATAGTTCAAAATATTGTCTACAACATTTTTGAATTTGGATAGGTAAAAAAAGTCTGGTACTGGTTTAACCCTTTCCCAAACAAGACCTGCTTTTGACGTCCCTAATAGAAAAGACTTGGGAAAACATTGAGACAAAAGAAAAAACTGCTGATAACCAGCAGTTTCTCCTTTTGTCTCAATATTTTCTATGCCATATTTCACACACATTCTGTCTTTAATAACTTCCATTTTGTCATTTATGACAGTTTTTGAAGTTGATCATGCTTAAATTTTACTATTTGGGAAAGGGTTAAACTTCTTCAAAACTGTAAGACCTGATCAGATTCTACTTATACACTGGTTGATCTAGATCCATGTTGATCTTGAATGTCATACAAGCTGCTTTTCTAAATCCAGGCTAAAATGGTTGTTAAAGAACTTCTACAGGGGTAAAAGTTGAAAATTTTGAAAAACCTGAAAACCTGGAAAAGTCTGTATTTATATAGTAAAAATCGAGAAAATGGGGCATTTTGGAATACTCAAAAACCTGAACTTCAGGCATGTGCCTGAAAACTTTTACCCCTGCTTCTAATGTTAAAGTACATTTGTACTTGATGTTTATCCTTTGAATTATTTCTGGCAACATTTTGACTGGTCCAATAGATTTTTTTTTTCAAAAAAGCTTATATTTTGTTGCCATGACAAGTAAAGATTGAGAGAAAAGGAGTAAACGCTTTTTCTGTTACAGTAAACCAGGAATGGTTTAGGAAAGGGTCAAAGGATAAAATGACATTTTCTATTCAAAATACCCATTTCCCAAATGTCAAAATTTTAGAGTTGTCCACCAAGGTACAAGGTAGTTGTCCACACCAAAAACTAAACATTACTTGTTTTACTCTGTATATATAGGTCCTGATAAATGACCTGGCAGAGCATCTCTAGAGATGCTCTGCCAGGTCATTTATCGGGACCTATATGTTATCAACACTTCCTTCTTTTCACTCATGTTTTACTAAGCTTTTTCTGATAGGACCGTAAAAACTACGTATAAAACATCATTTGCAAAAGCATTAAATATTTTTGTCAAAAATCGTTAGGTTTTTGTAAACTGCTGTAGCTGGTTGAACACATCTGGGTCTATCTGTTTTGTTAGTTTATCAAAGACGGCATCTCCATGTATATTGTGGCATTGTTGTAATTGTTGAAAGACAAAATCCTTTAGAGGAATAGAGTGAACTGGATCCTTTCTGGTTACCTGAAAAATTGATTGATTGATTAATTGATTTATTGATTGGTTAATTGGTTGATTAATTATTTTTTCGAAGACGGCATCTCCCTGTATATTGTGGCATTGTTGTAATTGTTTAAAGACAAAATCCTTTAGAGGAATAGAGTGAACTGGATCTTTTCTTGTTACCTGAAAATTGATTGATTGATTGAATTAATCGATGGACACATACCATGTTACCAATACACATCAAAATTCAGTAGCACATTAAAAGCCTAATAATGATCTTTAAAATTTGAATCACTAGTATCTACAATACCACCACCTCTTCATGCTTTTTGAGTGTTTAAGATTTACAAACATATGTTTAATATATACTCCGTTTCAAAAGAAAGTGTGCACTTTTAAATTTTGAATATCTCGAAAAGTATACCGTCTACCGCGAGGAAATTTTGTTAGTACACATCTCAAGACTATTGAAAAACTATATATTGATGAAGAAATCACATAGCACGCACAAATTTTCGGCTTGATTGCGATTTTGCATTTTTAGTGTTTTACGTATGCCTCGGGTGCTGGATGAGTTATCGATCAGAAATTACACTCGCTGTACTTCTTTTGACATATTGTAGCATAAAATCACATGTTCATTACATTTGTACATAGTGCATTAGCGTGAAACGAATTACAATTAACGTTGGTGAGTAAGACCGAACCTGATGAAAACAAAAACCTTCCGAAAATTTGAATCTGTACGGTATTTATGTTCTTATAGCAATGGGTAATTTGTATGCATCTAAAAGGCAAACAAATTCGCTTTAAAACGTTATTGCAACGTTCGACGGCAATTCACTAGACTACTAACGTAGCGATTACTAACGTTGACATACACGTAACGTCTACAAGGAAGTTCAAGCTTTGACGTGGAAATGGCTTTGAAGGCCTGGCCAAACCCTACAACGGCATATAAGCTTGTAACTCTATCCACAGGAAAAGCTGTAAGAAGTGCAAATCTCAACACCATCAACACCATAATGATCTGACTCTGTGTATGCAATATGAACAATTCTATCGACATCTGTTTAGATGCCAATTTTCTTTAAGGTCTAATCTGAAGTATATCACTTTTACTCCTTAAATTGCCATTAACTTTGTGAAAATTAAGGTAAAGGTAAAACGCAAAAGTGCACACATTCTTTTGGAACTGAGTATAGAATAAAAGATTTGATTAAATTTGATTAATTGCCAATAGGTTTTCAAGAAAGTTGAGCTTGTGAAATTGAAATTTCTTAAAAAATACAATTACATATACCGGTGAGTCAAAAGTTAAAGTATCACCACTTACACTTCGTTTTCGTTTCTCATGTTCCGTCTCTAACTCATCTTCTCCTAGCTGATCTCCATCTGATATCACAAGGGCACTGAAATATACATATTTATTCAGACTAATCCAAATTCAAAGATGTTGCAGATGACAATTAACACATTACCAAACGACAAAATTTTAGACTGGTCCAAATTCAACAAGAGCTGTCCGAAGACAGCGCGCTCGACTTTCTAAGTTGCGTAATATAAAAGGGGCATAACTCCAAATAGAGTGGAGCCAGGGTCATGGGCCCTGGTAGTAAGGTAGAGAGTGTGATGGTTAATAAGTATTCCAAGTTTGGGTTGAATCCCTTTGCTAGTATGGAAGTTATTGATGTTTGAAAAAACTTTAACCTTTGTTGCAACGCCGACGCCCGGGTGACAGTATAAGCTCTCATTTTCTTCGAAAAAGTCGAGCTAAAAATGCTGCAGATGACAATTTCAAGTTGATGAAACTTTAAAAATCTTTCCATTTTCAGTTAGAAAACATTTTCGAAAATGAAGAAATTGCTTGTCACAAGCAATTTCTTCTTTTTCCACAATGTTTTCCCAAGCATTTTTCTTAAGAGGAGTCAAAAAGAGTTACTGTGTGGTAATTGGTTAATAAAGAATTAAATTTTACATTGTCTGGTCTTTCCAGGAAGAAAACATTGTGGAAATAAATAATTTGCTTGTCATAAGCAATTTCTTCATTTTCTACAATGTTTTTCTATGCATTTATCTTATAAGCCATCCAAAAGGCCTCACCATTACCTTTTTACTCTCCATGGTCAGAAAAAAGTCATACAAATTGCGCAACATCAAATTTAACATTGATTCAAATGATGCTGGGAAAAATAAGGGAAGAATCATATAGACAACTATTTCAGTTACAGTCAACACTCGTTATCTCGACATCGGATAAGTCGAAATTCCGCTTAAGTGGAAGTGAAAGTCATGTGCCATCCTCAACATATGGATATCAAAATGAATTCCGAAACAAATACAGCCATTAAAATTTAGTAGGAAAAGGATAGAAATTGCTCGTTTCGAGCAATTTCTTTCCTTTTCCTGCTATATTTCAATCATGGACACATATGATGCCCACCACAAATTGTTAAATATCGTTTTTTATCGAAAATGATCAAAATCGGATTAGTCGAACTCCGGATATGTCGAGATAATTTGACGGCCCCTCTGACTTCGACACAACGAGTGTCGACTGTATATCCAAATATGTGTCTGCAGAGATTACAAGTTGGACAGATTTGAGGTATTGTAAACAATGTAGCGTTTATACTTTTTTTTCTTTGAAAAAGCTCTGAAAAAAAAAAAACCTATATTTTGTAATTTTGATAAGTATTAAGCCATTGCCACACAGTGACTCTTTTTGACTCCCCATTAGATAATGGCTTTAGAAAACATCGTGGAAAATGAAGAAATTGCTTCTGACAAGCAATTTCTTCATTTCCCACAATGTTTTCTTTGTAAAAAGACCCCCCAAATTTTATTTTTTCACTTTAAATTGTCATCTGCATCACCTTTGAAATTGGAAAAGTCAAAAAGTTTGCCATTTGGTACTGGGTTAAGATTTTACTCACTCTAGTTGTATCACAGTTTCTTCATCGACTGGTACCCGGCATACATCATGTAAAACTTGTACACAAACACTGATTATCTGTCCAAACTGTTCCATAATAACACTGTAATGAAGAAAACATTGTTAGAAAAAGACCGGTACCCGACATACATCATGTAACACTTGCACACAAACACTGATTATTTGTCCAAACTGTTCCATAATTACACTGCAATAAACATGAGAAGAAAATGTAAGAAATAGACTGGTACCCGGCATACATCATGTAACACTTGCACACAAACACTTATTATCTGGCCAAACTGTTCCATAATAACACTGCAATAAACATGAGAAGAAAATGTAAGAAATAGACCGGTACCCGGCATACATCATGTAACACTTGTACACAAACACTGATTATTTGTCCAAACTGTTCCATAATAACACTGCAACAAACATGAGAAGAAAATGTAAGAAATAGACTGGTACCCGACATACATCATGTAACACTTGTACACAAACACTTATTATCTGGCCAAACTGTTCCATAATAACACTGCAATAAACATGAGAAGAAAATGTAAGAAATAGACCGGTACCCGGCATACATCATGTAACACTTGTACACAAACACTTATTATCTGTCCAAACTGTTCCATAATAACACTGCAATAAACATGAGAAGAAAATGTAAGAAATAGACCGGTACCCGGCATACATCATGTAACACTTGTACACAAACACTGATTATTTGTCCAAACTGTTCCATAATAACACTGCAACAAACATGAGAAGAAAATGTAAGAAATGACTGGTACCCGACATACATAATGTAAAACTTATTGTTATTACACTGCAATAAACATAAGAAATGTTAAAGAAATGCTGCGATAATTTTAGTGACAAGCCTATTTAAAGGGCCAGCCAGATTAAGCTTATAAGACACTCTCTTCAGAATGCCTCCCAATTCCCCACTCAAGATGCCAGGTGTCTGGCAGAGATAGGCCAACGGTAACCATTAGTTTAACAAGCTGGCAACTATAAAACAGGTCCCTTCAGTTCTAATCTGGCAGGTTGGCTTCCACCAGGGTTTGAACCTTTGACCTCCTGTTTCAAAGGCAGACACCCTGACCATTAGGCCACAGAAGTGGTAAAATATGGATGAATGGTTGGTCTATGACAGCCATTTAGAAACAGTACTGATACAAATCTATGTTTTCACAAGGGCATATCTGAGAAAGATTGAATTATAGCCTACCTAGAGGTGACTGTAAGAAGACTAGCGAGAGCAAGAGCGGCTAGTTTCCGTCTCTCAGGCTGGGTCATAAAATCTATAGATTCTATCCATCTCGTCAACAGGGATTTCAATACTGTCTCGGACTGAAACCATAATCATGGTAAACATTATTGTATCTTATTTTTTAAGTTTTATCATACCATATTTCCCAATGGAGAGTAATTCAATGTTAAAATTTAAGCCTAAAGAGATATTGAGAGAAAGACAGGATAAAAACTTTTCCTGATCTTTTGATCTTCTCCATTTGTAACTTCAAATGTATTGCATTTCATTTCTTATAAGTAAAAATTTATGTAAACCTTATGTTCATGTGTTACATTATTTCCCAAATTCTGCATTACCATACTTATGTTTGTGTCCTTATGTTATGGTTATTGGCCAGAAAGTGAGAGAAAATAAATGTTTAGGTGCACTAGCTGTCAAAATCTTACTCACCTGTGTAATATTATCAGCAGCCACCTGGTCGAGGAAAGACCAGAAAAATTTCTGATTTTGTAGAACAATTCTGCCAAACAGGGTTAAATAAAACATGAACACATGGTTATGTGCACCAGTTGATACAATCTTACCTGTGTATTATTATCAGCAGCCACCTGGTCGAGGAAGGACCAGAAGAATTTCTGATTTTGTAGAACAATTCTGCCAAACAGGGTTAAATAAAACGACATCACGACAGGATGCTCCTGTGAAGAAACAGAATATTGGTGGTTTGGTGTGAAAACCAGATATCGTTGGTGTAAAAGCAAAACCTTGTATGTCAGTTTTTGCAAATTTTAAAATACAAAGTTGTATGTCCAATTTAGATAAATCTTGAAGGTTTTTGGATGTTTTGAGTTATTCAAAGACTCATTATATGTGAACAATATTGCTGAATTTCAAGTAAAATCTTTCGATTTCAGAAAATTTATTAGTTTTTTTCTCGTTCCATTTATAATCTTCCAAAGATGAGATAGGAGGTTTTGCATTTACACCGACAATATGCATTTGAAAACAAAGCGTTCATTTATTCTGTACCACATGAATGGCGTATGTAGTCAACTTGTATTTGTCTTGTTCCTAATCATTAGCCATTTTAACTTTCGTCTCATACTGGACAAATAACAATGTATGTATACACTATTTGCCTGGTACAGAAAAGAAGACATGTTTGTGAAAGACAAATGCACTGAAAAGGCCATTGTTAAGTTTTCAGACAGACAGACGGAAGGACAGACGGACATGAGTAAAACAGGGGCATAAAAATGGATATAATTTATAAAATTTTATAAAATGTGTGGTTCTCCCCATTGACTCTCATTCTATCATATTTTCTTCTTTTGCCACGTTTTCCCAAACATTTTCTATTCAGAGCACCAAAAATAATCCTTTAGACAAGAAATAAAATGTTCCTACATGCGCATACCTCCTTATTGAGCACCTCTTGCAGAAAGCCTGGTAACATGGATTTAAAAACGACAGGACCTTCTGTTGGGAAAGACTTGAACACAAGTTCTATGTTACGTAAGATTAGCACCACACCCTCCGTCCGCAGATCTGTTAGTAAACTTGTGAAAGATCGTACAAGTTCTTCTGAATATGCCTACAAAATATCAAATTCCTCTAAATATGCCTGAAAAAGCATCATGTAGTATTGATTCCCTTAACCCATTACCCCACAGTGACGCCTTTTGACTCCCCACGAGAAGGCTTTAGAAAACATTGTGGAAAATGAAGAAATTGCTTGTGACAACAATGTTTTCTATACAAAATGACCAAAAATGTAAAATTTTATTCTTTTAAATTTGTCGTCTGCAACATCTTTGAATTTGGACTAGTTTGAAATTTCGTTGTCTGGTAATGGTTTAAAGAAAAGGGCCTTAGAAAACATTGTGGTAAATGAAGAAATTGCATATGACAAGCAATTACTCTTCATGTCCTACAATGTTTTCTACACAAAATGACCAAAAAAATGTAACAAATCACTCATTTTGAATTGTCATCAGCAACATCTTTGAAATTGGACTAACCCAAAATTTTGTCCTTTGGTAATGGGTTAAGTAACATTGCATTTCTAATATTTAGTGAAACGATATGATTGCTTGTCTGGCAAAAAGAGCCCTCTGTCAAAATTAGGAGTACTTGCAGATCAAGGGATGGGGAGGGAGGAAGCGTTCAAAAGCTTTGAACCCTCCTTGTACTCCCCCTTTTTTTAATCCATACTTATTCATAATTGATTTTGTGGCCTGCAGCAGCAGTCAGTTTGATCTGACCTAAAATCTAGTCATTGGGAAGAGCTAAAATAAATAATACAATATGTCATACCTCCATAAATTCTTGTGGAGCGAGATAAAAGTAGGCTTCAATCACCTTCAGACACAGTCGTAGATTCTCTGTACTGCCATCTACAATATGATAATTGAAAAGAAAACCATATGTCAGACTACTATGAAAATTCTTACTCACAAAGATAATCTTTATGAACACTTTGTCATTATCTTAACCCTTTCCCAAACGACAAAATTTTGGACTTGTCCAATTTGAAAAATGTTGCAGACGACAAAATGAACGTTGATAAGTTTCATGTATGATAAAGCTCAGAAAATATTGAGCCAAAAGGAGAAACTGCTGATCATCAGCAGTTTCTTCTTTAGTCTCAATGTTTTCCAAAGCCTTTTCTATTAAGGACGTCAAAA
This sequence comes from Fragum sueziense, assembly GCA_963680895.1. NCBI lineage: Eukaryota > Metazoa > Mollusca > Bivalvia > Cardiida > Cardiidae > Fragum > Fragum sueziense. The sequence goes on along the minus strand of OY804598.1, from coordinate 59,492,729 downwards.
CCAGGTCTTGTTTGGGAAAGGGTTAAAGATGAATCAAATCAAATGTTACAAGGTTGATGTGATCTAAAGGCACAATTAAATAACATTCCGTGTTAATATCATGTCCACATCTGGTAAAAAAATATGCAGCACAAGTCTCCCTTTTTGGACATGGTTTGACAATGATGTGGACACAAAATGGTATATGTAACCAGGTCCGAAGTAATGTGATATAAGATATATAAAGATAGTATAAAGCTTGAGCATCAATAAAGAATGAAATAAAATTTGACAAAGAGGTATTTAAAATGCTACTACCTACCTAATAATTCGGACATATTTTTATAAAGATGTATCAACTGTGGGGTAACTTTCTCTGCGTTCAACAAAGTAACATGCCACAATTCTAGTCCGTCTTCCATTAAATAAACATGCTGTAGTTGAGTCGTATCTGTGCTTATTTCAATGACGGGTAACAAGAAATGGTACATGGCCGAACTTAGGTTTCCAAAACCCTGTTATATAGATGAAATGAAGTTATAAATGTAACAGAAAAAAAGTTTGTTCAATGCAATTACAAGTTACATCATTATGTTGTTTTTAGACCCATCTTAGATTGTTCTGAAGGCTGAATTAAGGCACTGGCATTAAGGAATACGACCCATCATTAGCTCTAAATGATTCGTGTAATGTCGGCTGTTTCCGCAACAACGGAAATAATCGAGCATGTTCGGATTTTCGGAGCTTTTTTAAAACATTGTTTGTAAAGAGACTTCTACATTAGATTTGAATTTGTACGAACAGTTTCTACAACGAATCCCAGCCGATGAATTTATAAAAACGTCAAATGAAACAACAAAAGACGAATAAATCAAAATATTTTGGCATTTAGAATGACCTCCCTTTGCAACAACAACTACAGCGCACCCAGTGATCTCCCTTGAATCAGAATTACGTACCTCTGACGTAATATGTCACTGTTTGGAGGTTGATTCGCACCATAGATATTTCGTTCCATAACTGGTCACTTTGTTTATCGTAATTTGGGCTTTTTCTTTGGGAAAAGGTAAGCTTGACCTTTGCCATTTCTTTCTGTTTAACCCTTTCCCAAACAACTAGACACAAGATAAGACCAACTGATGCTTTCTCTACGCTATGTTTGCGTGAAAAAAGAAACCAATGAGAGAAAAGAAGCAAATACTGATACAAGCAGTTGTATTCATTTTCTCTGTAGAATTTCTATTTGATTATATATTTTTGTGTTTCTGTCTCGTCTTTTCCATCTCTTTAGCTACTAATAAGGCAGCAAACATGATTCAAACATGACATCAGAAAACTGATATTCAAAAGTTGTTTGTTCACGTAACCCTTTCCCAAACAAGACCTAGTTTTGGCAGAGACCTATCTTTCTACAACATTCCTGGCTTTATTCTTTTTTTTTCAAAATGTTTCTTTTGATGATAATACCGTCCTCAACTCACACCCAGACACACAAATTTCTGGGGGTTTTTAACAATTTTCGACATAGATATGTTTGGCTAACGATTTGCATGCAGATATTATGTACTTGTAACATTATTATTTCTACCATTGTTAAAGTATTGAAACTTTGCACACATGCTTGTGGTCAGACATGTATATATTCCTTATTAAGGATAAAGATAGGGTAAAGATTCATTACCCTTTCAAAATTCTACTTGAGTAGACTTTTTATTCTTTTCATCCTATAAAATTTCACAATCCAACACTTTTTCGTTGAGCTATCCTGTCCATTGACAACTCTTGTTTTATAAACATTTTTGTTTATATATATGTTTTTTAATAGTAACATTTACTATTATATAAATATTCCAATACAAACAATAAAAAAGACTGTAAAATTCGTATGGAACAATTTATTTAAGTATAACGCATAGAGAGTGTCATTTTCCTTAAGAAATTGGGCGGTGGTAAAAAAGGGGGTGTATTAGTCAAAGTGATTTTTTTTTAAATTTGTGTACGGCGAAACTGTTTAATTTTTACTTTATTTGAAAGAATATACACATAGGAAAATTATGATCTTCCTTTTGTGCCATGCATTTTGACATATCATTGGAAATGATGTTATTTAAAATTGACTATTCTTTCAGATTCGTCCGAAAAGCCTGTCGAAAGTATGGTAGCCATGTATTACAAAAGCAAAAAAAATATTTTGTTGCTGGTTATTATTTATTTACTTGTTAGTCCATTGTTGGGGATAATGTAAGCTATTGATTAGATGCAAACACTTGTGTTTATTGCTTTTAATCATGCAGTTTTTGTGTTTAAAAGCTCACATGGGGTGTTTGGCATTTCATGATTTTGTATAACCCTGATACAAGATATAAAATTATCAAAATTTCACTAACGAAACGATCAAAATTGATAAAAATTGGCAATTAGATGCGGGATACCATGCTGATTTTAAATATATAGTTACTTATGTATCTTTATGATTCTATTGATGGGTCGTATACCTTAAGGTAGAATACTCGTAATGTGGCCATTTTGAGATTCATAAAACATTGGCTTATTTCGAGCGGCGTAGTTACACATCTCAGCATATTCGGGCACATTCGTAAACATTCACCGGTGGAAGATTCCACCGCCGTATGTTTCCGATATTGCCTCAATAATTCCGATGACGCGCAAATCTCATTACTTAGGGGTGGACTATATTAACTGAACAAGATATAGTTGTTAAACACCAATGCCCCAGCGTTAAGCTTTCATGTTCAAATTTTGGCCAAACAATTTTAAAGTTGTTAAAGACAACAAAGGAATTGCCGATACAGATTGGATTTGTGTATAATATAGCTTAGAAAATATTGAGGCAAAAGGAGAAAATGCTGATTATCAGCATTTTCTCCTTTTGCCTCCATTTTTTTCAAAACTAATTTTATCAGGGACATCAAAACCAGGTTTTGTTGGGAAAGGGTTAAAACATTCAAAGTTAAATTTGCATGTGAAATGTTCTAAACAAACTTTAGACAAGCACAAAATCTCAGCACAAACCTGCACCAAATGTATAAGACTAGTAAGTATTGCACATCTCAACATGTTGTGATCTTTAGACTCCTCCCATAATGTCGGGAGATACGATATCAACGACGACGCAAACGGGCGTATCTGACCACCAACTCTCTCAATCACAAATGATATCACATGTAGAATCTGCATCTGTGAAGAAATGAAAATTTATTTGATCCGTCACAAAGAAGACAAATATACAAGAACAACAATGCTGTAAAGAGTCAGGTCAAACAGTTCCTGAGTTAGAACATGAGAGAAACAAAGGTACACAGACTGATGAACAGACAAACATGGTGAAACCAGTATTTCCCCTCTACTTTGTAGGGGGGGGGGGGTATAAGAAAAGATCCAACACAAATCATGTTAACACTGAAAAGCTTGAACTTTATGTTATGCCATAATCATATGATATAACATACACAAATACTATCCTAACAAAATTCTAGTAAATTGGGTTTCAAAAACCTAATATGTAGATTTACCTTTGTATCACATTGTTGCACTTCTTTAAGAAGTTGAAATAACAAGGAAAAAGAGGCCTCTAAATACTGAAAAAAAGAAACAGAAATATACAGAACATGCTTCTTATGCCAACTGCTTTATTATGTAAAACACTTGTGAAAATACAATCAATAATAGTATAGTAAGTTTGCAATATTCTTATTCGTAAAAGTATTATTTTGTTTTTCTTTTCAAAAGAAATATCACAAGAGCAAAGCACCACTATCAAATTGCTGAAAAGTGGAAAAATTGCAAATCCGAAAAGGGATAAAATTACACTAAATTAAATGTCGGAGTAATAAATGTTTGCCTAGAGACTGATATTAATGTCACAGAAGCTGGTGCAAAAGTTTCAGAGCAATAGTATCAATAGAAACAAAGATAGACAGCTGCATGTGAAACCTTAACCAAAGCATTATGACGATGACAATATTTGGGTGACCAGAATAAGCCATTAACCCTTTCGCAAACAGCAAAATTTAACGATGGTGCAATTTGAAAGCTGCTGCAGATGACAAATGCATAACTTTGCAAGTAGAATTTGTGTACATTTTAGCACAGAAAATATTGAGGCAAAAGGAGAAAATGCTGATTATCAGCATTTTCTTCTTTTTCTCAATTTTTTTCCAAGCAATTTCTTTCATGGACGTCAAAACCAGGTCTTGTTTTGGAAAGGGTTAAATGAAAAAAGGTGAAATTATAACATTAAACAAGATGTGATGGTGTAACACAAATGTCCCAAAATGCTAATTTTAACTTTTTGGACAGACGAACGGTCAGATGGACAGACAGACAGGATCAAAAACATTATGCCCCCCTATTTTTCAAACAAGGGCATAAAAAGATATCAAAATGAAAACAAGGACTTACAGGTAAAAACTGTTCTACTTTGAATTCAAAGTCGTCTACAGGTAAACTGTTGTTAAGGACAAATAAGAAAGCAAATACTTAACAAAGCATTACCTTTCACTGCATATCAACATAATAATTTTCAAGGTAGCATTATAGTCCTTTTTCACTATAACTCCATTTTAATGAGACCCATCATATCACTGTGGCTGGAGCACCTAACAATAGATTCCTGTTATTTCTCTCCCCGGTACTAACTACTTCTAATCCTTTCCAAGCCTACTGCCACTCCCAATACAGGTTAACCCATAACTGCATAGTACCACCTTTTGATTCCCTCACAAGAAAAGACTTGGGAAAACATGGTGGAAAATGAAGAAATTGCTTGTGACAAGCAATTTCTTCATTTTCCACAATATTTTCTAACCCAAAACGGAAATATTTTGAAAATTTCATCAACTCGAAATTGTTGTCTGCTACACCTTTCAAATAGGAAAAGTCCAAAATTGTGCCGTCTAGTAATGGGTTAACCATTATCCAACCACAATCTTCTTCGCAGTTATTTCCCCTGAATTTGGATTGGGGAGATCTCTGCCTGCACAGCTTGAGTTACCAAGATTTCAGGTAATTAATTTTTTTTTCATTTTGATTTTTATTTAAAAAAGTAAACATGCTTTGTGATGTTTTAAGAATATGAGGTGTCAGATATGAATCAAAATAAAAAATATAATTGGATTTAAAAAAATGATTTCAGAAATATTAATAAATTTTCGCCATCTTTACGATATCACGTGACAATCACCATGGTCACGTGATTTTTATGCCTGCAGTGATAATGTAAGGCATTGTCGCTGTGTGGAGTTTGATCCAACCAATAGTGTGAGACATAATTATGTTAGAAAGGAAGTTTGCAGCAGCTAGAGATAGAATCCCTGTCCTCATGAATGAGAATTTGATGCGCTACCAACTGCACTATGGTGTCAGCCAGGCCAGATGCAAAATCATACCACATATTATGCCTGTGTAGAATAGAAACATAAAGTATTGCTAGATTAAGCAAAGGAAATCTAATTTGAGTGTGTAGGCCGTCTCCAATCTCATAACCAAATCTTACCTAGGGCTTGTTTGGGAAATAGTTGGTTTAAACAAGTCATTACTATATTAACCCATTTCAACATAATGAGACACCTCACAAGTTGAAGATAAAGGATTAAGAAAACAATGTTGAAAATGAAGAAATTGCTTGTGACAAGCAATTTCTTCATTTCCCACAATATTTTCTACCAAGGATGACCAAAAGATGTGAAATTTCATTCACTTCAAATTCTCGTCTGCACATATTTGAATTAGGACCGGTCTAAAATTTCACTGTCTGGTAATGGTTTAAACTACTGTTAGTCCACCAAAGGATATCTAATTTGAGTGTGTTGGCTGCCTCCAGTCTCACAACCAAATCTTCATCTTGTTGAAGGAGAGGTAGAATAGATTCATACAACATCGGTCGTAAAGAGGAGGATAACTTCACCCCGACCCACTGACCCAATAACCAGATCACACGCCGTCGGATTATTCTGTAACTGAAATATAAAGACACGAAAATAAAATAGATTCATACAAAATCGGTCATAACGAGGACAACTTTAGACCAACTCACTGGCCCAGCAACCAGATTACATGACCTTGATTTATTCTATATCTGGAATATAACAGGGATTGTTTTATTCATATCATTGTGATATAATAAAGAACCTTCTAGGAAGCCAAGCAACACATTTCAACAACAGCCGTCAAAGACGGGTTATGCTCCCCTTATATGTTTGTCAAAAAAAAATTAGACCCAATAAATTATATAAAGTGTATACGCTAAGGGATACCTAGATAGGAAAGTTGATCTTGGCTTTGCCATGCTGCATGAAGCTTTTTTTCCCAAGAAAACAGAACTGAGATGGACTAATATAAGTTTCTGACTTTTATCTTTGCGTAAAATTAAAATGATTAACCCTTTCCCAAACAAGACCTGGTTTTGACATCCCTAATAGAAAAGGCTTGGGAAAACATTGAAACAAAAGAAGAAACTGCTGATAACCAGCAGTTTCTCCTTTTGTCTCAATATTTTCTGTGCCATATTTTACACAAATACAATCTTTGATAACATCAATTTCGTCATTTGTGGCACTTTTTGAAGTGGACCACCCTAAAATTTTGTCGTTTGGGAAAGGGTTAAATAGAACTAAACCAAAGACTTACTTGACATGTTTATTGTTCAACTCTTGTCTAAGTTGGTTTGTAAACCACTGATCAAAGTCAATATCATCAAACAAGTCAAACGCTGCCAGCCCGACTGCATTATACACTGCAATAGATAAACATGGAGCAAATTATTGAAATCATTATCTTGACCCTTTCCCAAACAACAAAACCTTGGGGTGGTCCTCTTCAAAAACTGCCAAAAATTACAAAATTGAAGTTATTTAAGATAGGATTGTGTAAAATATGGCATAGAAAATATTGAGACAAAAGGAGAAACTGCTGGTTATCAGCAGTTTCTTCTTTTGTTTCAATGTTTTCCAAAGCCCTTTCTTATTAGGGACGTCAAAACCAGGTCTTGTTTGGGAAAGGATTAAACAAACTGAGAGGTTGCCAGAGAAAATATGTCAAACTTGTATCAGAAATGTTTGAAAATTAGACTTTAAAGCCAGGTCTTGCTTGCGAAGGTTTTAAGTATGTATAAAAGATATAATCACTAACGATAGTTTTACACTAAATCCAATAAATACCTGCATCTTTCCGCAGTATAGCTGGCATATTTTCTTCACTAAACTGTGTTTGCGTCACTTCAACCATCTTTAACACAACTGAAGCTAATGACATTCTGTATTCTTTAAACAAACTCAGAAATAGATTCTCTGTGCAGGGCTGTGAAATGAGACGAAACAGAATAAATTTGTAGTTTAATTTGAAAATTGTCCATGCATGTTGTTTTGGAATATTTTTCTTTTGACTGAATCTTCATTAATCCACTACCACATAATGACTCTTTTGGACTCCCTACAAGATAATGGCTTTTGAAAATATTGTGGAAAATGAAGAAATTGCTTGTGACAAGCAATTTCTTCATTTCCCACAATGTTTTTGACCCTGAAAGTCATAAAGTTTCAAAATTTGATCACGTTGAAAATGTCGTCTGCAACTTCTTTCAATGTGGAGTGGACCACCCTACTATTTTGTCGTTTGGTAATGGTTTTATCCTCTTCCACACAGTTTTTGCTCTTGACACCACACAATACACACCACACAATATTAAGGCTATCAAAACATCAGTGAAAATGAAGAAATTGCTTGTGACAAGAAATGTCTTCATTTCCTACAATGTTTAAAACACAGAAAGACCCAAATATGTGAAATATTATTCACTTATTGTCAATAGCAGCATCTTTGAATTTGGACAAGTCTAAAATGTTGCTGTCTGATAAAGGATTAATTTCCTCTCCATAGCTTAGCTTATACAAGGATGGGATTGTTTTTACTTTTTTTATTTTCTCATCTTAAGGTTTACAAACTGAGAATGAAATCCAGAGCCAGAGGCGAAATTTGAAAAGTGCCAGTAATTCCTAAACTGTGCTACATTTCCATTCCAAATACAATCATAAGCATTTAGTATGGTTTAGAATTTTGAATTCATGCATGCTTATGGAAATATTTGACAAAACTTTCAAAATTACCTCCCTTGCATATGAATATAGAGTAAAATGATATTTGAAAATTATTTTCTTCTTGAATCATAATCTTGAAATTTGACTCGGTGAATCAACTTATGTGAAGTGTATTTACAAGTGTGTGTAATTTGATGCATTTCGTATGACTAGAAAGTGGTGTTTTCATTCTCAGTTCGTAAACCTTAATGACTTTGAAGTTTATCCTACCTTACTAAGAAGTCTGATGCACATCATCTGCCCGTTAATGTTGTAGGAAAACAAATTATTTTCTAAATCTGATACATTTTTTTCCATTTATTTGATGCAAACAATTTCTCAGAATAAAGAAAGAGCCTTACCCTTAGATTATACTTGTATGTGTCTCCTATTTCATCTTGACCTGTAAAATATACATAGATTCATTTTTGTCATATTGCTTTATTTGTTTCTAATGCAGTCCACCTCTAATGAGATTGACATGATGTAAGAATCTTTTGGGTGATGTCGTAAACATTTGGCATGGAAAAGTGCTGTTTTTTTTTTTATAAAATCATAAGGTCCACATAGATTGGATATGTTAGCATTATGAAAGTCTGTTACTAAAGATTTCTAATGTAATGGACAATATTCAAATTTTCAAAGAGACCCTTAAGGCAAATAAAGTTAACTAACAAAATTCCTCCGGGTCGGTATCCCACTGTGTCAGATCTTCGTTGGTTAACAAGAAATACTGTGATACCAGCCTGTGGCATACTTCACTCAGTGTCGAGAATGTGAAGAAATTAGACTTGATTTTACACGCCTGCACTTTCACACTGTCAGGATCTGTGAATAGATGGATTCAGGTGTCAGATTTAACCATAGTGTCAAAAAGTGATTTTTGGTGTTCAATAATTTTATTATTTTTGTACTTCCAAAAGTGCAATTTTTCTGAAACAATTTATTCATTTTTGTTCACATCTACAATAAAATTACTATCACAAGAAAATCATACAAAATTGTTGATGTTATCAATTGTTTACAGTATTGGCATTAATTCCATGTATTGTCCATCCAAATTAACCAGGGACAACTTAATTTTCGTGGGCTAAGTCCGTTAGTTGAGCGTCTTAACAAAACATTGTCGAAGTAGGGTCATTAACTATGCAGATGTCCCGGGTTAATCTTGCTGGACAATACAATTTACGCTAAATCATTTGGTGAACTAGTCGATGAAATATTGGATTGACATTAGGCTCAGCTGTCTATACAGAAAATGGCTGATGTCATATTTCTGATTGCTTAGGCAGTAACTTACCCCCTTCATGTTTTCCAAGTCTATATGCATCACAGAGTAACATATTCTTCATTAAGTTAAAACAGTTCACAGTAAATCTTTCAAACAACAAACCTGAAACAGAAAAGTTAATTTTATTTATCTTTTTTTATTTAAGAAAATGCAGTTTTACAGATACAATGTTAAAATTGAAAACTTAAAAACCTTATAACTAACAGTTTAAGTATTCTTGTTTTTTTGTTGTTGTCTCTGACTCTTTCATAATTGCCGTAAAGATTTTTCCATATCTTCAAAGCACTGTTTAAATATATTTGACAACAAATTTGCGCAACAAAACTCCGCATAATGTATAACTCTTAGAATGAGAAAGTTCTAGTAAAACAAATTGCAAGAGAGAACCAACATAACACTAAAATAATCCACATTTCTTATAAGTATGAATGCCTACCTGAATTAAGATTTTATATAGAATTCTAAACTATCAATACACATGTTTAACCCTTTCCCAAACAACAAAATTTAGGACTATCCTATTTAAAAGCTGCTGTACAGGACAAATTGATCTTGAAAAGGAATAGGATTGTATACAATATAGTACAGAAAATATTGAGACAAAAGGAGAAACTGCTGGTTATCAGCAGTTTCTTCTTTTGTCTTAATGTTTTCTCAAGCCTTTTTAATAGGGGCGTCAAATCCAGGTCTTGTTTGGGAAAGGGATAACCAACTAACTGACATAATTTGTACATACCATGTTGAGAGAAATTATATCTGACAACAAATTCTAGTGTTCTGTTGATAAACTGCATGTAACAAACAGGATGCTGTTCTAATGAATCCAAAAGCTGAAAAAAAATGAGATGGAATTTCAAAACCATGAAAGCTTGTAATAAGTTTTTTTACTGCTACAGATGGAGCAAAAGCTATACACTCTCAATCTAAGTTCTTTTTAACTAATTTTCTTTTAAAGCTATCAAGAAATTACTCAGAAAAGTCCTGCAAGATATTACTTCATTCCTCATAAGCCACATTTCTTTCATCAAATGTATGACTTTTTATTTCAACAAATATTCAGAATTTTAATCTTTAAGTTAGCGAATCTTTCTATCACTAACAAAACTCTTTTACAAATGACAGGAAATATTTTGATCATTACATTATCATAGCTTTACTACACACTTGGAATCACATCAGGTATTTGTGATATATGTGTTTCATCTGTAAAGTCCTACAAGCAATAAAATGTACACTACCAATAAACAAAGTGGATATAATAAGTGTGTAAATCATAGCAAGAAAGTAAAACAAACTTACCACTTTAGTTAAAATATTGATCATCTTCTCACATTTCTCTAACATCTTATGGTTACCCCACAAACTCTGTCCTGTTAAGAACAATAGAAGAATGGGTGTTTTTGGTATATTTTGTTTCAACCCTTTCCAAAAAAAGACCTGTTGTTGATGTCCCTGATCCTTGTCTGTTTTAACACTTTCCCAAACGACAAAATTTTAGGGTGGTCCACTTCAAAAACTGTAAAAAATGACAAAATGGATGTTATTAAAGAAAGGATTTGTGTAAAATATGGCACAGAAAATATAGGGACAAAAGGAGAAACTGCTGGTTATCAGCAGTTTCTTCTTTTGTTTCAATGTTTTCCCAAGCCATTTCTTCTAGGGACATCAATACCAGGTCTTGTTTGGGAAAGGGTTAAAATAATCTGATTGATTTATTTTCCTAAACATTTTGACTTTTCCCAAAATTAATGCTGAACCTAATCTTTCGCCAAACCTTTCTTGTAAATAATATTTGATTGTTCCTTTTCAGTTTGCTAATTTGCTGACATGAATTATTATCTAACCAGAAATGATGTCGAGCCTAAATGTGTACTCACTGCATTCCAGGACAGCATCCAGCTTTATAAAAACATCATTCAAGAAACACATGGCCTCTTGATTCTCTGCTGGGTCACGGAATCCAAATGTTACCACCCTTCTTAACCCTTTCCCAAATGACAGAATATTACGATGCTCCAATTTCAAAGCTGCTACATTCTGATGTTGATGAGGATAAAATCTGTCTATTATATAGCCAGGAAAATATTGAGGCAAAAGGAGACAAGAGCCGTCATGGACGGATTATGCTCCCCGAATAAGCGTTTGTTAAAAAAAAAAATATCATACATTAAGCCCCCTTTTCCCATGACAGATTTTTTGGTACACACTTTATTTACAGAATATAGTCTAGAACATTTCCTACATCACATAAGTACAAAATTTCATTAAATTCTGCCCATGAGGTGAAGAGAAAATAGAGAAAAACTAAATTTTACATTAAGGCCCCTTTTTCCATGACGCAGCCTCAAATTAGGAAACATACACAAAAGATTCTAGGGATTGACCCCAGGACATGTGAAAGTTTCATTGAATTTGGTCCAAGGGTTCCCGAGATCTGGCTGTGGGCGGACAGAAGGACTGATTATCAGCATTTTCTTCTTTTGTCTCATTTTTTTCCCAAAACTTTCCTTTCCGAGATGTCAAAACCAGGTCTTATTTGGGAGAAGATTAAATATCTACTCACTGCATTCCAGGACAGCATCCAGCTTTATAAATACATCATTCAAGAAACACATGGCCTCTTGATTCTCTGCTGGGTCACGGAATCCAAATGTTACCTACCTTCCTAACCCTTTCTCAAACGACAGAATATTAGGATGCTCCAATTTAAAAGCTGCTACAGCCACCCAATCAGATGTCGAAGAGGATAAAATTCATTAATTATATTGCATGGAAAATATTGAGGCAAAAGGAGAAAATGCTGATCATCAGCATTTTCTTCTTTTGTCTCATTGTTTTCCCAAAACTATCCTTTCCGAGATGTCAAAACCAGGTCTTATTTGGGAGAAGATTAAATATCTACTCACTGCATTCCAGGACAGCATCCAACTTTATAAATACATCATTCAAGAAACACATGGCCTCTTGATTCTCTGCTGGGTCACGGAAACCAAATGTTACCATCTTCTGAACCCTTTCCCAAACGACAGAATATTAGGATGCTCCAATTTAAAAGCTGCTACAAACACCCAATGAGATGTCGAAGAGGATAAAATTTATTAATTATATTGTATGGAAAATATTGAGGCAAATGGAGAAAATGCTGATTATCAGCATTTTCTTCTTTTGTCTCATTGATTTCCAAAAACTTTCTTTTCCGAGATGTCAAAACCAGGTCTTATTTGGGAGAAGATTAAATATCTACTCACTGCATTCCAGGACAGCATCTAACTTTATAAATACATCATTTAAGAAACACATGGCCTCTTGATTTTCTGCCGGATCACGGAAACCAAATGTTACCAATCTTCTCAAGACTGAAAAAAACAACAACACACAATATCAATGCATATTTTATCCTTCGCTGCAGCTTACAAATTGGTATACTCTGCTTGCAAATTGGAACAGTCTAAATTTTCTATGTTTGGGAAACACATGGCTTCTTGATTTTCTGCCGGGTCATGAAATCCAAATATAACCAGTCTTCTCAATACTGCAAAAAACATTGTTATCACATATCTCATATTCTATAATTAAACGATGTGATTTTCAACTTGGTATTTTATAATCATGACTGTCAAATAAAAACACATAATTATTATATGTCTCATTTTTCTTCTATAATTAACAGATTTAATTTTCATTTCAATCAATCATCAGATGCTCATGCTTTCCTAGTTGTTCAAAGCTCAAAATCAACTTATGTGGAGGCCAACAAAAAGTCCAAGAATATCTTTGCAACTGGAGATCAAACACCATACTGATGCCACAGTTTATGAAGAAGTTGCTACAAAACAATATCTCCTCACTGTGAAATGAAACAAATCATAAACAGATCGACAAGCTGACTCCCACATATCTCAAAATTTTTATTTGTTGAAGCACAAAAAATACAAATAAATTCCTAACATACTTCTCAGTGATAAATTAGCTCTATCGACAAACACAAGCATCTCCTAACTCACATGATTGTGTACTAAAGCAAGTTGTAAACATACCAAAAAGCTGACTCCAATATATACGTACATCTAAAATATTAATTGTGGGGGCACAATAAATACAAATAAATGTTCAAACTTACTTCTCAGTGATAAAATAGCTCTATCGACAAACACCAGCATCTCTTCACTGTGTACTGAAGCTAGTCGTAAAAACTCGGCCAGGTAGTCCATCCATAGCCCATATATGTAGCCAAATATCTCAAGTGTAAGCTGCAAAGGAGAATAAAATAGTGTAAAATGCTGTCAAGTCATGCAATTTCCATGTGTACCTTAAAACAGTTGTGTAATGATCTAGTTTGTAAGACTTCAATAAAACAGGAACCCTTAAATCAGAAAACCTGAAAGAAGTTGATTCCAATATTCTCTGAACAGAGACAATCTTCCTTTAAAGGTTTACCAATTCATACAATATTTACCTTTTCAAATTTTATGCTAAATACCTTAGGCCCCATTAAGCAAATTGAGAAACTTAGGGAAAATGATTAATTTCAAACCACAGAAATATGCATACGCCACCTAGACAGGAATTGAGTCTTTATACATGAGGACTTTTATCTCATTTAACAATTTCCTAATAGATCTGACATGTTTCAATGCCATTACATATTGATATTGATATATTGATATAGGTTTTACCTCTTCAAATAATTTCCTATCCGAGCTGAGACGTTTCGACGCTAGCGTTTTGACAACATGATGTAAGACCAGTAAAGATCGTTCCTGTAGCAGCTGGTTGTCACAGCGAACTGTCTGTAATAATGTCGGTAGTAAGGCAGGCCAGTTCCTCGGACAATCCAGTCTAGCTATCTTGGCTATAAGTACAGCCATTTGGGTACAAATCTGAAAATGTGGGAACAAACAGATAAAGGTTTTAGACAAAAGAATCAAAGCTAAATCAAAGTATTTTTGTTTTTTTTTAGGGTTTTACGCCGTTTTCAACTTCTATCGTCATATCGCAGCGGCAGGAGCACCTAACCGTGGGTTTGAGTTTGAGTTTATTGGGGTTTCACGCCGTTTTCAACTACCAGGGTCATATCGCGGCGGCTGGAGCACCTAACCGTGGGTTCCTGGTATTTCTCGCACCAGTACAACCACAATATCCAAACCGAGCCTCCAGCTGCTCTCTCACATAGATGATTCACACCCATTGGTGAGAGACAAATTACTTTTGTCAAATGTCAAAATGGATACTGGCCGAGCCGTGGTTCGAACTCAAATCCCTGGACTGACAGACTCTGACGTAACCGACTGAGCCATCCGGGCTCGGCGCTAAATCAAAGGAATAACCCATCAAAATGTTTTGAATCTTTTTTTTTTCACTCTCATTTACAAACTTTAACATTTTCATTTTATCTATTTACTTTTATAAGCTTATATAAGTTTTTTTCTCTTTACTCCCTTAACCCATTCCCACACAATTACGCCTTTTGACGCCCTACAAAATAAAGGTATAGGAAAACATTGTGGAAAATGAAGAAATTGCTTGTGACACGCAATTTCTTCATTTCCCATAATGTTTTCTATGTGAAAAGACCAAAAAATGTAGAATTTCATTTACTTGAAACTGTCGTCTGCTAGATCTTTCAAATTGGAACAGTCCAAAATTTTGCCGTCTGGTAATGGGTTAAGCTCTTTTTCTCTCTTAACCCCATCTGATACTAGACCTGGTTTTGACGTCCCTAATAAAAAATGGCTTGTGAAAATATTTAGGCAAAAGAAGAAAATATGCATTACCAGAATTCTCCTTTTGTCTCAATATTTCTTAGGCTGTATTTTAAACAAATCATGTCTATATCAGGGTACAGTTTGACGTCTGCTTTCCATCCAATCGACCCTATTTTTTTCCGTTTGGGAAAGGGTTAATTAAACTAAAGTTTATTTGGTAAAGGTTTAGAAAACATTTTACCTGTGGAGAAGGCTCATTAAAATTCATGAGAAGTCTTTGTCTTATGATCTCTTTCTCTTCTTCACCCATAGAACTGTAAGAAAACAAGAATGTTGAAGTGAATCCTCAATGGTTATCAGCATTCCCTTTTTCTCAATGTTTTCTCTCTACAAGGACATGAAAACATGGCCTTGTTTGGGAAAAGGTTAACAGTGTTTCCCTCAATTTCTTAAAGGTTTTCTTTCCTACATTACACAGATTTTCATTTTTCAATGCATGTACTATTGACTTTGTCGTTTTCGACAACTTTCTATTGTGTACAAACTCAAAGTGAAGACTGCATGTAATTGCTATGCTAACTGTGTTACCTTTTTAATCCTTCCCAAAACAAGACCTAGTGTCAAATTCCAAGGCAGAAATATTTTGTCAACCATTGTGAGAAAAGAAGAAATTGCTGATGATCAACAATTTCTCCTTTAACCTAAATATTTTCTGTGCTTTAACATAGATCTACACCTTTTCTACATTTGACTTCATTTTTTTGTCGTCTGAAACTCCTTGCTAATTAAGAAAGTCTAAAATTTTGTTGTTTAGGAAAGGGTTAAATGAAGTCTTTTTCAATATGACAAAGTGGAAAAATGCAATAGTTTCACAGGACAATGTAACTCACTTGGGTGCAGTCTTTCTCCAGTACTTGTCTACTCCATTCTTGATGTACATGACAGCCATCCATCGGACATTGATGTCTATCTCATGGTTACAAAATATACTCTGAAAACAAAAGAATATGCTTAACATTTTATAAGCCAGGATGATTATCTCAAGACAATGTTTTCTTTATATAAATGTGTTCCCTAAAAAGGACTTGTTCCAAATGCCGAAAATTGACTTTCTTTTCTGATATCTGATTGAAAATGTAGGATCACAGGTGGCTGACTGTTATTTTTCTGGGCTAGCGCTGGCTCAAACAAGAGCTGTCACTGTAAGATGACAATGCCCCCGACACCGCTTTGATTTTAAATTATGGCCAATCTATGTTCAAGGTCAAGGTCATCCAGGGGTCAAGGTCACCAAAGTATGTGCCTACAGAAAGGTAATGTACCAAGGAATGTTTTGGTAAAGTATGAAGCGAATATGTTAAGTAATAAGGAAGTTATGGCCAATGTTAAAGTTTTTGGACGGAATGACGGACGGACGGACGGACGGACAGACGGACGGACGGACAAGTCAAATTTATGATGCCTCCCTATCGGGGGCATAAAAAAGTTTGAGCCACCCTTTGAGTCACTTCGGAAATTCCTGAGCCATTTTGTTGCCACTGGATTGGATTGTATGGAGTTTTACGTCCCACTCAACAGCTAAGGTCATATGGAGACGGGACCTTGGTTTAAAGTCTCATCCGAAAGACTGGTTGTTGCCACTGGAGCCAATGACTTTCTTAACCCCTCCTCTCCTTCGCTGATAACTCCCATCCTCCAAATTTATGACATCTTTTGAAATTGAGAGAAAAGAATAAGTATTTATTCCAACTTTGAACACAAGTTTTAAAGTTTGGACCTGTTTAAAAATGTTTGTCACATGATCATGAAATAAAATGTAAAAGTATGAAATAAAACCTTACCGAGAGTATGGTATAAAATCCTGGCTGTGTCTGCCATTGTTGAAGCTGATGTTCAGCTGGGTTGAGGACTGCTGGATTCTGGCTACAAGCATTAGTCAGCGTCTCCAGCACAACTGGGCCTACACTGTCAATGTCCATCTTTTCTTAATACTGTAACAAAAATTTATAAGCTACGATATGGAAACAAGGAAGTTCTTTTTTTTTTTTTGCATTTTAGACCACCAGGGACCCAGATCATTAATGTGCCTCACTGCTGATAAATTAAAAATGGCGGACCTAGGTTGGTGAAAAAACGGTTAATGCCTGATAAATGTTGCCAAATGTAAGTTTGTAAATTTATTTGCTTTTGAGATTCCTAGTATTGCAATGTAATCATATATCGTCTCGGTGCATCAGGGTTCCCAAAAACGGGTTTTGCATCTCCAAAATTGAATCTTGCACCCCCAATTTTTGCAGGCGCAGCTTTCTATGTCTCATCTAGAGGGGGTACAATGTATGCTGCAAAATGACTGTTTTCACCCCCAGATTTTTAAGTCAGTGGGAACCCTGGTGCATGAAGACAGATGACTTTGATGTGAAATTTCTTCAGGGAAGTGTGACAGGAGGTCTACGAATAAAATTTCAACACAAACACGAAAGTATTTACAATTACTTTTTCCGTATTTTTTTCAACGTTTCGGCGTATAGGTTTCTTTATTTTTTGACAGGAGGTCTCACACACATACCCAAGAACTTTGATTACTCTGACTCGGCACTGAAAATTTTCACAATTTGACTGTACTTCTTTCTTTACATTTGACACCTCAATCAGGCAGGATTGCCAGATAGGGAAATCTCATCAACCTGTCTTCTGCATGTTAAAATAATCTTACTAATTATTCGAAAGTTATAATCGTACCGATTATTCAAAAGTTAGCTGCGATATCGTAGCCACAAACTTGATGATGGTTCTTGATTTGTAAAAACCCAGATCTTCATGATTCAAAAAGGTTTCGGATACATTGTTGTCAACTGTTTGATAGTAGCCAGTGTGATTTTAGTCATCTCATGAATGTCAAATCTTTAGAAAGTTGTTCTCTATAAAGTGTTGTCACAGCTGTGCAAAATTTGAGAAAATGCCAAAACAGGGGAAAAATCAAAGGGAAGAAAAAAGTGGGATTACACAAATGCAAGGAGATGACGTGTCCAAACTTCAGTTCCAATCGGTACTCAAAGCAATAAACTTTAATTCTGTATTTTGTCTTACAAGATTTCCAAGCAATAACACAACTTTTCTGGGCAATTTTGCTATTTTTCAGCTAAATCCATGGGGGCTGCCATTACGGAAATCTATTTCCGTTTGAGCATGCGCAATGCACCGGAATCGGAAGTAATACTTATTCCCGCAATATGTCAAAATTGTCACATTACCATAGACTTTGAACTCGCCTAATTCGACTATCCTTTTTCTTTTTCGAGAAAAAATACATGATTTCTAATAATGGCAGTAGCTGCAAAGAGTAACAGAGCATTGAAAAGAACGATCAACTCAGATACTTTCACAGCCCCTTTTCTGATATTTCTGGTGTCATTTGTGCCTTATGTTCTATGTTACACACTAAATACACAAACATGGATGCAAGAACCCAGAATAATTCTGATGGTTGGTGTAATTGTGTTGAGCCTTGTAGTTGCTGGACCATATCTTGCCATCAGAAGAATGGAGAGGCCTGATTTTATACTGTATGGTGAGTTGGGAATACTAGGCGGCTCGGAAATCGGAGTCTTCTCTGATGTAAATAAGCTCTTTGATATTTTGATTTTTCGCTATTTAAAATAAATAGCGAAAAATCAAAATATCAAAGAGCGTATTTACATCAGAGAAGACTCGGATTAGCGGCTAGGGTACAAAGGGGAAAAGTAACCGAAGTGCAAATTTATTATACGTTACCTAGTGGCACTGGTCATTATTCGTTTAAATCAGAGAAGTCTACAAATAAATCATTACAACTACTTTGGTGTGTACTCAAAGTCACTTCATATTCGATAATTATGTCTCCTTAAATTGCCTCGACATGTTTCGTGCCAGTTACAATAATGTAATGCCAAACCCTTTTTTGAATCTTGACCTGAGTTGATAGAACAATGCCAAATATCACAACCTTGTTCCATGCTATCTTTTACCAAATTTCTATCAATCTTTATCAACATGCATTTGTACTGTAATCTGCAGCAGCTTTTAAATTTTAAAGTGACATTTCACGATTATTTTTACATAAATTTTACTTTTATTCTATCTGAAAGAGCATGTTTTCTTGTAAAAATTCTGAAAATTTCAAGCCAAAACATTGAACCGTTCACGAGAAATATATATTTTTGTGCTAAAAATAAACAAATTGTTGTGGACAACAGTTCAGATTTAAATAGAATTTGTCATTTCTGTCTCAACTTTAAAGGCATATTTTTCGCTTATAAATAACAACTTCAAAAAACTGATACCATTTCTACGAATTAGAATAAACAATCTTTGCATCAAGACATACTTTTAAAAAATGAAATAAATGTGAAATGTCACTTTAACAGTCTAAATGTTATTTATGATTAAACGTAAATATTCCAAATGACAAACTCATACCAAATCAAAGAACATCTAGAAGAAATAATAGCAAAGCTTTCCAGATACCATCCTGTAGGACATCCATCAGGTCCAAGTCTTTCTACCCACGTACAATCAGGGACTGGAACACCTTATCCAGCAACACCGTGTCTGCTCCGAGCCTTGAGGCATTCAAGGCTCACCTCGTGTAAACATATTGACTGTTTTTAGCCTCACTGTATACAAGTTAGAACCAGTGACTCTTAGACTCCTTAAAACCATTTTGATATATACATTTATAAGTAAAGCGCACACCCAACATGCCGCGGAATAGTCAACTTGATGATGGTGGCCGTTATGCGGTAGAAGTAGAAGTATTAGTTTAGGAAAGGGTTGAACTTTGATATCTCTGTTACAGTCACATTGATACCCCTCTCTGCTTCCACTCCTTTTTTTCAGTGATGCCGTTGTTCATGTTCAGTAGCATGGTTGACCTGATCATAGCGCTCGAGGCAGACCACATCATTACGGAGTTCATGACCTTTTACCTCAAGGAAGGAGAGCCCTATCTGTGGACAGCATATGGTACAATGATCAACTATTGGGATGGCTTTGTACATTATGGATTGTGTCTTTGGATGCTATTTTCCGTGTACAGAAGGTATGCACTTACAATAAATGATAATCAGCATTTTCTCGTTTTCTCTCAAAATATTTTTTTGGCTATGATGTTCCAGTCTTTATCAGCTACAGCATTTGGTACAATGATCAACTATTGGGATGGTTTTGTACATTATGGATTGTGTCTTTGGATGCTATTCTCCGTGTAAAAAAGTAACCAGCACTTGGAACCTCCATTACCTCAATATTTATTGTGCTATATCATCAAGCCTATAAGGTCAATAATCTTTATCATCTACAGAAAATCATACAATGATTGTATTTACTCTTTCCTAAACAAGACCTGGATTAGAAGACACTAATTAAAAAGGCTTGAGAAAATATTGAGACAAAAGGTGAATATGCTGATAACCAACCTTTCCTCCCTTTCCTGCAATATTTTAACCCTTTCCCAAACGACAACATTCTAGGATGGTCCACTTCTAAAACTGCCACAAATGACAAAATGGAAGTTAATAAAGATGTAATTTGTGTGAAATATGGCATGGAAAATATTGAGACAAAAGGAGAAACTGCTGTTATCAGCAGTTTCTTCTTTTGTCTCAATGTTTTCCCAAAACTTTTCGATCAGGGACGTTAAAACCAGGTCTTGTTTGGGACGTCAAAATCAGGTCTTGTTTGGGAAAGGGTTAATGCGAAAGTGTTTATTAATTCTGTCTAATCAGATACATCATTATTTTCAATGATCAAATATTGGGATTAATTTGTAGAATGTGGCTTTTGCCTTTGCATGTTTTCTGTGTACAGAAAGAACTCTTGATTTCCTTCTTATTCATTCCGTGATTTTTCATCTATTTGTGCAACCCCTTTGAGATATGTTATCAAATTATTGGCTGTAAATGTCATAACTAATCAAAAATCTGATACAAATTTCCACTGGCTTTAAGAATTGTGTGCCATTGTTGATATATAAAATTGATTTATTTATTATAAATATGAGCAGCAACAAAATCAGAACATGATTATCATTGTATGAATGTGTCACAAACTTTGTGATAATCATCAATGTCTTCTTTCCCCTCAATACTTTCTATACAATGATGTAAACATTTCATAATTTAGTTTATCAACCACAACTCCTTCTAAATTCAAATTTTGCCATATGGATGAAGGTAAACTTGTTCTTGTACTACATAAAAATGCTTTTTTGACGCCCCAAACAATAAATGTTTTGGGAAACATAGTGGAAAATAGAGACAAGCCCTCTCTTCATTTTCCAGTAATGTTTTTTGTAGTCTGCAACATCACTGAACTGTGAACAGTATAAAAAATTGCTGCCTGGTAATGATTTTAACCTTTTCTTTTTTCCATACTGTTTCAGACAGAGTTACAGAAAATCAGGTCTATACTGGGTTGGTTCTATAACTAACAGTTTATTGGTGCTCGTACCAGGAAGTATTCTAGGCAAGTTATAACTTTTAAAATATCAACCTCTCAATTTATTTTTAGCTCGACTTTTCGAAGAAAATTAGAGCTTATACTGTCACCCGGGCGTCGGCGTTGGCGTCTGCGTTGCAACAAAGGTTTAAGTTTTTTCAAACATCAATGACATCCATACTATCATAGGGATTCAACCCTTCAGCCCATGACCCTGGCTCCACTATATTTGGAGTTATGCCCCCTTTATACTAAGCAACTTAGAAAGTCGAGCGCGCTGTCTTCGGACAGCTCTTGTTTTATGATTAAAATGTGTACAATATAGCACCTTTTTGCCTCAAAATTTTCAATAGTGCATAAACACAAAATCTTTCTTTATCAATCTCATATGCCACATTATTTGAACTTCTTGTTTGGGAGTGTTAAAATTCACTGGTGGTGAACTCGGCCAAAGCGTGGGACGATTTTTCGCGATCATAGTATTTCGTCCTTGTTGTTATAAAATATCGTAACTACGGCTTTGATAAAGCCGTAGTTACGAGATTTTATAACAACACAGACAGTGTGTCAATACATATCAGTAAACCCGGTCTATTTTTAGAACAAATTCATTGTTATTAGAAAAACTATCTAATCAGATCTTTAAACTCACATTTAAACGCAAAATATCTGTACCTTGCAGTAGTGAAAAACGTCCCTCGCTTTGGCCGAGTTCACCACCTGTGAAATCAATAGAATAAAATTTACTATTTTCACTTGCAGGTAAATTTGGCGTGAAATGGGCCATACTCCTGAACATCCCCTATTTGTTTGTACCTGTATGGGTAGGGTATAAGCTCCTTAGCAACAACTTGCCATTCTATATCAGGAAAAAGGTTTGTTAAATGTTTTCATTTAGCAATGACAACCTTAACCCTTCTCCAGACGGCAAAATTTTGAACTGTTCCAATTTGAAAGACGTTGAAGACGACAATTTCAAGTTGATGAAATTTCAAAAATCTTGTCAGATATTGTTAGAAAATATTTTGGAAAATGAAGAAATTGCTTGTCACAAGCAATTTCTTCATTTTCCACAATATTTTCCAAAGCCATTATCTTGTGGGGAGTCAAAAGGCGTCACTGTGCAGTAATGGGTTAAATTAACCTAAACAACACCTGGCTTGACATCCTGTACATGGATAATTGCTGATAACCATCATTTTCTTCCTTTGCCTCAAAAATTGTCAATGCTATTTTGTAGTCAATTCCGATCTTAGTTGAAATCTATTTTGTTGTCTGCAGCAGCAGCAGCAGCTTAATTTGTGCAAGTCTTAACCCATTACCAGACGGCAAAATTATGAACTGTTCCAAATTCAAAGATGATGCAGACAACAATTTTAAGTGAATATGACTTCATATTTTTCTGTCTATTGGGGTAGAAAACATAGTGGGAACTGAAGAAATTGCTTGCAACAAGCAATTTCTACATTTTCCACAATGCTTTCCAAAGCCTTTAACTTGAAGGTTGTCAAATAGTGTCAATGTTTGGGAATGGGTTAATCTGCTGATTCTATGGAAAGTGTTAATCCAGTAATGAATTCATTGCAAGATGGTTAAATCTAGCATAAAGACAATAAAAAGTTATGGTTTTGAAATGGAATAATGTTGCATTATTCCTTACTTCCAAATATCACATAAGTTTTCAAATTAAGTTGCATGTTAAGGGCTGATAAGGGCCAAAGGATGACATGGGGAATATCATATTGCTCATATTGCAAATGAAGTCCGGTCATGATGTTATAGCGTCGTTTAAAAAAAAAAATTGTAAACAATAATATGGAGCTCCAATCTACTGCTATTTTGTATGGGACGGTTAAAATCTTGCAGGTGTCTCACACCTGCATGCTTCTAACAAACACATGCAAATTGCTATTGAAAGTTAAGAATGATCACAGAGCTACACATAGGAGTGGGTGTTGGCCTTTCAAAATGTAATATTCCATTTATAGTTTATCAAACCTGTGTTATGGGTACTCATAAGACCCTTACACATTGTCTCATTGAGACGGTTCACATGAGTACCCACAACATATGGTTTCAATTTGAAATAACAAATAGATTGCCATTTTACCCGCTTATCTGTAGCTCTGAGATAATTTTTTAACGTTTCAGGCACAGAAGAGAGAAAGTATTTTCAAACGACCTCTTGACATCCTATTTGTGTTGTATTTCTTGTTTGCTGCAGGGGTCGATCTATTCAGAGGATTTGTAAGTTTATATCTAATCACAATTCACTCAATGACATTTCTAAGAAACCTCACAATATCATAGCTGGGGAAAAGGTTGTGGAAAATAAAGAAATCACTTGTCACATGCAATTTCTTCTTTGTCCACAATGTTTTTATACCCAAAAAGCACAAAAAAGTAAATTTTATAAATTGAAATTGTCGTCTGCAGTATTCATTGAATTAGAGGTATCCAAATGTTTGCTGTTCGGGAAATTGCCATCTATTTTATAAAAGATGTAAAGATATACCAATAGATATAAACCAAAATAATGACTAACACCATTGTGGATTATTTAATATGCTGAGTAACTCATAACCATGGTTAAACAAGAGCCATCATAGACGGATAATGCTCCCCGAATAAGTGTTTGTCACACACAAAAAAAAACTATCATACATTAAGCCCCCTTTTCACATGACAGATTTTTTGTACACGCATTATTTATAGAATATAGACTAGAACATCTCATTCCTCACATAAGAAGAAAATTTCATTCAATTCTGCCCATTAGATAAAGAGAAATTGGAGAAAAACTAATTTTTACATTAAGGCCCCTTTTTCCATGACGCAGCCTCAAATTAAGAAACGGAAATAGGTCTCTAGGTATTGACCACACGAGTTCACATGTGAAGTTTCATTGAATTTGGTCCAAGGGTTGCTGAGATCTGGCTGTGGACGGACGGATGGAAGGACGGACGGAAGGACAGCGTGGCGACTTTACGCTCCCCCGAAAAAATCCCCCCGAAATTTTTTCGCGGAGCATAATGAATGATACACCACAGTAGAACATGGCAGTGTCCTGATGATTCTCCATCATAATGTGTATTGGTGCAGGCTGATCTAGGTTTGTGTTGGTCTCAAATGTCATTTAAGGTGCTTCCCAAATCTGGAGTCATATTGATATTCATATTGTCGATTTTCATCCAAAACCTCTTAACTGTTGCTTATTTTAATTTGTAGTTACAGGTTTTCGATGAATTGCAGCGGTTTCATCTATTAATTTCAGATTGCTCTAGGTTGTCAAGAAGCTATAGCTCTAGAGTACCTAGAAGATCATGAACCCTACATCATGGATCCACTGGCCTACCCTAAAGTGCAGGTTGGTAATTGTTAACAAAGTGAAAATTTTTGGTTTAGGCATGTATCTTCGAGGCGAGTCACAGGGGCAGAGGTGCTACAGAGGTAACATGCTGGATTTGAAACACAGGGGTACCTGGTTTGATCTCTCGCCTCTTCAGTCTTTTGGATGAGACTTTGAACCGAAGTCCCGTCTCCATATGACCTTAGCTGGTGAGTTGGATGTAAAACTCCATCCAATCTAATCGAGCTGAATCACTTTCTACCAACTTTACACCAATGATCATTTAGTTTTAAATTGGTTGTTTAAACAAAGACACGATTATCACAGACAATTCAACAATTTCCAAATAAAACCTGTTTCTGACAACTCTTCTAGGAAACAATTGAGGAAATATTAAGGTAACAGATATCACAATCAATTTTGTTGTATGCAACAGTTTTAAATTTTGGAACAGTCTTTTTCTGATTCTGCTTTCTTCATCATAACTATTACTTTCATTTTCAGATGTTAGTGTACATGTTTTACTTAGTGCCTTACTACGCTTGTGCCATCTATGGACTGTTTAACCCAGGTCAGGAGTGGATGTCAGATTGGGCGCTCATATATGCAGGAGCAGCTGCACAGGTAATTGTCCTTTTTCCAAACAAACCCTAGTTTTGATGTCCATTAAATTATACAGTGTACATGTATATGTTTTACTGTACTATTACTATAACTGTGCCAACTATGCATGTGTCATCTACGTACTGTTCAACCCAGGTCAGGAATGGATGTTTGACTGAGCACTCATATATGCAGGAGCTGCAGCACAGGTAATTAACCCTTTCCGAAAAAAGCCTCAGTTTTGATGTCCGTTTTCAAGACATTTATGAAAACGCATCTCTAGATAAAACTGGATTGAATGTTTAATGTTCAACTCAACAGCTATGGTCATATAGAGACAGGACCCCTGTTTAACCCTTTCCCAAACAAGACCTAGTTTTGACATCCCTAACAGAAATTGCTTGGGAAAACATTGAGACAAAAGAAGAGACTGCTGATAACCAGCAGTTTCTCCTTTTGCCTCAATATTTTCTATGCCATATTTCACACAAATTCTATCTTTTATAACTTACATTTTGTCATTTGTGTCAGTTTTTGAAGAGGATCACCCCCAAAGTTTTGCCGTATGGGAAAGGATTAAGATAATGTAATTGAAAAAGTCTCTTGAATTGTTTGAAACAAAATTTTAAGTCAGAAGGACAAGGGTATGTCTCAGTCATTTATCACAATGTTTTCTCAAGCGTTTTCTTGTAAAGGAGTCAAAAGGCATCACTGTGCAGTAACTGGTTAACCCATTACCACAAAGTGACGCCTTTTGATACCCCACAAGATGAAAGCTTTGGAAAACATAGTGGAAAATGAAGAAATTGCTTGTGAAAAGCAATTTCTTCATTTTCCACATTGTTTTCTACAGAAAATGACCATAATATGTAAGATTTTATTCACTTGAAATTGTCGTCTGCAACAGCTTTCAATTTGGAACAGTTAAAATTTGGTAGAGGAGGGGTTTATTCTATCTTACTTATGTTATAGGGTCAGTTTTCCCACATCGGCGGATCATTTCACAGACGGACAGACGCAGTATTCCACGTCCCACCCAGAAGTCATTCAAGAAATGTGTTTTGGTTAATAAATATCAGTTTATTTGTGTTCCCTCAAATATTTGCTTTTACCCAGAATTTTAGGACTTTTAAAGGTAAAAGGGAATAATAACTGCCAATTCTGTTTCAGTATTAGTGTTTTACCAGTATTTCAAAATTTTATTTCCAAGGTATGCTGGACATGTCCTCTTTTTTAGTTCGACTTTTCGAAGAAAATGAGAGCTTATACTGTCACCCAGGCGTTGGCGTCGGCGTTGCAACAAAGGTTTAAGTTTTTTCAAACATCAATGACTTCCATACTATCAAAGGGATTCAACCCAAACTTGGAATACTTATTCACCATCACACCCTCTGCCTTACTACCAGGGCCCATGACCCTGGCTCCACTATATTTGGAGTTATGCCCCCTTTATACTAAGCAACTTAGAAAGTTGAGCGCGCTGTCTTCGTACAGCTCTTGTTTGATGTGCTCTAGCAGTATTTAAGATGTGTGACTGGGCCGCTATAAAAGCAAATCTTGTCAAGTGTTTAGTGTTCATAACAAATTTTTATTATATATTTTTTTATCATTAGCAAATAACGAGGGTAACCCATATTTATTATTTTTTTATTTATCCTTTCTCAGACAACATTATTTTAAATTGAAAGCTGTTGTGTACAACGAAAAGATGTCAATACAAGTGTGATAATACCATATACAGTCGACACTCGTTGTGTCGAACTCAGAGGGGCAGTCAAAATACAGTCGACACTGGTTGTGTCGAACTCAGAGGGGCAGTCAAAATACCTCGACATATCCGGAGTTCGACTCATCCGATTTTGATTATTTTCGATGAAACCTTTTTTTTTTAACCATTTGATGGGCATCATATGTGTCAATTATTGAAATATAGTAGGAAAAGGAAAGAAATTGCTAGAAACGAGCAATTTCTATCCTTTTCCTACTAAATTTCAATGGCTGTATTTGTTACGAAATTCATTTTGATATCCATATGTTGAGTATGGGACTTGACTTTCACTTCGACTTAAGCGGAATTTCGACTCATCCGATGTCGAGATAACGAGTGTCGACTGTACCTCGACATATCCGGAGTTCGACTCATCCGATTTTGATTATTTTCGATGAAACCTTTTTTTTTAACCATTTGATGGGCATCATATGTGTCAATTATTGAAATATAGTAGGAAAAGGAAAGAAATTGCTAGAAACGAGCAATTTCTATCCTTTTCCTAATAAATTTCAATGGCTGTATTTGTTACGAAATTCATTTTGATATCCATATGTTGAGTATGGGACTTGACTTTCACTTCGACTTAAGCGGAATTTCGACTCATCCGATGTCGAGATAACGAGTGTCGACTGTACATGTATAACTCATTTATCGAAACAGGAGAAAATCAATCAATATTTTTCTAATTTGTCTTTCCCTAGAAAATAATTATAATGATAACATGAACAAGGTTTTGTTTGGAAAAGGTTTGATTTTATTGGGGTTTTACGCCGTTTTTAACTTCTATTGTCATATCACAGCGGCTGGAGCACCTAACCGTGGGTTCCTTGTATTTCTCGCACCAGTACAACCACAATATCCAAACCAAGCCTTCAGCTGCTCTCTCACATAGATGATTCACACCCATTGGTTTTTATGCCCCCGATAGGGAGGCATCATAAATTTGACTTGTCCGTCCGTCCGTCCGTCTGTCTGTCCGTCTGTCTGTCCGTCCGTCCGTCATTCCGTCCAAAAACTTTAACATTGGCCATAACTTCCTTATTACTTAACATATTCGCTTCATACTTTACCACAACATTCCTTGGTACATAACCTTTCTGTAGGCACATACTTTGGTGACCTTGACCCCTGGATGACCTTGACCTTGAACATAGATTGGCCATAATTTAAAATCAAAGCGGTGTCGGGGGCATTGTCATCTTACAGTGACAGCTCTTGTTTACTTTTTACTTTACTTTTCCATAGAGGTCTATACATTAGTCCGTAGACTCTACGACCCGTCTGTATCTTCTTCGATCCTGAATGTCCGCTTCCGGTCCATAGCACTCTGGATGGAATTTAATTGGAATATGTTTCCACACTTTATTTAAAATATTCTTAAAACTATTTACAGTTTTTGAGTTAATTAGCTCCTCAGGCACATTGTTCCAGTGTGTGATAACACGTACAGAAAAGGTGTTTTTTCGCAGGTTTGTTTTGCACAAAGGTTTGAAAAGCTTATGTTTATGACCCCTAGTGTTTGTTTTATTTACTGGAAATTTTTTTTCTTTGTTGACTTTGTCAATATCATATCAGTATCTTGTAAGTTTGAATCATATCGGCTCTCAGCCGTCTATATTCTAAAGATGGCAATCCTAATGCTTTTAGTCTTTCTGAGTATGATTTGTCTCTTAATTCTGGTACAAGTTTGGTTGCACGTCTTTGAATGTTTTCTAACTTGATTTTCTCTGTTTTATACATCGTTGACCAGACACAGCTACCATATTCCAAATGGGGTCTAACCAGGCTTTTGTATAAGGTAAGGAACATGTCTTTGTCAATAACTGAAAAACTCCTTTTGATCATACCAATCATTTGATTCGCTTTTTTAATTTTTGCGTCTATATGCTCCCTGAAGAGCAATTTGTTGTCAACAAAGATACCCAGGTCTTTTTCGGAAATTTCTTTGGAAATGTCTTTATTCAAGAGTTTATATGGAACAGAGTCTGCAGCTTCTTTTTTTCCAATATGAATGTGTTTACATTTTTCTTGATTAAAGTGCAGCTGCCATGTAGAAGACCATGATTCAAGCTTGACAAGATCTGTTTGAAGTTTGTTGTGGTCTTCTTTGTTGTTGACTGCAGAATAAATTTTAGTGTCGTCAGCAAATAATTTTGTTGTGTTTGATAGGTTGTCTGGTAGATCATTAATGAAGATGGTAAATAGTATTGGACCTAGTACGCTCCCTTGTGGGATTCCACTGGTTACTTCTCTTAATGTTGAGCTACTACCATTTAGATTACTCTTTGCATTCTTCCAGTCAAAAAGTCTTTTATCCAACCAAGAATGTTTCCCGTAATTCCATAGCCTTCAAGTTTTTTAAGCAGTCTCAGATGAGGTACAGTGTCGAAAGCTTTCTTAAAATCGAGATATATGACGTCAATACCTTTGTTTGAATCCATAAGCTTTGTCCAATCTTCCATTGTTTCAATTAGTTGGGTTGAACATGATTTGCCCTTTCTGAAACCATGCTGGTGATCAGAAAATAATTTATTTTCTTCTAAATGGGTTGTTATTTTGTCTCTAATGATTTTTTCCATGATTTTACAAACAATACTTGTTAGACTAATAGGTCTGTAGTTTTCAGCCTCTTGTTTTGATCCCTTTTTGAATAAGGGAGTAACATTGGATGTTTTCCATACAGTAGGGAGTTTTTTCTCGGACATTGATTTATTGAAAATTATTGCTAGTGGTTCTGCGATTTGGTCTGATACTTCTTTTAGAAATTTGGGATGTACACTGTCTGGGCCCATGCTTTTACCATCTTTCAACTCTTTCAAATGTTTGGAGATAGTTTCTTTATCAAAATTTATGTTTTCTATTTCTTTGTCTGTTCTCCTGTTAAAATCTGGGATTTGGTCGTTTTCCACAGTGAAGACACTTTGAAAATGCTTATTGAGTATTTCTGCTTTTTGGGCGTTGTCAGTGTGTATATTTCCATCACTGTCTTTTAGAACTTGGATGTTCTCTTTTACCTTGGTTTTTGATTTTATGAATTTCCAGAATTTCTTGGGGTTAGTTTTTAGGGTAGCTACTATATTCTTTTCATAAGTGTGTTTGGCTTCTCTAACTTTCTTGGCGGCATTGTACTTTGCATGACTGTAATTGGTTCTGTTCTGTGTGCTCCTGCAGTATTTGTATTTATACCCCCCACCTACGAAGTAGAGGGGGGTATATTGGTTTCACCATGTCTGTCTGTCTGTCAGTCCGTCCGTCCATCCGTCCGTCCATCCGTCCGTCCAGTCGTCCGTCCGTAGACTTTTTCGTTTCCGTGCTCTAAGTCAAGAACCGGTTGACCTAGGATCATGAAACTTTACACAGTTGTTGCCCATGACCCAAGGAGGTGCCCTATTGTTTTTGGGTCACCAAGGTCAAAGGTCAAGGTCACAATCGGACTTTGTTTAAAATCTGTTTCCGTGCTCTAAGTCAAGAACCGGTTGACCTAGGATCATGAAACTTTACACAGTTGTTCCCCATGACCCAAGGAGGTGCCCTATTGTTTTTGGGTCACCAAGGTCAAAGGTCAAGGTCAAAATCGGACTTTGTTTAAAATCCGTTTCCGTGCTCTAAGTCAAGAACCGGTTGACCTAGGATCATGAAACTTTACACAGTTGTTCCCCATGACCCAAGGAGGTGCCCTATTGTTTTTGGGTCACCAAGGTCAAAGGTCAAGGTCACAATCGGACTTTGTTTAAAATCCGTTTCCGTGCTCTAAGTCAAGAACCCGTTGACCTAGGATCATGAAACTTTACACAGTTGTTCCCCATGACCCAAGGAGGTGCCCTATTGTTTTTGGGTCACTAAGGTCAAAGGTCAAGGTCACAATTAGACTTTGTTTAAAATCCGTTTCCGTGCTCTAAGTCAGGAACCGGTTGGCCTAGGATCGTGAAACTTTACACAGTTGTTCCGCAAGACCCAAGGAGGTGCCCTATCGTTTTGGGGTCACCAAGGTCAAAGGTCAAGGTCACAATCGGACTTTGTTTAAAATCCGTTTCCGTGCTCTAAGTCAAGAACCGGTTGACCTAGGATCATGAAACTTTACACAGCTGTTCCCCATGACCCTAGGAGGTGCCCTATTGTTTTTGGGTCACCAAGGTCAAAGGTCAAGGTCACAATCGGACTTTGTTTAAAATCCGTTTCCGTGCTCTAAGTCAAGAACCGGTTGACCTAGGATCATGGAACTTTACACAGTTGTTGCTCATGACCCAAGGAGGTGCCCTATTGTTTTTGGGTCACCAAGGTCAAAGGTCAAGGTCACACTCGGACTTTGTTTAAAATCCGTTTCCGTGCTCTAAGTCAAGAAACGGTTGACCTAGGATCATGAAACTTTACACAGTTGTTGCCCATGACCCAAGAAAGTGCCCTATTGTTTTTGGGTCACCAAGGTCAAAGGTCAAGGTCACAATCGGACTTTGTTCAAAATCCGTTTCCGTGCTCTAAGTAAAGAACCGGTTGACCTAGGATCATGAAACTGTACACAGTTGTTGCCTATGACCCAAGGAGGTGCCCTATTGTTTTTGGGTCACCAAGGTCAAAGGTCAAGGTCACAATCGGACTTTGCTCAAAATCCGTTTCCGTGCTCTAAGTCAAGAACCGGTTGACCTAGGATCATGAAACTTTACACAGTTGTTGCCCATGGCCCAAGGAGGTGCCCTATTGTTTTTGGGTCACCAAGGTCAAAGGTCAAGGTCACAATCGGACTTTGTTTAAAATCAGTTTCCATGCTCTAAGTCGAGAACCGGTTGACCTAGGATCATGAAACTTTACACAGCTGTTGCCCATGACCCAAGGAGGTGCCCTATTGTTTTTGGGTCACCAAGGTCAAAGGTCAAGGTCACAATCGGACTTTGTTTAAAATCCGTTTCCGTGCTCTAAGTCAAGAACCGGTTGACC
This sequence comes from Fragum sueziense, assembly GCA_963680895.1. Lineage (NCBI taxonomy): Eukaryota > Metazoa > Mollusca > Bivalvia > Cardiida > Cardiidae > Fragum > Fragum sueziense. The sequence continues at coordinate 59,460,532 of OY804598.1, read as the reverse complement.
TACAGCACTTTTTCAGTGACAAGGCGCTAGTGGGGGGTATTTGTCCGCTCTGCGACAGTTCTAGTTTTAGCTCACCTGAGCACGAAGTGCTCAAGGTGAGGTATTGTGATCTATCAATGTCCGGCGTCCGTCTGTCCGTCACGGCGTCAACAATTTCTTTAAACAACATCTCCTCCTAAACTACTGGGTCAAAATCAACCAAACTTGGCAGAAATGTTCCTTGGGTGGTCCCTTATGAAAATTGGTAAAAGAATTGAAATCCATGAAAAACTCTGGTTGCCGTGGCATCGGAAAATGGGAAATTTCACAAAAGCTCAAAAATTTCTTTAAACGACATCTCCTCCTAAACTACTGGATCAAAATCAACCAAACTTGGCAGAAATGTACCTTGGGTGGTCCCTTATAAAAGTTGCTAAAAGAATTGAAATCCATGAAAAACTCTGGTTGCCGTGGCATCGGAAAATGGGAAATTTCACAAAAGCTCAAAAATTTCTTTAAACGACATCTCCTCCTAAACTACTGGGTCAAAATCAACCAAACTTGGCAAAAATGTTCCTTGGGTGGTCCCTTATAAAAATTGCTAAAAGAATTGAAATCCATGAAAAACTCTGGTTGCCGTGGCATCGGAAAATGGGAAATTTCACAAAAGCTCAAAAATTTCTTTAAACGACATCTCCTCCTAAACTACTGGGTCAAAATCAACCAAACTTGGCAGAAATGTTCCTTGGGTGGTCCCTTATAAAAATTGCTAAAAGAATTGAAATCCATGAAAAACTTTGGTTGCCGTGGCATCGGAAAATGGGAAATTTCACAAAAGCTCAAAAATTTCTTTAAACGGCATCTCCTCCTAAACTACTGGGTCAAAATCAACCAAACTTGGCAGAAATGTTCCTTGGGTGGTCCCTTATAAAAATTGCTAAAAGAATTGAAATCCATGAAAAACTCTGGTTGCCGTGGCATCGGAAAATGGGAAATTTCACAAAAGCTAAAAAATTTCTTTAAATGACATCTCCTCCTTAACTTCTGGGTCAAAATCAACCAAACTTGGCAGAAATGTTCCTTGGGTGGTCCCTTATGAAAATTGCTAAAAGAATTGAAATCTATGAAAAATTGTGGTTGCCGTGGCATCGGAAAATGGGAAATTTCACAAAAATTCAACTATTTCTTTAAACGACATCTTCACCTTAACCTCATGGTTAAAATCAACCAAACTTGGCAGACATGTTCCTTGGGTGGTCCCTTATAAAAATTGCTAAAAGAATTGAAATCCATGAAAAACTCTGGTTGTCGTGGCATCAAAAAATGGAAAATTTCACAAAAACTTAATAACTTCTTTAAACGACATCCTCTCCTTAACTTCTGGGTTAAAATCAACCCAACTTGGCAGAAATGTTCCTTGGGTGGTCCCTTATGAAAATTGCTAAATAAATTGAAATCCATGAAAAACTCTGGTTGCTGTACGTGGCATCAGAAAATGGGAAATGTCATAAAGCTCGTCAATTTCTGTAAACAACATCTCCTCCTAAACTACCTGGCCAAATTCTTCTCTGGGACCACAATGCGTAACATATGCAAAGTTATTTGGCATTATTAAAACATTACTCAGGTGAGCGATTTAGGGCCCTCAGGGTCCTCTTGTTTCCACCTCGTACGTTTGGTTCTCACTGCCTTGAGGGTGAGAGACAAATGACTTTTGTCAAATGTCAGAATGAATACTGGCCGAGCCGGGGTTCGAACTCGTGACCCCAGGATTGACAGACTCTGACATAACAGACTGAGCTATCCGGGCTCGGCTTGTTTGGAAAAGGGTCAACAATAAGATATTACAGATTGAACCCTTTCCCAAACAAAAGAAATGTATGTTTTTGAAAGCCGCAAAAGACAACAATATTGACGATGATACATATAGGATTTGTGCATTATTTAACACAGAAAAAGTTGAAACAAATGAAGAAAATGCTGATTATCAGCATTTTCTTATTTTGTCTCAATGTTTTCCAAAACTTTCCAATATAGGAATGTCAAAATCATGTCTTGTTTGAGAAAGGGTTAATTATACCCCCCACCTACGAAGTAGAGGGGGGTATATTGGTTTCACCATGTCTGTCTGTCTGTCCGTCCGTCCGTCCGTCCGTCCGTCCATCCGTCCGTCCGTCCGTAGACTTTTTCGTTTCCGTGCTCTAACTCAAGAACCGGTTGACCTAGGATCATGAAACTTTACACAGTTGTTGCCCATGACCCAAGGAGGTGCCCTATTGTTTTTGGGTCACCAAGGTCAAAGGTCAAGGTCACAATCGGACTTTGTTTAAAATCCGTTTCCGTGCTCTAACTCGAGAACCGGGTGACCTAGGATCATGAAACTTTACACAGTTGTTGCCCATGACCCAAGGAGGTGCCCTATTGTTTTTGGGTCACCAAGGTCAAAGGTCAAGGTCACAATTGGACTTTGTTTAAAATCCGTTTCCGTGCTCTAACTCGAGAACCGGGTGACCTAGGATCATGAAACTTTACACAGTTGTTGCCCATGACCCAAGGAGGTGCCCTATTGTTTTTGGGTCACCAAGGTCAAAGGTCAAGGTTACAATCGGACTTTGTTTAAAATCCGTTTCCGTGCTCTAACTCGAGAACCGGTTGACCTAGGATCATGAAACTTTACACAGTTGTTGCCCATGACCCAAGGAGGTGCCCTATTGTTTTTGGGTCACCAAGGTCAAAGGTCAAGGTCACATTCGGACTTTGTTTAAAATCCGTTTCCGTGCTCTAACTCGAGAACCGGTTGACCTAGGATCATGAAACTTTACACAGTTGTTGCCCATGACCCAAGGAGGTGCCCTATTGTTTTTGGGTCACCAAGGTCAAAGGTCAAGGTCACATTCGGACTTGTTTAAAATCCGTTTCTGTGCTCTAACTCGAGAACCGGTTGACCTAGGATCATGAAACTTTACACAGTTGTTGCCTATGACCCAGGGAGGTGCCCTATTGTTTTTGGGTCACCAAGGTCAAATGTCAAGGTCACAATCGGACTTTGTTTAAAATCCGTTTCCGTGCTCTAACTCGAGAACCGTTTGACCTAGGATCATGAAACTTTACACAGTTGTTGCCCATGACCCAAGGAGGTGCCCTATTGTTTTTGGGTCACCAAGGTCAAAGGTCAAGGTCACAATCGGACTTTGTTTAAAATCCGTTTCCGTGCTCTAACTCAAGAACCGTTTGACCTAGGATCATGAAACTTTACACAGTTGTTGCCCATGATCCAAGGGGGTGCTCTATTGTTTTTGGGTCACCAAGGTCAAAGGTCAAGGTCACAGTTGGACTTTGTTTAAAATTCTTTTCCGTGCTCCAACTAAAGAACCTTTTGACCTATAGCACTTTTCCAGTGACAAGGTGCTAGTGGGGGGTATTTGTCCGCTTTGCGACAGTTCTAGTTAATCAAGTTGCCATAAAGGTTAATACTAGTCCGTAATGTTCATCTTTGTTATATTTTATAATTGTTTAAAATAAACTATAGAAAGCACAAAACCTGACTTAGTGTTCATTTGTTTCTAAATGGTGAAAAAATGGCAGCTCGACCAGGATTCAAACCCTTTCCCAAAGAACAAAATTACTTAGGCAAATTCAGAGTCATTGCAGAAAATATCAAGGCAAAGGAGAAAATGCTGGTTACGTTTTCCCTTCAAAGTTTTCCGATGCATTCAATTCTTTATTAGGGGTATCAAAAGCAAGGACTGCTTGAAAAACTGTGGTCCCGAAAAATGTAACAACAACAACAACAACAACACCTTTTAGATATTTGCAAATGCATGTAATAAATTAAGTAAAAGTTAAACCTTTCCCAAACACCTTATTTGGTATGTCCAAATTTAATCCATTACTGCACATTGGCGCCTTTTAACTCCATCATAAGAAAGTGCTTGTGAAAACATTGAAATTGCCGTCTGCAACACCTTTGAATTTGGACCAGCCCAAAAGTTTGCCATCTGGTAAAGCGTTAATGGCATGGCAGACAACAAATTCAGTGTCACTCAATGTATGGAAAATCTATGCAATGGTATGGAAGGCATTGAGGCAAAAAGGAGAAATTGCTGATTACCAACATTCCTTTTCCTCAATGCTTTCCAAATAATTAAACACAAGAGCAACCAAATTGAAAGCCAGGGCTTGTTAAGAAAAACATAAACACAAACTATAACAAAACAACACTTTACAAGCAATACCTGGTTTAGATAAACTGTGGCGGATCCATGATTACTAGGAAGGGGGTTTTGAATCTAAAAACAGGGGGGGGGGGGGTCCTATAATAACAAGAGTTGTCTGCGGACAACGTAGCTCACCTATACAGGAGCTTGTCAAAAACACAGCTAATGTTTTAAAAGTAGGTCAAACTCCATGGTCACAAGGTCAAGGTTCCAAATGAAAGGTCTTGGTAGGAGGTATCAATGTGTGAAAGGCTTTATCTATAATAGTGCATGAGATATAGACTAGGTTAAAAGTTTTTTAAAGAAGGTCACACTCCTTAGTCAAGGTCACTAGGTCAAAGGTAATGGTTCCAAATTTTAAATGCCTTGTCAATATGTATCTATGTATAAAATATCAAGGCTGTATCTCTAATAGTGCCTGAGATATAGACCAGGTTAAAGTTTTTCAAGAGAAGACACGATGGGAAGCGACGTTGATGCTAGGGCTGTGACATTAGCTCCCCGGACATAAAGTCCGGGCTCACTAAAAATTGACTGGATTAATGCATGAAAATAAAATAATCAGGCTGCAGATGGGTATTTGTTTGAAATCCTTGAACCCACTCTGGATCTACCACTGAACAATGCTAATACATGTAGTAAATCTTATTTTTAGGATTCTATAGGATTTTAACCAAAATAAGAAAGTCCTGAATTTCTTCTTTCGTCTATGGTAAGTTAAGCAACAAATTTAATGCTAACTCATGCATTTGTTTATCAAATGCACCATCTAAATGGCATAATCTTTTTGAGAAGGATTTCATTTAACAGTATCCCAAACAAGACCTGGTTTTGATGTCCCTAATTGAATAGGCTTGGGAAAACATTGAGGCAAAAGAAGAAACTGCTGATAACCAGCAGTTTCTCCTTTTGTCTCTGTATTTTCTGTGCCATATTTTACACAAATCCTATCTTTAATAACATCCATTTTGTCATTTGTGGCAGTTTTTGAAGTGGATCACCCTAAAATTTTGTCGTTTGGGAAAGGGTTAACCGATTACAAGATGGCAAAATTTTGGACTGTTCCAATTTGAAAGGCGTTGCAGACGACAATGACAACTTGATGAAATTTCCATTTTGGGTTAGAAAACATTGTGAGAAATGAAGAAATTGCTTGTAACAAGCAATTTCTTCATTTTCCACAATTTTTTCCCAAGTATTTTTCTTGGAGGGCGTCAAAAAGAGTCCCTAGGTGGGATTGGGTTAAACTAAATAACAACTGCCTAGTAACAATACATGTATCACTAAGTCTTGTTCAGCTTCCATAAGCGCAGTCTGTAAAATCAAGTTCTTGTTTCAAGGCCTCAGATATTTCTTTAGTTAAAAGTTCGTGTAAACTTTGCCCATCATGTGAATACACCCATTTGTTGTCCTTTAAGTCGTATCTTTTTGGTCCACTGGAATGGAAAAAAGTAACAAGGTGTCAAACTGTCACAAGATACGCCCGTAACACTGCTTTATGTCAACAGGGGGAGCGGGTTGGTAAAAGTTTCATGGTCCTAGCTATTAAACTTTTCGAGATATGCCCTGGACGATTCAAGTATGAAAACAACAAAGGGCAATAACTCAAAATATAGGCTAGGTAGAGTTAAAATTCTTGTGCACTGCACTCCTCCTTAGTGAGATCTATACACCCATGAAGTTTCATGATCCTAGCTATAATACTTTTAGAGATATACTCCGGACAAGATTCAAGTATGAAAAACAACAAAGGGCAATAACTCAAAAAATAAGCCAGGTAGAGTTATGGTTCTTGTGCACTGCACTCCCCCTTGGTGAGATCTATACACCCATGAAGTTTCATGATCCTAGCTATTATACTTTTAGAGATATACTCCGGACAAGATTCAAGTATGAAAAACAACAAAGGGCAATAACTCAAAAATATGATCAGCAGAGTTACAGTTCTTGTGCACTGCACTCCCCCTTGGTGAGATCTATACACCCATGAAGTTTCATGATCCTAGCTATTATACTTTTAGAGATATACTCCGGACAAGATTCAAGTATGAAAAACAACAAAGGGCAATAACTCAAAAAATAAGTCAGGTAGAGTTATGGTTCTTGTGCACTGCACTCCCCCTTGGTGAGATCTATACACCCATGAAGTTTCATGATCCTAGCTATTATACTTTTAGAGATATACTCCGGACAAGATTCAAGTATGAAAAACAACAAAGGGCAATAACTCAAAAAATAAGTTAGGTAGAGTTATGGTTCTTGTACACTGCACTCCCCCTTGGTGAGATCTATACACCCATGAAGTTTCATGATCCTGGCTATTATACTTTTAGAGATATACTCCGGACAAGATTCAAGTATGAAAAACAACAAAGGGCAATAACTCAAAAAATAAGCCAGGTAGAGTTATGGTTCTTGTACACTGCACTCCCCCTTAGTGAGATCTATACACCCATGAAATTTCATGATCCTAGCTATTATACTTTTAGAGATATACTCCGGACAAGATTCAAGTATGAAAAACAACAAAGGGCAATAACTCAAAAAATAAGCCAGGTAGAGTTATGGTTCTTATGCACTGCACTCCCCCTTTGTGAGATCTATACACCCATGAAGTTTCATGATCCTAGCTATTATACTTTTAGAGATATACTCCGGACAAGATTCAAGTTTGAAAAACAACAAAGGGCAATAACTCAAAAAATAAGCCAGGTAGAGTTATGGTTCTTGTGCACTGCACTCCGTAATGATGAGAAGAATATAACTGCCAAGTTTAAAGTCAATCGGACTTAAGGTGACAGAGTTATGCTCCGGACAAAGAAGTGGACGCCGCCGGACGCCCGGACGCCGGACATCACGGGTGATCCCATAATACGTCCCGTCTTCGACGGGCGTATAAAAATGTTTGATGTGTACATTAACATCACCTGGTTTAACTCTTTCCAAATTAACAATTTTAGAGTTTAGACTGTTCCAATTTGAAAGCTGCTTAACCCTTTTCCAAACAGCAAAAGTTTAGGGTTATCCACTTCAAAAACTGCCACAAAGGACAAAATGGAAGTTATTAAAGATAGAATTTGTGTAAAATATGGCATAGAAAATATTGAGACAAGAGGACCATGATGGTCCTAAATCGCTCACCTGAATCAAGATGACAAGAGTGATAATGGCAATTTTGTCAAATTCAAAGGCATGAAACTTATAAGGACTTTCTGTTTGGAAACAATTAAGAAATAATTTTGTTCCAATCGATCCTGTAAGGTTGGGTATGAATTAGCACAATTGTTGAGTTAGTTAATTTTCAACAATTATTTCATGATTTCGCAATATACAACATAGGGCTAATTTTCAAAGCATACTGATCTGTTAGAGATTGATCATTTATGATAGGCTCAATTAACAAGATTTTGTCTGTGATTGATAGAAAATAGTGAAAGATTACCATCTGATAAGCTAAAGCTAATCCCTTATTTGTTTACATAAGATAAACATGGGGCCAGCCTGAGAGCAACAGATAAGGGAAATAGAAAATTGGCCCAATGGTTTATTTTTAAAGAATTTTCTTATGATTTCTCTAAGTCTGATAAGCCCTTCCTCCTTGCCATGCCCACATTTTTTGACCAATGGAAAAATTTATGAACACATTTTGAAAAGAGTAACTCAAGGAACATTCCAGTAAAGTCTGGTTCAATTGGGCACAATGGTTGATTTTTAAAGAATTTTCTTATGATTTCTTTAAGTCTGATAAGCCCCTTCCTCCCTGCCACACCCACATTTTTTGACGAATCAAAAATCCACGAAAAAGTTTTGAGAAGGGTCACTCAAGGAACCTTCCAGCAAAGACTGCTTCAATTGGGCACAATGGTTGATTTTTAAAGAATTTTCTTATGATTTCTCCAAGTCTAATAAACCCCTTTCTCCCTGCCACAGTCACAGTTTTTTACAAATGAAAAAAACTGTGAACAAATTTTGAAAAGAGAGACTCAAAGAACATTCCTGCAAAGTCTGCTTAAAATTGGCCCATTGGTTGATTTTTAAAGAATTTTCTTATGATTTCTCCAAGTCTGATAAGCCCCTTTCTCCCTGCCAAGGCCACAATTTTTTACAAATAAAAAGATTTGTGGTCAAATTTTGAAAAGAATGACTCAAGGCACATTCCTGCAAGGTCTGGTTCAAATTGGCCCAAAGGTTGATTTTTAAAGAATTTTCTTATGATTTCTCTAAGTTTAATAAGCCCCTTTATCCCTGCCACGGCCATGTTTTTTTTTTTTCAAATGTAAAATTTCTGAACAAATTTTGAAAAGAATGACTTAAGGCACATTCCTGCCAAGTATGGTTCAAATTGGCCCAATGGTTGATTTTTAAAGAATTTTCTTCTGATTTCTCCAAGTCTGATAAGCCCCTTTTTCCCTGCCACGGCCACAATTTTTGACAAATGAAAAAAATTGTGAACAAATTTTGACAAGAATTACTCAAGGCACATTCCTGCAAAATATGGTTCAAATTGGCCCAATGGTTGATTTTTAAAGAATTTTCTTCTGATTTCTCCAAGTCTGATAAGCCCCTTTTTCCCTGCCACGGCCACAATTTTTGACAAATGAAAAAAATTGTGAACAAATTTTGACAAGAATGACTCAAGGCACATTCCTGCAAAGTATGGTTCAAATTGGCCCAATGGTTGATTTTTAAAGAATTTTCTAATGATTTCTCTAAGTCTAATAAGCCCCTTTATCCCTGCCACGGCCACATTTTTTGACAAATATAAAAATTTGTGAACAAATTTTGAAAAGAGTGACTCAAGGAATATTCCTGCCGAGTTTGGTTCAATTTGGCCCGATGGTTGATTTTTAAAGAATTTTCTTATGATTTCTAGTCTGATAAGCCCCTTTCTGCCTGCCACGCCCACATTTTTTGACAAATCAAAAATTCACGAACAAGTTTTGAAAAGTATCACACAAGGAACATTCCTGCGAAGTTTGGTCAAAATTGGCCCAATGGTTTAGGAGGAAAAGATGTTGAAAGAAATTGTGAACGGACGGACAGATGGACGGACAGATGGACGGACGGACGGACGACGGACAAAAAGCGACCACAATAGCTCACCTTGAGCACTTCGTGCTCAGGTGAGCTAACAAAAGGAGAAACTGCTGGTTATCAGCAGTTTCTTCTTTTGTTTCAATTTTTTCCCAAGCCTTTTCTAGTATGGACGTCAAAACCAGGTTTTGTTTGGGAAAGGGTTAAGACAACAAAGTTAATGTCGTAAAATAAAATTAAAGAAAACAATGTGGTAAGAATGTAAATTTCTTCACTCAAAATTATATGGACCTTTTTGGCCTATGTGCTGAAGGTCAAACACAGAACTTTAAAGGAACCTCTTCGGAAAAAAGTCCCAATGGCTTATGGCCTGGTAAACAAAATCATCAATGCAGAGATGATGAATCATTATGGATTACACCTTTAGATACTGAAAATGTTATAGTCGACATACTTTATAGATGATAACCAAAACCGTTTGTTTATGACATACTAGGTTCCCCAGGTTCAATCAACCAATACAAGATAGCCATAACCCTTTCTCAAAGTTTTTGCATTTTACCACAATGTTTTCTACCCAGAGAGACCAAAGAATGTAACATTTCATTCACTTGAAATAGTATCTGCAAGATTTTTGAATTTTGATCAGCCTAATATTTTGCCATTTGGTAATGGGTTAACCCTTTCTCGTAGTCTTTTCTGTTTAGGAAAGTGTAAATCTCACCTTATAGGCGAGGATAACCAAATTTGTCTGTTTGGTGTTTGTTTGTTGATGACGTAGGTTCCCCAGGATTTGTCAATGGCAACTGTTAATACTCCATTCTGTGAAGAAAAAGAAAAGTGAAACAAGTGATTTATCTTAATTTCTGCAACAAAAGTAAATTGACTTTCACTATTACCTCCAATATTGTCCATTTTCGACTTAAATTTTGCATTTTATCCCCAAAATCATTGTCCTTTACATCCATGCCCTAATTGCAATGGAGATAACTTTTACAGCAACTAATACACTGCAGAGCTCCAGATAACAGGGAGTGATGACTTTTTAAACTGCAACAATAATTCTGTTATTGTTCATCAAACCCTATATTGTGGGTAATCATTTGTATCGTCTCGACAAGACGATTCAAATGAGAACCCACAACATAGGATTTGAATTTGAAATAAAAAAGTTAGAAAGTCTTCACTCCCTCTTATCTGGAGCTCTGACACTGTAATAGTGGGGATGACTTTTTTGAACAACATGCTGAACTATTAAATTCTTGGTAGTGACTAATATCAAATCAGTAAGTTTGCATAATCTAGCCTGACTATTTGTCAGAGAAATGTAAAATTGGCTTTATGATTTATGTCATAGTTTGAAAGAGTTTAAGACATGTGAATGTTTCAAAGCAAAAACTTTCAATCAAATCCCATATAAAACTCTAACTGGGAGAGGAACTGAGATGTACTGTACAATTAAAACAAAAGAGTCTTAACAGTCAAAATTTGTTGGCCCATTGCAGTGGTGGATCCAGAGGGGGTTTGAACGAACCCCCCTCAGTAGCCTGATTATTTCATTTTCTCACAGAAATTCAGTCAAAATTGCATAAAACTAGGAAAACGAACCCCCTTCTGTATGTCCGAACCCCCCCCCCCCTTTAGAATGTCCAAACACCCTTCACAGAAATCCTGGATCCGCCGCTGCATTGAATAGGGTTACCATTAACAAGCCTTTACCTTTAATGTGAAGCTTTGTCTGAAATTACTTGTTGGATTTTTGTCACAAAGTCATGAAAACAAATCTTATCTTTAATTACACCCATTTTGTCATTTTTTTTACAGTTTTTGAAGTGGATCACCCTAAAATTTTGTTGAAAGGGTTAAGTTATAAGTCAAAGTATCACATGTAATGAAAGTTTACCTCAAAAGAGACATCATAGTCTGGATCTACATCCAAAGTTTCAGCAATATCTTCAAACATGTCAGACAGAGAAATCAAGGTCTCATTTGCTGCCTCTTCATACTCTCTAGTTATCCTATAAATTGGTGAGTTATAAGCCAAAACCACTTTAAAACTTTACCGAACAACAAGCAATTATAATAAATTTTCACATTTATGGTCTTTCAGTGTAGAAAACATCGTTTGAAATGAAGAAATTGCTTGTCACATTTCATCATTTCCCAAAATGTTTTCTAAATCCTTTATCCAGTGTGGCTTCAAAAAGAGTCAATGTGTGGGAATGGGTTAAAATTTCATTCATTTGTAAAAGTTTCAGCAATATTTTCAAACATGTGACATTGTCAGACAGAGAAATCAGGGTCTCATTTGCCGCACCTTCATACTCTCTAGTAATCCTGTAAGTAAATACATTGAGGGATTTTTAGCTACACCCTCCTAAACCAGGCCTGTCATAAACCCTAAGAGAGGGGTGGCAGATCCAGGTGGGGGGGGGGGGGCAAACCCCCTATGCAGCCTGATTTTTTCAAGCAGAAATTCAGTCAAACTTCAGATATACTAGGAAAATGAACCACATACATTGAGTATTTGTATTTTCGTACACCCCCCCCCCCCCCCCCCCCCTTCACAGAAACCCTGGATCCACATTAGAGTGGCAGTGAATCAAACCAGTGATACCTGTGATAAGACACAACGCATGACACCAAGTCTACCCCTACACCTTTTCAGCGGCGGGCCGGCGGATCCAGGATTTCTGTGAATACAATTGTGAATTTCTGCATGAAAATGAAATAATCTTGTTACAGAGGGGGGTTCGTTTGAAATCCCTGACCCTCTCTGGATCCACCACTGCTTTTACAGTAGGGCCTATAATAGATGAAGCTTTTGAAAATATTTAGAAAAAAGAAGACAATGTTGAAATTCGAAATGAACATTCTTTATAAACATTATGGCCATGCCGTACAAAGCAAAAATTTTAAACAGTCTGAATTTTTGTTATTTAGAAATGAGGTAAGGTTGAATGTCATTAGAAAACTATACCTTGATTCTTCACTGTCATCTGTTGAAAAACTCCTCGCTTGTGAATTGTGAGTTTGAAAAGAATTTGGCAATAACTTTGGCTCCTGAATGAATTTGAAGCTCTGACAGCACTTCTGGAATATAAGGATCGATAAACAATAAACAGGGACATGAGTCTAGTTACATAAGTGATTATACCCGCAATCAGAGACCATACACTACAAGCGAGCTGCGAGACAACCTGAGCCAAAGAGGCCGCGGATTGAGGAGTATTGAAACTCCTAAATAGTTCTCAGAACAACAAACACTTTTGACAGGAGCGGATATTCTTAACCCATTACCACACAGTTTCTCTTTTTGACTCCCTACAAGATAATGGCTTTGGAAAAAATTGTGGAAAATGAAGAAATTGCTTGTGACAAGCAATTTCTTCATTTCCCACAATATTTTCTAATTTCTACGCAGAGACCAAGAAATGTAAAAATTTCATTCAGTTTAAATTGTAGTCTGCAACATCTTTGAATTTGGAACAGTTTACAATTTTGCCGTTTGGTAATGAGTAAAACAGATACGGTGTCGCGAAATCCCATTACAAATACGAATTGCTGCCGTGATGTGGTCAGAAAGTGACTATTTACCTCACGTGCACTTATGCTGTACCTAGATCTGTATGAAATAATCTTTGACCACGACAGAACACGACCAAGATGCCTAAATTTCGCTGTTTTGATCAAGTTGTTCATTTTTATCAGTAAACAGGAAGTGAAACTTACTGGTACCCGGCTCGGTGGAAATGATTCCCGGCTTGGAAATGAAAGTTCTGAAGGCACTGTAAAACTGTCAACTGATAGGCCTGTCTGGGCAATTCATATTTCAAAATCGTTTTGGTAATGACTATGTCAACCAGTTAGATCTTCAAAGTGTTTTTTTAATCCTTGTTGTGAATTAAAATGCAATAAATTCAAGAACATTTGAAGAGTAAAAACATCTTTTTAGCTCGACTTTTCGAAAAAAAAATGAGAGCTTATACTGTCACCCGGGCGTCGGCGTTGGCGTTGGCGTCGGCGTTGGCGTTGCAACCAAGGTTAAAGTTTTTTCAAACATCAATAACTTCCATACTATCAAAGGGATTCAACCCAAACTTGGTATACTTATTCACCATCACACCCTCTACCTTACTATTAGGGCCCATGACCCTGGGACCACTCTATTTGGAGTTATGCCCCCTTTATACTAAGCAACTTAGAAAGTCGAGCGCGCTGTCTTCGGACAGGTCTTGTTTGTTCTTACAGGGGTTCGATTCTGCATGCAATAGGCCTAGGCCTATTTAACCCTTTCCCAAACAAGACCTACTTTTGACCTCCTTATTAGAAAAGGCTTGTGAAAACATTGAGACAAAACAAGAAACTGCTGATAACCAGCAGTTTCTCCTTTTGTCTCAATATTTTCTAAGCTATATAGGGGAGACCGGGGCAAAGTGTTACACTGGGCAAAGTGGTAAATTTAAATTTCAGCTCAATTATGTTTTTTGCAACGATAATTCCACTTAGTATTGAATTCTGTGCATATTTTCTACATTATCTGATTTTTATGGCTAGCCTGTTCTTAAGGGGGTTCTAAAATCGCGAAAATTACTTTTTGGGGCCAAAAAGTAAATTTTCTAATATTCTTAAAAATTAGTTTATCTAATGCCCATGACAAGATTAATTTTGATAATTGTGGTTAAAGTTTAGAGTCATCACTAATTATTAATTTGATATGCTAGCGTTTTCAAAAAATACACGCGGTTTCGACTTTTGGCCTTATTTTCAACATGACTGTATGTTGGGGCAAAGTGTTACATTACATGCGGGGCAAAGTGTTACGCTCTACTTTTTGGTAAAATTTGGCGAGTAATGATAAAACACTAAATTCTCCGTATTTCATAACATATTTTCATTCTTGAACACTTTTAGGCAAAAAGTAAAGACCAGATTTCGTAAATGGCTGATATTTTGGCGTAACAACAAATAGAAAGATTTGATTGTAAAAATTAGAAAATTGGACGCTTTTCTGCAATACTGCTCGGTTGTATTTATTTCCTCTTTATCTCAGATTTTTGTCCCCGCCATTAACTTAAGTGTCAATGAAATTAAAATATTAAGTGATTACCGTAGAAAGAAAAAAATCATTTTGTAACACTTTGCCCCTGGTACTGTAACACTTTGCCCCGTGCTCGGGGCAAAGTGTTACATTTTTTCACAATTTTTGTTTTCTCTATAACATATCCATAAATTAGCAAATTATGCTGCAAAAAACTTATATTTAATCAGAATTTTATGCATTTTCAGATTTTATGGTTTTTACGACTTTAAGGTAAATAATGTAGTCAAAATTTTGAAAAGTCTAAAAAATGTAACACTTTGCCCCGGTCTCCCCTATTGTAGGCATATAGGCGAGAACGGGGCAAAGTGTTACACGGGGCAAATTTGATTTATAATTTTTCAGCTCATTCATGTTTTCTGCCACGATAACTCCACTAAGTAATTAATACTAAGCGGATTTTCTACATTATCTGATTTTTGTGGCTAGCATGGTCTTTAGGGGAGCTCTAAAATCGCGAAATTTACTTTTTGGGGTCAAAAAGTAAATTTTCCAATATTTTCAAAAATGGGTTTATCTAATGCTCATGACAAATTATTTTTATAATTTTGTGGTCATAGTTTAGAGTCATCACTTATTATTAATTTGATATGCGAGCTATTTCAAAAATTGCAATCGGTTTTCACTTGTTGCCATATTTTCAACATGACTATATGTTGGGGGCAAAGTGTTACATCATATGCGGGGCAAAGTGTTACACTCTATTTTTTGTGTGTTTTGCTTTTAAAAGAAGATACATTTTGGGTAATACTGTGGCGAGTAATGATAAAACACTTAATCATCAGTATTTCATGACATATTTTTATTCTATGAACACTTTTAGACAAAAGAAATGAAATCTGGCTGAGTCACCCTCGGATGAGGTGTTTTCTTTTCAAGATTGTAAAAATAGAAAATTGGCAGCTTATTTCTGCAATACTGATCAGTTTTATTTACTTCCTTTTTACCTCAGATTTAAGTCCCCGCCGTTAACTTAAGTGTCAATGAAATTAAGATAATAAGTGATTATCGTAGAAAGAAAAAAATGATTTTTTAACACTTTGCCCCGGGCACTGTAACACTTTGCCCCGTGCCCGGGGCAAAGTGTTACATTCTCAGATTTTTTTGTTTCCTTCCTAACATATCAATGAATTAGCAAATTATGTTGCAAAAAACTTATATTTGGTCAGAATTTTATACATTTTTAGATTTTATGGTTTACACGACATTAAGGTATATAATATTGTCAAAATTTTGAAAAGTCGAAAATATGTAACACTTTGCCCCGGTCTCCCCTACATAGGCCTACCTACACCAATCCTTTCTTTTTTTACTTCAAAATTGTCGTCTGCAACACCTTTCGAATTGGAAAAGTCCAAAATTATGTCGTTTGGGAAAACATCAAGAAAGGCAGACGTTGCCTACATAGATGTCTACAGTGGTAAGAAATGGTAAGGGAAAGGATTAAAACGTACATAGCCAGGCCATAAGAATAGAAAAGAATGTTCTTTTTATAAGGTGAAGGGTATCGGATCAATCATTAGGCTACTTTTCTTGAAATTTGAGGTAGGCCTAGGCATAATATTTACATCGAATTTGTTTTGTGTGATAGCACGTAGGCCTAGATCTAGTTCTAAAGTCTCCATCCACTAGGCTAATAATCAATTACGCTTCGGCTAAAACTTATTTGACGTTTAAATGTTTCCGTCCATAATTCATATGAATTTGCACCAGAGTAGGCCAAGCAATCAACATTTTCTTCTTTTGCATCGGTGTGTTTCTGTACTTTTTATATTAGGGAGACCAAAAGCTAGCCTTGTCTTGTTTTGCACAACACATGCAACTTCTATCAAGATTTGTATGAATAGCTGTTGGTTATGACTTAAATAGGCTATCTTTATTCAAATAAAGACTTACATTCTTTTTGTGCGATATTGAGATCTGAAATTATGCTCGCAGTCAGTAGCAGAAGCCAATCATTTTGCCATTTGCAAACAATCCTGAAATTTGTCGATCCTGTAGATGTGATTTTTTTGTTAGGCCAGAAATTTTTGACAGAAAAGAAGAAAATGAAATGCTGGTATAACCAGTAAATTCTTTCTTTTCTTCCCCGATTTCTATGTTTTAACTTTTATAATTTCTCCTCTTAGTGACAATTTACTTCATTTTAATCGGCAGGGACGTAGCTACCTTTACGTATATACGCACGTGCGTACAAAATGACACCGCAAGTAGGGCCTATGGGTACGGCGCGAACATTTCCAGTCAATTTCTGTCAGAAATGAACGACAATTAAAGATACGAGATATCTTATACGAGATTACGTAATAATGTGGAGTATCTAAAAAGGTCCAGTTACGCTAAGGACTGTTTGTGAATGGTCTTGTTTTTTTTCTTCGTGGTTAGGAAAAGGTTAATGATGATGATCAACGACACCCGTTACCGGTCCAGCTCTCATGCTGTTTCTGTATGTAGAATAGAAAAGAGTAATTGTAGACCTCCACGGCAACAAATGATTCAGGGTCGCAGTATAAAAAATGAGTTCCGGTCAAAATTGATTTCCAACTTTTCTTGCAATGATTCTGTGTCTGTAGAATAGACAGATGCATGAAGTGTGGTTATAGGCACTAGCACACTATCATTGCATTGCTAGGGAGTGTTTTAATAAATCTTGTAAGGACCTTTATTGTCCAGTTTTTGTCCTGTCGTGACCTTTTATTGGGGAATGTCAAATGCAGAACTTTTCCAGTAGTGATGTAAAATTATTTCTTGGTAGTAATTTAAAGGTCGGGGAATTGTCTATCAGTCAGACTACGTACAATGTCCACAAAACTTCTGAGAGAAGCCACGTGCCATCATTTTAATGGGTCTAGTTTGATATACACTGAATATTATTAGGATCCATTTCCTTTAAGAGTGGCACCTGGCCAGTTGTCTTTGCGTGAATTTTATCGACGATTTAGGTTCTAATAATCCATTTTCTTTGTACGAAATTGGAGGCCTGAAACGTTTTCAGTTAGGCTACATGGTCCAAGGGAATTTTTAAAGATGAGCTGTGCACTAAAGTTGATCATATGTAGGCCCCTAGACTAGCCCGTAGTAGGCCCCCTACTCTTTATTTAACCCTTTCCCAAACAAGACCTGGTTTTGACGCTCCTAATAGGAAAGGTTTGGGAAACATTGAAACAAAAGAAGAAACTGCTGATAACCAGCAGTTTCTCCTTTTGTCTAAATATTTTCTATGTAATATTTTACGCAAATTCTATCTTTAATAACTTCCATTTTGTCATTTGTGGCATTTTTTGAAGTGGATCGCCCTAAAAATTTGTCGTTTGGGAAAGGGTTAATTAACAGAGCAGAGGAATGACACTATTCCTGTGATTCTGGTTCCGATATCGGGAGCGTAGGCGGAGATAGTATTCCGTAGTCCACGGCATATTTCTAGACTTGTTTATTTATCGGAAAACATCAGTCTTTACACATCGCATGCGGATTTACACAGGGTGAGTTCATACAACGTTTTTTTTTTCCATTCCCAAACGACAAAATCTTGAGCTTGTCCATTTTGAAAGGTTTTACAGACGACAAAATCAATGATGTTAAAAAGAATATAACATGTGCATAGTAGACTCTAGCACTAATATAAAATAATGAAAGAAATAGAAAAAAAGCTGTATAATTGGGCCTACTAGGTTTAACCGTAGTCCGTTTCTCATATGACAATGTTTTTACTAGATCTATTCCAAATTGACAGCCCTTCTAGACGACAAATAAGTGTTATTTATGTGCGAAATTGGGATATAACAGAAAAGTCTAGCATGTTGTTTATTGAAAGAAAATGATATACATAACAGGAGTCTATCTAGATCTAGATCTATCATCATTTAGAATGTCAGATTCAGCTTTCAATACTTTTTCTTCTAATGTTTTTCTGTGCCCTTTTATTTGTCTATAAATTTCAAAGTCAGGGCTTGGTTTGGAAATTAGGGGCTTTAAGGTAGGCCTACATTCGTCATTCGTCTGTTTTGGATAAGTAGGTTGGGTACCAACTGTACCATGCCTATAAAGTTCCGCGTAACGACAAAATGTTGCTTTCATTTGTCTAACAAAACATTTTATTAACTTAAGATCTAGATCAATATCACTGTTGCTATTAGTTTGTAAAAGTATAGCTTAATACTAGCCTTAACATGAACATTGTGTTATTAACTTATTACATCTATATCATATTATAATTACGGGCAGTGGTTATTCTAAAAGTGTCTCCATCGGAATTCTTTTAGCGATCATAAGTGCTATTTTCCCCACTTCAAATGTCATTGTCCCAATTTTTAAACCCTTTCTCAAACGAATGCATTCGATAAGTACCAATAGGGAACGATTTTATCCAGTTCACTGTGACGCAATTTCGGACAAACAAAATAGTATTTCGTAGATGTTGTTATAAAATCTCGTAACTACGGCTTGAACCAAGCCGTATTTACTAGATTTTATAACAACACCGACGGTTTATCAAAACATAATGGCAACCAAAGTCTATTCTTAGCTTAAAATTCATTGCTATTCATCTTGAAAGAAGCTGCAGACGACAAAACGTTTGATATCAAAAGTTGAGAAAAAATCAATGCCAAAGAAAAGAAAGCATGAAGAGAAAGGGAAAGCTTTTTTGCTCTCTCAATGTTTCACCAAGCATATTTCTACTGGCACTGGAGGTGTCCAAAACCAGGTCTTGTTTGAAGTTTTCTTTGAAAACGTTATCTCGTGCGCTGTCAAAGTTTGAGAGACCAATGACCTTTGATAATCTTTCCCCAGACCACGAAATTTCAACCGATTCCAAACTGAAGGGTCGCATAAATAAAATATAGTTCTAAATGGGGTTACAACAAGTCATGAAAGCACCACCTGATGATTCGGTAGGCCTACCATCATAAACATTGGGGAAAAGGAGAAAATGCTGAATTTCAGTATTTTATTTTCCTTCTAGGTTTTCTCTGTTAAACATCAGTCATTGTTTTTAAAAGGTTAACCAGCAATTAAGGTATAAAGTGCCTAATTAAAAACACCACTTTCTAGCCATACGAAATGTATCAAATTACAGACACTTGTAAATACAGTTCACATAAGTTGATTCACCGTGCCAGATTTCAAGATTATGCTTCAAGAAGAAAATAATTTACAAATATCATTTTACTCTATATTCATATGCAAGGGAGGTAATTTTGAACATTTTTGTCGAATATTTCCATAAATATGCATTAATTCAAAATTCTAAACCGTACAAAATGCTTATGTTTGTATTTGGAATGGAAATGTAACACAGTTTAGGAATTACTGGCACTTTTCAAATTTCGCCGCTGGCTTTTTGGTGCTAATTATGCCCTTCTTACCTTAAGGTCATGATCATGTTATTTAACGCTGTTTTTCAACAAAAAACATCGTAACTGCGTCTTAAAATAAGCTGCAGTTACGAGTTGTTTTTTTTTGTTGAAAAACGACATTATTTGTATAGCATGACCTTGATTTACACCGACAAAAACTTGACCCGTTGACAGACAGAATCAACCCTTTCACAAGCAATTCATTGTTTTGACAGCCTCGATGAAAGAGTTAACCTTTTTATCTAGGAAACAATAATACCATCGCCATTTTGAGATTCTTAAAACATCGACTTTTTTCGAGCGGCATCGTTGCGTATCAGAACCTATTAGGGCACGATCGAAAATATTCGGCGGTGGATTTCTCCAACCGCCGAATGTTTTCGATCGCGCCCGAATAATTCCGACGTCGTGCGAATCTCATTAGGGGTGGACTACCTCAATAGAAAATGGCGATTACACAATGCAAAACATTCTCTTCTCCTTTTCCTGTAATGTTTCCTTTACAATGTATCTCTACATTATATTTTACTTCATCGTAGAATTGATTCTGTTAAGTTCGAAAGGGACTAAAACAACCAGTAAATGTATCTATTAGTTTGCGGCACAGAACCGACCAGCAGCCTGCACATATCCATAAAGTCCGACCTTGTTCTACGATGAGTGCACGTGTACTACTGAAGGTCATCTTGCTTAAATTAATTATATAGTGCTTTTAACCCTTTCTCAAAAACGACACAATTTTAGAGTGGTTTAATTTGAAAGCTGCTGCAGACAACAAAATTGCTATCGGATAAGAAAGAATATGGTGTACAATATAGCACAGAAAATATGGAGACAAGAGGAGAAACTGTTGTTTATCAGCATTTTCTTCTTTTGTTTCTATTAAGGAAGCGAAAACCAGATCTTGTTTGGAAAAGGATCAATCAACGAAATCTAGTCGAAAATGCATATTATTGCATCTTTTATGCACAGACTGCTTATCTTGCGTCAATATCTGTGATTACATCGAAAAGAAGGATTAATCCTATCCTAAACGAAACTTGTTTTGTGTCACTAATAGTAGGAAATTTTGGAAAATAATTGAGAAAAAATAACAAATGCTAACAATCAGCATTTTCTTCATTTGACTCGGTATTTATGGGCTATTAAAGTCCACAAATCCGTTCTTTATCATCAACTTCACTTATGACGCCTGCGCACAACAGTTTTAAAACAGAGACTAATTTCGTGCTAATTATAGACTGATTTTAACCTGTGCAGATTGATACATGTAGAATGATAGATCGTCAGCGTTATCATAGAATATCGCTACTACATTATAAACCAAGCTGTAGTTACGAGGTTTTAGAATTACATCGACAAAGTACTTTTGTTTGTCTGAAATTACGTTATGGATTATTTTATAAAAATCTATCTCTATTGGGAAAAGTCAAGCAAATTATCATACGGTCGCTTTTCAACGAAAACCTAGTAACTGCAGCTTGTTTTAAGCTGCAGTTACGAGGTTTTCTTTGCAAAGCAGCGATATGTGAAAGGGTTAGCCTAATTCATTATCATTCGTTGTAGCTTTACACAGATTTACACAGTTTGTCAGGACAAGTGGCTGAATCAAGGAGGGTTTTAAACACGGACAATTACAATGGCCGGGATACCACCAGCGATCAAAAATCCAGAAGTGAAATTTACACAGGTTAGATGTTTGTTTCACATTATATTTGACAATATGTTTATTTGTTTTTGACTTTTTATATACCAACTTGGTTGCATTTCAACAAAAACCTCGTAACTGCAGCTTTGAACAAGCTGCAGTTACGAAGTTTTCGTTGAAAAGTGACGATTTAATACTGCTGTTATATAATTCTAAACCTTTCCCAAAATTGTTTTAAGCTGCAGATACGAGGTTTTTGTTGAAAAGCAGTGACACATTTTTGACATTATGTTAATTTCTTCTTGACTTTTTCTTTTGTGAATTCAGATCTTATATGCCGCTGTTATATAACTCTTAACCTTTCCCAAAATGGCAAATCTCCACAAAAGGTCCACTTTGAAACTCAAAGCTATTGCAGACGACATTGTGGTTATTCATAAAAATGTAAGATTTGTGTATTAAGCCCGTAATATGTTGAGGAAAAGGGAGCCAGCATTTTCTTCTTCCGTACACTTCTAAAAGAGCTTATCTGGAAAAGAGTTATTGTTTTTTCCATAGCCCATAGATACTATTTATGTAAATTTGAACCGGTGAAAAATTTTCTCAAATAGGAAAGGTTAAATATGTGTGGAGCGATATGTTTGAATTTCAACCGAGGTCAAATTTCTAACATTATTGATTTAAATTTGCTACTATATATCACTTGTTAAATTCCAAATTCCAAGAGAAAATGGGAAAGAGAAATTAAAAAACAACAACAACCGCAAACCAATTTTCCACGAAAAATTTCATTCGTATGCGCTCAAATACTGTGCGGTTGTTAATTAATACAATAAACGTTTATCAAAATGTTACACTTTATATTGTACACCTTATTCTAAGTTAGATTCACATGTCGACCTCATTACGGGTCTTGACCTTTTAACATGCTAAAAGTACACACCTGGCAGCCAGTGGCAGGTGTTATCATCATTCAAAGTCACTTTTGATAGGCTACAATAGTTCTCATTAGGTCAAAACAACGGGTGGGTGGGGTTGATGAATATGTTTCGAACTATAGGTCCCTATACACATGTAAATGACCTGGCAGAGCAACTCTAGCTTATAGCTAGAGTTGCTCTGCCAGGTCATTTATCGAGACATATAGTATGGGATGACCAACCTTTAATATGTAACTCTGAAAATGGTCTAGAATTTAGAACAACAGATAAGAGGGGACAAATTAATGCACTCTACATGTAATTTGGTTATTTCAAATCCATCCATTCAGTTGTGGACATTCATTTTAATTATCACCAGATTCCAATGAATACTCTTAACACAAGGGTTGGTTAATGTTGTAAGATATTTTGTATCTATAATAGTCATGGCGCTCCCATCATTAGCTCTTAGGAAAAAAAAGTATTGTATCAATATTTCAACGCGCACAACTACATGTCCACCCAGGACAGATAAAAAAAACCCACATCATCTGTATCTCTTACAATAATTCAACTGGGAAGAAACAGAAAATCATTTCAGCTCTCACTTTATCAAGCAAACCTTTAGTTTATGGGGCATTATATAGCATTTAAAAGTTACATGATATACCGAAAAATGCAGTTATATTTTACGGAGTGTGCGCAGGGAAATCATTTTGAATACCCATAATGTGGCCATTTTGAGATTCATAAAACATGGGATTTTTTCGAGCGACGTTGATACGTATATATGTCGCCAAGCCCAGACGGCTCCGTTTGTGACATACACGTTTAACAACTCAGGCAAGGATTTCTGTCCGTTATGGTTCGAATCCCAGCTTGGCTAAATTTCTCCCTGAGGTCATATTTGAGACGGGATCTTGAAAAGGGTTCGTGTGGCATTTTTTCCAGATCAGACTATGCATGCGCACAGTCTGATCAAGATCCATGTTGTTCACCAATAGCTTCCTTATGACTCGAAGCAATTGTAGAGAACATTTTATTTTTGGTTAATCCCGAATAGACTTTGCATTGGAACATGATGGTCGTGAAAAAATGTCGTAACTTTTGAGAAAGTGTCAAGTTAATCAGGGCATGTTATTCAGTTTCGCTCAAAATCGAAGAATGCATATCTGAACACATTATATCGCGCAAATATGCATTTTATGAGCCATTATTTAATATAAAATAAGTTATTTTGAGAGGTGTGCGACGAAAGCATCGTAAAACGGATCGTTTAACCCTTTCCTAAGCGGTATAATTGTAATCCCCGTCCAAATTGAAAGATGACCATGCAGATGACAGTATAAATACTACAAAAATAAACATAATGTTTATTTTTAGCACGGTCAATTTTGAGGGAAATGGGGAAAATGCTGATCATCAGCATTTTGTCCATTTCCCTC
The DNA here is from genome assembly GCA_963680895.1 of Fragum sueziense. NCBI lineage: Eukaryota > Metazoa > Mollusca > Bivalvia > Cardiida > Cardiidae > Fragum > Fragum sueziense. Next base: position 59,436,831 of record OY804598.1, on the reverse strand, counting down.
AAAATTGCATTTCGTTAGCCTTCTAGTAAAGGACATCAAAACCAGGGCTTGTTTGGGAAAGGGTTAATTTTGATTTACGATATTTGTCGGATTGATGACAAAATGCCAAACATGCAAAGATAACCGAATTTCAGTACAGTAGAGTGGTTTCATAAGTCATTCATCTTTTAGCTTCAAGAGAAAATCGGAGCATCAATCTAGCCTAAATTCGTGCCATGTATAGTCCCCGCTAGATTTATTGGTTCCAACCAAAATATAGACTATACCCAATTTATAATTATGCATCTATGTGTCTCAAAAATCAAAGCACGCAACGATAGAAAAAAATCCTTCAGATATTTTTTCGTCAATTTCCCTTGATCTGATACCAGACTTTCAGTGCAAAGAATGTGATTTAATGACAACACAATTTTAGTCCTAACCAAATCGAAATAAATTGCGGAAGAATTTAATGGGGAAGTTTTGTAACTCTAATTCAATAGGGAGGATGTCATCGAAATATTTGAGAAATGGTTACACGCAATTCTGCTGTTATGCAAGCCTTTCATTTACTTAATGGTTATGTGCATGAGAATAAACTTATCTTATTGGCATCTGCACAATCAGTTACTCAAGGATGATTATTTATTTGATGGGACAAAGTTGGAAAGAGAAATTACATGGGCGGATCTAGAGGGGGGGTCGGGGGGGGGGGGGGGTCCGGACCACCTGGCATTGGCCAAAAATTGAATTTTGACTATATAAATTTAGCGCAACGTTACATATTTACTACATTTTAAGCCATAATTTGCCCCCCCCCCCCCCCTGGAAAAAAAATTGGCCTTGGACCCCCCCCCCCCCCGGAAAAAAATCCTGGATCCGCCCTTGAATTATATAAGGAGTGCAAGAAGAAATAGCTGCTTTTCTTTTAAAAAAATCGTAACTACAGCTGTAATTAAGGAAGTCCATCCCTAATAATCTTGACGCGACGTCAAAAGTATTCGGACGACATCGTAAACATTCGGCGATGGAACGTTCCACCGCCGAATGTTTACGACGACGCTCGAATTGGCTCGGATACGCAACGTTTAATTCAAAATTTTCATTAAAAGAATTGAATTGAATTGTTAACGACGTCACGCGAAAAATTCCAACGTCACGTGAATGCCATTAGGGTTTGACTACCTTAAACAAGGTTTATGAAGAAAATCGAAGAAATAGAACTTCCTGGTGAAAAATATTCACACATATAGCAGCGTGTCACTTGTTCATGCGTTGTGGAAAACAAAGAAATTGCTTGTAACAAGCACTTTCTGCATTTTACCCAATATTTTAAATGCCTTGTTTGTGAAAGGGTTAGCTTGAAGAAATGAATTTGTTAATGAAAACAGGTGTAATACAAGGTCGACTGACAGTCAAAAGGTGAATCTTGTCAAACTAAATCGCGTTGCTAGGCAACTATTTATACAAAAACCAACACGAGATATACACAAATTTCTTTGTTTTGCTGACCCTTATCATTATTAAAGAAAAAAAGATGCCGTATAAATTTTGAATATCCACATTCTGACCATTTACATCTGATGGGGAATCTGGGAAAAGGGGCCTTACAGCAGGTGAGGATCTAGATGGATCTAGATCAGTCTGTTCATACGCACAGTCTGATCCATAACATGCTGTGTTTTGATAGTTGACCCATAGTTACATTGTATAGCAGACGAGAATTGACCTGGCAGAGCATTCCATTCGATTAGCATAGGCTGCTCTGCCAGGTCATTAATCGTGAGATATACCAACTGCAAGAGAACAGTGTGGATTTTTGCAGACTTCACGTAAGCACAGACTGATATTGAAATAATGATGGTCTCAGAAACTGTAGGGCTCATTAACCAGATCCTTGCGCACATTCTTCTTAACAAAACTGCCACAAATGACAAAGTGGAAGTCGTTAAAGATAGAATCTGTGTAAAAAAGGGCATAGAAAATATTGAGACAAAAGGAGAAACTGCTGGTTATCAGCAGTTTCTTCTTTTGTTTCAATGTTTTCTCAAGCCTTTTCTATTAGGGACGTCATAACCAGGTCTTGTTTGGGAAAGGGTTAAAGAAACTATTTGAAACGGAATAATCATGGAAAAGGAGACATACTCGTACTCCCATGTCTTTTCTCTTAGGGACATTATGCCTAAGCTGAGGTCTTGTTTGGGAAAGGGTTTATATACTCTTCCTATAATTTTCTTTTTAAGTTGTTTATAAACAATGAGTTTGTAAATGCGTCCTCTGGTAGAACTTTTCCTACAATAAATCCAGCAACAGCCGAGAAAATCAGAGATGTTCAGGAAGATCGAGACGATTCAAATGAGTACCCACAACATAGGTCGTAAGATTGTAACCCTTTCCCAAACAAGACCTGCTTTTGACGTCCTTAGATGAAATGCTTGGGAAAACATTGAGGCAAAAGAAGAAAGTGGCTGATAACCAGCACTTTCTCCTTTTGTCTCAATATTTTCAGAACTATTTGTACATAAATCCTTTCTTTGGCAGCATTCATTTTGCTGACTGCAGCAGCTTTCAATTTGTACCACATTGTCGTTTGGAAAAGGGTAAAGATAAAGTCTAATATTTTTTGTTTTTCAGTTGTTTATCAACAACGAGTTTGTAAATGCCTCCTCTGGTAGAACTTTTCCTACAACAAATCCAGCAACAGCCGAGAAAATCAGAGATGTTCAGGAGGGATGAGACGATTCCAATTATGAGTACCCTCAACATAGGTCACATGTCAATAAGAAATGTCATTATCTGTAGCTCTGTCTGATATTTTTGTTTTTCAGTTGTTTATTAACAACGAGTTTGTAAATGCCTCCTCTGGAAGAACTTTTCCCACAATAAATCCAGCAACAGCCGAGAAAATTATAGATGTCCAAGAGGGACCAGACGATTCCAATGATTACCCACAACATAGTTCACGTTTCATTAAGAAATGTCATTATGTGTAACCCTATATAATACTTTAATTTTTCAGTTGTTTATAAACAATGAGTTTGTAAATGCATCGTCTGGAAGAACTTTTCCCACAATAAATCCAGCAACTGCCGAGAAAATCATAGATGTCCAGGAGGGAGATAAGGTAAATAAGAGGTGACATAGGGTATAGCTCACGATAAATGACCTGGCAGAGCAGCTCTAGCTAATAGCTAACGATGATCTGCCAGGTCATTTATCGAGATCTATAGGCCCTACTCTGTTTCCATCGTTCATTGTTTAGCCTACTAAATATTTCGTTTTACTGCGAAACAATCAAGTGATTTGAGCGATAAAGTCTAGTAATAAGTGTTTACAGAGGACAGAGCGCTCCATTATTTTTAACCCTCTCCCAAACGACAGAATTTAGTCTTTCGTAAATAAAAAGCTGCTGCAGACGACCCAATTGATGCTGATAACTACTCGAAAAACATTTAGATAGAATATAGCATTTTCATCTTTTGTCGTAATGATTTCCTATGGAATATTACTAGTGGCGCTAAAACAAAGATCTTGTTTGGAAAAGGGTCAAATGAATTTATAAAGGGGATGGGAAAGGGCAATGTTTAGGTTAAAACATCGTAAGATTTATGGAAGTTGGTAAATAACCTAACTACGGCTGGGTTGTTATCTCATGGACATATAGGCCTACTAAGTTTCAAAGCAATAGCCCTTTCGTTGTAGACGCAGAGATAAAGAAATATGTACACTCGTGCGTATGTCATTGTTGTGATGTTTGAATCACAAGTGATCTGGAATTCATTAATGATGTATGGGTTTTCCTTTTGGGCTTTCCCTTTATACCAAAGTCAAGGAAGACGACGGTCAAACAGAGAAGAGGGGTAATGATTTCCTAACATTTTAATTCCAATGAATACCCATATCATAGGTTTGATGAACATTGCACATATTGCATTTTGGATAGATAAGGTTTGATGTTTGAATCTTTTTCAGGCCGATATCGACAAAGCTGTGGCAGCAGCGAGAGCAGCATTTGCTCGAAACTCACCATGGAGGAAAATGGACGCGAGTAAGAGAGGCATGCTCCTCTTTAAACTGGCGGATCTGATGGAAGCAAACAAAGCGTATCTCGCTGTACGTATATTTTTACGGGGGGGGGGGGGGGGTTAGCCCTTTTCAAGCTTATCCTGTAATATAGTGGTGTTTAGTCAGGCGACATAGACAAAGATCAGCCTACAAATGCATGCAAACCGATCTTGGTCTACCACACCGGCTTATCTTAGCAATGTATCAACGGGAGTAAACGAGGCATGCCACTAGCAGATCTTTTGGAAAACAAAGCTTATCTCACTGTACGTATAGAATAGTACTTTTTCTCCTTGCTTGCTTTATTTCTTTTTTTTGCGGGGGGGTGTCATACTTTTGATATTATTTAATACATCGGTTCGGATTTGGCGTCATAGACAAAGAGCGGGCCACATTTACATACATCCTGGCCCCGGTTTCTCGAAAAAACTTAAGTACGTTCTCATGCTCAAATCTGAGCACCGTGCTCAAATCGCACGAAATCCACGTGAACTTCAATCGAATATCCTCCAACGTTGGAGAGTATCCCTTTGAAGTTGAGCATGTTCTCATGAGAATATACTTAAGTTTTTTCGAGAAACCGGGGCCTGATGTTGGTCTAAACTACCTGGGTGTCTCACCGTGGCGTATTTAGGTTAGGGATTATGATACAAACGTGTTCTTACATAGATTGCCTTGTTCGTTATCGTGCTGATAAATATTGTCCCGATTATCAACCACTTCTTTATCATTTTAACCCTTTTTCATATGATAAACTAAAGAATGGTCGAATTTTTAGCTCACCTGAGCACGAAGTGCTCAAGGTGAGCTATTGTGGTCGCTTTTCGTCCGTCGGCGTCCGTCTGTCCGTCTGTCCGTCCGTCTGTCCGTCCGTCTGTCCGTCCGTCTGTCCACATTTTGGTGTTACCACTCTAGCACCCACAAATATTGACCAATCTTAACCAAACTTGGTCAAAACATGTATGACCATAAGTCCTCGGATGAGTTCGATTTTGGGTCAGATCGGACTAGAAAGTCTGGAGTTATCTGCCCTTGAATGTCAAAAATGGCTATTTTTGACTTTGTTACCACTCTAGTATCTACAAATATCAACCAATCTTTAACAAACTTGGTGAAAATATGTATGACTATAAGTTCTCGGATGAGTTCCATTTTGTGTCAGATCGGACTAGGAAGTCTGGAGTTATGTGCCCTTGAACGTCAAAAATTTATAGTTTTGACTTTGTTACCACTCTAGCATCTACAAATATTGACCAATCTTAACTAAACTTGGTGAAAATATGAATGACTATAAGTTCTCAGAGGAGTAACATTTTGAGTCAGATCGGACTAGAAGTCTGGAGTTATGTGCCCTTGAACATAAAAAATGGCTAGTTTTGACTTTGTTACCACTCTATCACCTACAAATATTGACGGATCAAAACAAAACTTTGCAACAATGTTGGTTACTATAAGTTCTCAAATGGGTACGATTTTGAGTCAGATCGGACAAGGAAGTCTGGAGTTATGTGCCCTTGAACGTCAAAAATGGATAGTTTTGACTTTGTTACCTCTCTAGCATCTACAAATATTGACGGATCAAAACAAAACTTTGCAACATTGTTGGTAACTATAAGTTCTCACATGAGTTCGATTTTTTGTCAGATCGGACATGAAAGTCCGGAGTTATGTGCCCTTGAACGTCAAAAATGGCTAGTTTTGACCTTTGTTACCACTTTAGCATCTACAAATATTGACCGATCAAGACAAATACTTTGCCACAATGTTGGTAACCATAAGATCTTGGATGACTTCGATTTTCAGTGTGTTTGAAGTAGGAAGTCTGGAGTTATGTGCCCTTGAATTTGACAAAATTTCTGGTTTCGACTGTGTTTACACTGTAGCATCTACATTTATTGACTAATCAAGACAAAACTTGGCCACAAGGTTGGTGGCCATAAGATCCTAGATGAGTGAAACTTTCAGCTTGATTTGACCAGAAAAACCAGAGTTATTGGCCCTTGAATTTCACAAAATTACAGTTTTCGACTTTATTTTCACTCTAACAATATATTGACCAATAAAAAAAATTGGACATAATGTTGATGAGAGTATTTTTATCAGAACAGAGTTATGTGCCCTTGACTGTGACAAAATTGTTGTTTTCTTCCACTTTGTTTTTACTGTAACAGCCACAAATATTGATCATTCAAGATTATGAAAGCAGTTTTCAGCTGGATCATAATCTCACATCTTAAATCATGTCCTTTGAACTTGACAACATTGTGACTTTCTTTCTATCTAGGTTCAGGTGAGCGATTAAGGACCATCATGGTCCTCTTGTTCAAAAGTAGTTGACGACAAAATGTATCAATGTCCCATTTGGTAGGATATTAGCGTCCTTACGCACCAAAAACATTGAAGCAAGCATCGTCTTTGTTTTTTAGAATCATTTTTAACCATTCTAAAATCGTTGTTTATTTTTGAAAGGGTTAATTTGATTAAGACAAATTTCACCTGCTTAGATAGACCAACATGTACGACTAGGTGAAAGGTTATCGTCAGTGTTATTGCAAAACCTCGTAACTCCAGCTTAGATAAAGCTGGAGTTACGAGGTTTTGCAATAACACCGACGTTATATTCTGTATGAGGTTATGTTAAAAATGTTGTAACTACGGCTTAATTAATCTGTAATTACAACATTTTCGAACGTAATCTACGATATGCTATCTAGTGTACTAGTCAAGGACATTTTACAAGAGTTAGCTGTCTCTAAGCAATGGACGAGGACGACTTACGGGCATTTGTGACCAACAATGAATCCAGATCAGCCTGCGTCTTCACACAGTCTGATCAAGATTCACCCTGTTCTTCGGGGACTTTTTGTAAACTGTAGCACATCATGGGCCTTGATCAGACTGCACTTTGTTCAAAGCTGATCTGAAAACATGCTAGTCTCATATTCTATATTAATGCCTGAACATACGTAAAAACGGACGGCTTTTGGTTTTTGACGTATCTGCGAATGAGCGTTTGGAGAATATTGAGGGAAAAGAAGGGAATGCTGATCAATAACCAGCATTTTCTCAATTTCATTAAAACATTTTCCACACTATAACATAAATACATGTCTCTCAGATGAAATCTTTACATATTGACGTCTGCCAAGGCTGTATAAGTTAACCCTTTCCCAAACGACAAAAATTTTGGCTGATCCATTGCATAAACTGTAAAAATGACAAAAAATAAGATTTGTGTAAAATATGGCATAGAAAATTTTGAGACAAAAGGAGAAACTGCTGGTTATCAGCAGTTTCTTCTTTTGTTTCAATGTCTTCCGAAGCCATTTCTTTTTGGGACGTCAAAACCAGGTCTTGTTTGGGAAAGGGTTAAGATAAGAATTCATTTATTACAGTGACATGAGTGAAATAGAACATCAACATACATATCAAAATGTCAATAAATTTGAACACCCGGCCCGATCGGGCCTATAAGTCACCTGAACAATAGTTTGTTAAATAAATTGTAATCTCCTGTCGAATTTTTATTGTTTTTTGACAGGTTAATTGTTTAAAAAGCTTGTAATCCAGATGTTTTTTATTCGACCAACGACTATGCGAACTTTAATGGTCTACTTTATTTTGACATTTGAGCATTTATATTGAAATGTGTCATGTCCCATAAAAATGTCATGTAACTACTATTGTTCTCATAGTTGTAACAATGCACGTGTAAGCATTTTTTGCTATTTTCAACAGTACGTTCGTTTGTACTCTTAACAGGACAATTTCGCCAGATGATATCATTGGTTACGTTCCAAATCGTCGTAAATACAGCTTGGATAAGCTGTAGTTACGGCGTTTTAGAACGTGACCGACGTTATATTGTAATCTTGACGTCGAGATAAATATTGAGATCTCCGATTAAGCCTTTCTCAAAAGCCATAACTTTAGGATTGCTCAATTTGAAAATTTTCGCAGACGACACGACACAATGGATGTTGGTGAAAATACCATTTGGTAGCAATATATACAAATGTAGTAAGGAAAACATTAAAAGAAAAGGAGGAAATGGTGGTCGTCATTTCAACCATTATATCTATTCAAGTGTCTTGGAAAGAGAAGTCTTTATACAATTGTAATGGATTTTGTGTTAAAAATAGACTTGGTTAAACGTTTTTTTTGATAAACCGTTGGTGTTGTTATAAAATCTCGTAACTACGGCTTGATTCAAGCCGTGGTTACGAGATTTTATATCAACATCCACGAACTACCCTTTGTTTGTCCGAAATTACGCCATAGTTAACTGGATAAAATCGTTCCCTATTGGTACGTGCCACGTTCACACCACCGTATACCCATACAATACACAGCACAGATCCATTAAAGACTTATTGCTGAACATTATTTGATTTGATAATGATGGAACTTTCTTTTCCTTTCCTTTTCCAACAAAGATTGTTGATTGCGATGTTGGATAGTGGTAAACTCTAACACAAACCTATAAGGGACACGAATACCTCGCCGAATGGCCAATTATTGAAGGTTATCTATATTTTCTTTTCCTTTTCCCACAGAGTTTGGAGACACTGGACAATGGGAAACCCTACCACAAGTCTATTGGGGACATGAACTTTGCCATCAAAGTTATTAGGTACTATGCCGGATGGTCGGATAAAGTGCAGGGGAAAACAATCCCAGTCGGTAATCACTTTTTACAGAAAAAAACGAAACTTAATTAATTTATAATCGTAAATTTTATGCACCAGCAAATAGAACTTTCATACGTGTATCGAGCTTGATAACTTTACGTTGTCTGCAAAGCCTGAATCAGATCTACACTTTCTGCCGTTGTTCGACTTTTGACATGATCTTTCTATTAGTAGAGCTCGACTTCTTTCAATGTGCGAAAATCTGACCATGTCCGAAACTTTAGAATTTCTTCCTTTAAGATTTATTTTTTATTTCTTCTAAAATCGTGATGACTACCATGTTTAGGCACAAAGTGCAATCTTCTTTTTCTATCAAATCCTTTTAATTCGTTATCTCGCTTGATACATTGAACACGTCCATCGTCATTGTCGCTTTTTAGCTCACCTGAGCACGAAGTGCTCGAGGGGAGCTATTGTGGTCACTCACCGTCCGTCTGTCCGTCTGTCCGTCCACAATTTCTTCAAACATCTTCTTCTCCAAAACTAACAGGCCAATTTTGACCAAACTTGGCAGGAATGTTCCTTGAGTGACCCTTCTCAAAACTTGTTCGCGGATTTTTGATTCGTCAAAAAATGTGGGCGTGGCAGGGCGGGGTTTATTGCACTTAGAGAAATCCTAAGAAAATTCTTTAAAAATCAACCATTTATCCAATTTGAACCAAACTTGGCAGAATTGTTCCTTGAGTGACCCTTCTCAAAACATGTTCTCAGATTTTTGATTCGTCAAAAAACGTGGCCGTGGCAGGGAGAAAGGGGCTTATCAGACTTAGAAAAATCATAAGAAAATTCTTTAAAAATCAACCATTGGGCCAATTTGAACCAGACTTTGCAGGGATGTGCCTTAAGCCATTCTTTTTAAAATTTGTTCACAAATATTTTCATTTGTAAGAAATTGTGGCCGTGGCAGGGAGAAAGGGGCTTATCAGACTTAGAGAAATCATAAGAAAATTCTTTAAAAATCAACCATTGTTCCAATTTGAACCAAACTTGGCAGAATTGTTCCTTGAGTGACCCTTCTCAAAACTTGTTTTCAGATTTTTGATTCGTCAAAAAACGTGGCCGTGGCAGGGAGAAAGGGGCTTATCAGACTTAGAAAAATCATAAGAAAATTCTTTAAAAATCAACCATTGGGCCAATTTGAACCAGACTTTGCAGGGATGTGCCTTAAGCCATTCTTTTTAAAATTTGTTTACAAATATTTTCATTTGTAAAAAATTGTGGCCGTGGCAGGGAGAAAGGGGCTTATCAGACTTAGAGAAATCATAAGAAAATTCTTTAAAAATCAACCATAGGGCCTATTTGAAACAGACTTTGCAGGAATGTTCTTTGAGTCTCTCTTTTCAAAATTGATTTACAAATTTTTACATTTGTCAAAAAATGAGGGCGTGGCAGGGAGGAAGGGGCTTTTCAGCCTTAGAGAAATCCTAAGAAAATTCTTTAAAAATCAATCAATGGGCCAATTTGAACCAAACTTTGCAGAATTGTTCCTTAAGTGACCCTTTTTAATATTTGTTCATAAATTTATAGTTTCGTCAAAAAATGTGGGTGTGGCAGGGCGGGGCTTATCTAACCAAGAGAAATTGTTAAAAAATTATTCAAAATCTTCTTCTCCTTAACCATAGGGCCAATTAAAACCAAATTTGGCAGGAATGTTCCTTGGGTGACCCTTCTTAAGATTTGTTCGCGGATTTTTTATTCATCCAAAATTGTGGGCGTGGCAGGTCAGCATTTACCGGACTTGGAGAAATCATAAGAAAATTCTTTCAAAATCAATCATTGGCCCAATTTGAACCACACTTGGCAGAAATGTTCCTTGGGTGACTCTTTTCAAAATTTGTTCTCAAATTTTTTATTCGTCAAAAAATGGGTGTGTCTTAAACTTCTTTCGGGTGAGCGATATAGGGCCATTCTGGCCCTCTTGTTTAAAAGAAATCTCGAAATCACCCCTGTTTTAACCCATTACTGCACAGTGACGCCTTTTGACTCTCTTACAGGAAAAAGCTTGGAAAAATATTGTGGAAAATGAAGAAATTGCTTGTGACAAGCAATTTCTTCATATTCCACAATGTTTTCTAGCCAAAAATCGAAAGATTTTTTAAGTTTCATCAACTTGAAACTGTCGTCTGCAACATCTTTAAATTTGGAAGAGCCCAAAATATTGTCGTCTGGTAATGGGTAGTAGCGAGGTTTTAGAAGAAAAGCAGCGAATTGAGTTTTCCATAGTGGGCGTAATAAGGCTTATGGCTGATAACCATCATTTCTTCGTCATATAATACATGTACCTATATCTTCTATGCTACCATCTGGGTTAACATTTGATTTTCTAAGCAAATAAATAGAAAATTCCTCTATAACTTTTTCATTCATTTAAGTCAAGTCGAAAAAAACTGTCGTTTTCAAAATAGGAACGGAATTTTTACATTGTAATTATTCTGTTTTTCCAGATGGCGACTATTTCTGTTACACAAGGCACGAGCCCGTCGGTGTTTGCGGACAAATTATACCGGTAAGTTTGATTATATCGTCGCTTTTCAACAATAACCTCGTAACTGCAGATTAAAATAAGCTGCAGTTACGAGTTTTTTGTTGAAAAGCGACGATGTATATAGGGAGCTTCCATAACTTTGTGACACATATTTATTTTTAGTGGCGACTTTCAGAACCTTCATTCCTTTGATATATGGTGAATTTGTTACATGCGATCGTTGATATTACGAGTCCCCGGTTTTGACTGCCTATTATAAAATTTTGTTTAGGGTCCGCTAAAGAGTTAGACAGTGAATTTGCGCCATTGCTGGCTCCAAGTCAAACAAGTTTTTCAGTAAAAATTTGTTTTAGATTCTGTTACATCATGATTATAACATGCTATAGGCATAGTTCATTTGACAGAAAGAACAAAGTTGAGCACCAAAATCAACAAGACAAGTCGAAAATTTGGCGTTTCTCTCAAAACCAGCAACTTTTTCTAGACAACAATTTTTTTTCTTTGATATATGCCAATATAATGTGCACATTCTAATCCAGGTAGTACTACCTTGATATGTCAATTTATCACAGCGGTTTTCATGATATTTCCCCAAAGACCATTCCCGCCCATGCTTTTTCATTGGACGCCATTTGCAAAATCAATCGACTCCTATTCAGTAGTGTTTTGGGGGCATAAAATGATAGGCAGCGAAAACAAATAAAGGAAACCTTTAAATTTGGTCCATTGTTGATCTTCATGTATGATGCATTACATCGATTGCGTCTTCACCTTCATATAATCGTCGATTTAAATGTCACTCAATCGTTTCCGGCTAAAGATTCGCCCATCTTGAAAACAGTGGCTTTATACGCGTATATTCATATCTTTGATAAAAGTTATTTTTTTGGACTATTATCAAGCTTTTCAGTTGTAATTATCCTATTTATTATATTTACAAATATCTATAAAATTTCGATCGGTAAATCAACAAAAAAGTTTCGCAAAATTCGAAACTATTTTCAGCGTTATTTGGTTGTGCCGGGAACCAGCATTCTCGAATTTGTAAACAGAAAGGCACACATCAAACAGATCTCCGTAAAAACATATTTAATGAATGGTGAGTTGTCAGATACATTAGAATTGATATTTGAAAGGTGGTGTACGTATTACTATTCTTCGATTTTCAAAGAATTTGGACTATGCCATGCATAAATATGAAATAATTTGCACCAGAAATGGACTCTGATTTTGGTCTGAAAATTTTTCGAAAACTATTTTATTTCGCAAAGACAAAACATGCATGCATACTAAATACAATATGCATTCCGTCTCTACACAAATTAATATTTTAAACGTTATATCAAATGAAATTATATTGTTGCATAGTTTAAGAAATGTATGGTGTAAAGGAACGACCATTACAAATTAGTAGCGTCCAGATATGTATCATGCTTTTTTTTGATAATTTTCCTTGCAATTACCGAGCAATACAACATTACAACAGAGGGAATGTTATGCTAACTTATAACACAATTGTGATAACAAGATACCTTTAAAATATGTTTACATTATAGGAATCAATATTAAAAATGTAAGTGGTGTGTCAATAAAAAATGGGGAAAGGTTATTATTATCATGTGATATATGTCTTCACTGTAGGAACCATCATTGATTTATTTCAGTTCATCAAATAAAGAAAAATAACAATTTTATTAGAAAACTTACTTTGACTGCTTGAGAATATGGCCAAATTTTTTAACCATACATAGTGTTTCAAAAAAATAGTTCCGCCTTGAATTTCATATGAAAAATGAGGAAATGTCCAAAGTTTATTTCGTAAATGCACGTTTTTCGAAGAAAGTAACTTCATGTAAGTTGTAGTACTACCAAGTTTAGACCACGGTGTATGTTTGTGTGAAAAACTAGCCAACTTCATTCAAGGATAACTATGTTCTCGGTTTTCCTAGAAGTCGTCCTTTTTCGCAATGTTTTGATTATGCTTTACAAGGTAAACCAGAATTAAGTTGCTTAACATCTTCTACTCACGTAGAGCTTTAATTTGATATATAATATGGCATATATCGTAGTTCAACCTGTTTTCGATACGTACCTCAAATCGTGACTCTATAGTTTTTGCGCATGCTCAGAAAACCGGATGATGCATGACGTCATTGTTTTCATTTTTTGACCGGTGTCATAAGTTCTTCATTCAATGGAATTTTCACTAGAAATGCTTGAAAAACAAGCAAGTAATCACTAATTTCTTATTTTCGGAAAAAAAACATGCCGTTTACACTATTACTTTTTCTTTCTCCACAAAAAAGACGAAAAAAATACTTAAAATGATCCAAAAGTCAACATTTTACTACCAGCCAATGATCTGGCACATTCGTCTGCTTCAAAAAGTCACATGACAGTCACGTGACGCCAGTGGTTGGGTAGGTACAGGGTGTTTCAAAAGTGGTGGTATCTTATTCGAATTTTCTGTTTTCTCTTAATATTTTCACTTCTTTTCATTTGTTTTCTTCTTTAAAAAACAACAACAACAAAACTCTGTGAAATGAATAATTGCTTTTAGCATGCAGTTTCTTCTTTATCCACAATGTTTTTACAAAAAATAATAAAAAAAATCAATTTCATAAGCAAAAGATTGTTGTCTGCAACTTCTTTGGATTATGAATTGGTCCAAAATAATGATGCTTGGGAATGAGGTAAAAATTGCAAGTAAACATAGGCATTTATGAAATTATTCAATTTGTATACACCAGGTTGTCCTCCATTTTGCATGTTGCATACGTTTTGAGCCAAACTGTAAATAAATACTCTTCAACAATAAAGATATAAAAGGTATCGAAAATAGGTCAACTTTACCGGAAATGACCCGTTTTACCTTGTTTTTTAAGATCATTGTTCTTCCAACTCTATTTCGATAAATATATACGAAAATAAGAATTTTGGAGACTAAATAGGTAAGATTTCTGTGATTCAGCTTTAATTTGTTGGGTAAACCCTTATGTTCCTCATCGTTTATCCAGAACCGTAAGGGTATCGAAAACCGGTCAATCCACGATACATGTTAAGAATAAATGCAAAAATTAACTTTGAATTTTATGTAGATACCGAATTTACCTGAACCTTAAAACATTGAGCCAATGAACACAATACTGATGGCCATGTTATTATTACACTTGTAATACCCATTGCATCTTCAGCATCATCTTACAAATGAAAAAATCTAAATGATTGCCATTTTGGGAATTGAAAAAAATATGTATACGGGAATATGTAGAACGTTTTATTGTTATCCTCTCTATATAATTACAGTGGAACTACCCAGTAGCTATGTTCTCATGGAAGCTCGGACCTGCCATCGCCCTGGGTAACGTGGTTGTCATCAAACCAGCAGAACAAACTCCATTAACAGCCATATATCTTGCCAGTCTCATCAAAGAGGTAGGAAGCTTTGCTATGGAACTGTATAAACAGTTACTTTAGCTTATTTTAGATATCTCTAAATTGTACACATAAACACAGTTTATTTAATGCTTTCAAAAAACTGGATTAAAACTTGTTCGAATTAAAAGCTGTTGTTGTGGACAAATTTCATCGGAATGCCAGAATGGCATTTCTCTTTGATAAGGTGGACTATTTGTGGGCATAGGGAGAAATGGTCAAACGTAAAGGTCTTGTCTGGAGAAATTCTTTTATGGGGACATTGGTGTTTCATTGCTGTTTAGAATTTCGATTTAGAAAAAAAATAACTACCAGAAATTTGACAACGAATGAAATGCAGTATAGACACAATTCTGTTATCCCCTGTTTTATTTCTGTCGCTATTTTAGGTCGGATTCCCACCAGGTGTAATCAACATAGTTCCTGGTTACGGACCAACAGCTGGGGCCGCCTTATCTGGTCATGCAGACGTCAACAAAGTCGCTTTTACTGGGTCTACAGAGGTACGTGGTGTTGTTTGGTCTTAAAACATACGATTTTAATCGAATCGTAATGATTTATGCATTCGCGAGTCAGTGTGATTAAGTATTAAACTATTAACGCATATAACCCCAAAATGTCGCCATTTTTGAGATTCATAAAACATCGAATTTTTCGAGTGGCGTCGTCACGTATCCGAACATGTTCGTGCGCGGTCGTAAACATTCCGCGGTGAAGAGTTCCACCGCCGAATGTTTTCGATCGCACTCGAATAATTCCGACGAAGTGCGAATCTCATTATGGGTGGACTACCTTAAGAAGCAATAAATCTATCTGAAAAAAGACAATATATTTGTGTGCTTAATTACTGTGAATTTGTGTGTGAAGGCATTTTCAAAAGTTAAGAAAAATAGGCCCATTGACTCGCACCCAACACCTTGTTTTTACGTTTCCAATACAAAAGGCTTATGAAAACATTGAGGCAAAGGAAGAAATGCTATATTTTACACCAAATTCTTTCATGTTAATATTCATTTTGTCGTATACAATAGCTTTTAGATTGAACGGTCCATATTCTTGCTAACAGAGTATATCACAGAATAGTTAGTACCCCATCTATTTAGACGTGCGTTGTTAGCATTCAAGTCAATTTTTAAGCATTTAAAAAAAAAATCTCTATTTGAAATGCCAACAGGTCGGTCAGATCATCATGCAAGCAGCCGGTTCCACAAATCTGAAGAGAGTCACTCTAGAACTTGGTGGAAAGAGTCCGTTGATAATATTCCCAAATTGTGATTGTGAGTACAGGTTGTATATACATTGTAGATCTAAAATCATGTTTCGATATAATGGTAGATATTTATATGTTATAGGCCTACCTTTGTAAAAGCAATACACGCGGAATTTGTAAGAAAAGAAGGAAAAAGAAGACGGATAGACCTTGTAAAAAATAACTTTATCTTCGGTGTTATTGCAAAAACTCGTAACTACAGCTTGGTTAAAGCCGCAGTTGCGAGTTTTGGCAATAATACCGACGATATGGCTGATTGGTGTGACAACAGAGCTTCGAACTAGTACAATGTTACCTGCGTTGGTTCGAATCTTGCAGTTAGCAACACCTGTAAGATTCGAACCTACACTTGCAAAATTACAACACTTTGGATACTCAAACCACCCAAGCAAGAGATGAATTACCAAGCACTTTCAAAATTAACACAATATATTGTTTAGCAATATGTCGTTAGTGTTTTTGGTTTGCGTCTTTGAATAGGTTTTAAAAATCATTTCTCCTTTTCCCCCAGTGGACAGAGCCGCGGAGGTTGCCGTTGATGCCGTAATGACGAACATGGGACAGTGCTGTATTGCGGCATCAAGGACGTTCGTACACGAAGATATTTATGATGAATTTGTGAAGAAATGTGTCGAGATTGCCAAGAAAAGAACAGTCGGTGATCCATGGGAGTTGAACGACAATGGACCTCAGGTATTTTACTTTACAAAACATTACTTCGGGATGGTATATTTTAAAGTAATCATAAGTAGTGTTCGACAAGTGTAGCCAAAGTATGAAAAAATATACAAGTTGCAAATTATGATTTATTTGGATTTTTAAAACTTTCTATCTTTTAGTAATAAGACTTCTGTCTGGTCGGATGCACATGACATTTTGTGTTATGGAGCATTAAAATTTTTGCGACGTACAAGTTTGTTTTTATAGCAACGAGTATTCGGTTATGGTTAAAAAAAGGGTTCAAAGTCCAACGAAAATCAGAGACTTGTTTTTTTTAAAGGTTGACGAAGAACAATTCAACAAGGTGCTATCACTAATCAATGCGGGAAAAGAAGAAGGAGCCAAACTTGAATGTGGTGGAGGACGAGCAGGCGACAAAGGTTATTTCATACAGCCGACAGTCTTCAGCGGGGTCACGGATAACATGAAAATTGCAAAAGAAGAGGTAAAATGATAACTAAAAATCTCGAGAGCTGTTTTAAAATTTCGAAACTACGGCTTCAATCAAGCTGCAATTAAGAGTTTTAGAGTTACACATGCGTTGTTTGTCCGAAATTACATCTCATGAATTACTGGATAAAATTGTTCCCTATTTCGCAACTGTTTCCAAAACAAACAATTTGAACAATACAAATTAGATGTATATACAAGTATATCGCTTCTTTCTGCGAAAACCTCGTGACTAAACCAAGCTTCAGTTACGATCGAGGTTTTCGGAGAAAAAACGGCAGTACATGTACCGGTATTTGATTGAAAAGTTTTGATACAGTAGGGTACACACCAATCTCAGAAGTGCCTATTGTTAGGATTTCTTCTTTTCTGCAAATCGTTCGCATAAAGCTATACAATGTATTTGCTTTTTGTTTGTTGCTGTTTTTTCCTGCACAATTTCTATTTTTCCACAGATTTTCGGCCCAGTACAGAGCATATTTAAGTTCAAAAACATGGACGAGGCCCTGGAAAGAGGAAATGCCACTACGTACGGTTTAGCTGCGGCGGTGTTCTGTAATGATATCAACACTATCATGGAATTTACACAGGGTATTCTTGCTGGATCTGTCTGGTAAGTTATAGTGCAGTCACGATATAATAGCATATGTTTACAAATGTTACCTTTGTAAACAAGGGGAAAAATCGTTCCTAATTTTCAATACAATTTTGCATGTGATGATTTGAATCTTGCAGGTGTGACACCTGCAAGATTCAGTCCACCTATGATAACGTCTTCCGAATAAATACGACGTCGCGTGACTCTCTTTAAGGATGGACTTCACTAATGACACATGCGTCGATGTCTGCGTCATTTTCTGTGTCAAGCGCAGTTATGTAGACAAATACTATAATCATTGGCTATAGGCCTTAACAATAAGAGATGGATTGTAGATATTTCATACTTATTTCCTACATGCGTGACTCTATTGGGAACATGACATTTGATCTCGTGACCTAAGTCATTTATATCATAAGCCATAGGCTACAAAAGTTGACAGTATATTCCTAAAAGTTCTGAGAATTTCCGTTTGTCATAATATTGCTAATGAATTGAAAATATCAATTTAATGTATTTTATTAGGCAATATTTTTCTATTCAAATTGGTCGTTTATCGTATGGCTGATACAAATGTCAAATCTGTTTTACAGGGTTAACTGTTACGAGGTTGTGAACGCACAATCGCCATTTGGAGGATTCAAGATGTCAGGAGTGGGCAGAGAATTGTAAGTACACGTGCACTAAAAGTAGCAGTATCTCATTGCCGCAAATAGAAGTGAATAATTATGGACACTGTGATTTCTTTCCATTCAAATTCGTCACTTGGGAAAGGGTTAAACTTCTTGTTAATTAACCAATGCGCTATAAGTCTGTTTGCCAGGCTTTGATATCATATATACTAGGAATAATTTTTGTACTAAAAAAATGAGTGGGTTAACCTGTATAGATTGGTAACTGGTCGGTGTTATAAAATGTGACCCGTCACGCTAAAAGGGACCTTATCCGAACTCCAAAAATCAAAATTTTGACAAACTTGTCAGGCCCGGCTAAGGACAACCAGATCCTTTGTGCGAAAAATGAACATATAGTAAGATAGGAAAAACATTCTGGATTTAGAAAATTACATCAAAGTGAAAAGTGTCGGCCCTAGTCTGGCTGCGCGGACTGCGCAGACTGACTAGGGTCGATATTTTTCACACTTTCTATAAGGTCCCTTTTAGTGTGACGGGACACAAATGCTGAAACAGGATTATTTCGTTCTGCTTTCAAGATATCACAGAATAATCATCAAATTGTTTTTTTCAGGGGAGAATATGGCTTACAACAATACTCCGAAGTCAAAAATGTGAGTAAACAGACACTCTTCCCTCAAAAATCTCTTTTTTAACTTACTTTTAATAGATATGAAATGAAGAGAAATATTTATTAGTACTTTCGTATTTAATTCTTAACACATTGCTAACGGCTACGTGTAACAAGAATCATAATATGTTGTCCATTTAGCTATCAAAAAGACTATAATTAGATCAATCATATCGTGCAAGAATGTCACAAACTTCATTAAATTTGTGATATAGTCCAGCAACATTAACCCGGGACGTCTACATATGTAATGACCTCAATTCGGCAATATTTTGTTAAAACGCTTAACTAACGGACTTTGCACACGAAAATTAAGTTGTCCCGGGTTAATCTTGATGGAGTATACTTACTTCAGTTAACGACTTAACGTTGAGTTGAGAAGGAGAAAAATTCTATTATCAACCTGTTCTTTTATTCCAAAGCTTTCTTAAATATGAATTGAGCTACGATCCAGAGAAAGAGTCCATACGGCTTTTTAGACCAAGATGAATGCTAATCAGTCTGTGCGTATCTGATAATAATTCATGCTGCTTTCAGATATTTTGTTCATTATCTGTAGTATCCGTTAGAGATCAGCATGGATCCCTGTCGAACTCAATGTAGGTACCGGCAGGTCATGAGAAATGGCTATAATAGAGCCTCCTTAACACCTGGCCCCGGTTTCTCGGAAAAAAAAAAAAAAAAAAAAAAAAAAAAAAACTTAAGTATATGCTCATGCGAACATGCTCAAGTTCAAAATACTCTCCAACGTTGAAGGGTATTCGATTGAAGTTCACGTGGATTTCGTGTGATTTGAGCACGATGCTCAGATTTGAGCATGAGAACGTACTTAAGTTTTTTCGAGAAACCGGGGCCTGGACTCAAATGTCAGTCAAAGTCTTGCTTAGAAAAGGGTTGAAGCTAACATTGTTTTTAAATTAACCCTTTCCCAAACAAGACCTGGTTTTGACGTCCCTAAGAGAACAGGCTTGGGAAAACATTGAAACAAAAGAAGAAACTGCTGATAACCAGCAGTTTCTCCTTTTGTCTCAATATTTTTTATGCCATAATTTACACAAATCATATCTTTAATAACTTCCCTTTTGTCATTTGTGGCAGTTTTTGAAGTGGATCACCCTAAAATTCTGTCATTTGGGAAAACGATTTTTTGCAGGTTGTGATCAAGATTCCAGCGAAAAACTCATAAAAGACACACAGACAGACAGACAGTTTATATATGAAAAATGGTGAATACGTGTATAATGATCTAGCACATAGTGGAATAGTCAGGAGGCATTACAATGAAGTTACGATATTATGACACATGTTTACAAAGTACTGTCGGCACTCGTTATCTCGACATCGGATAAGTCGAAATTCCGCTTAAGTCGAAGTGAAATCTATGTCCCATCCTCAACATATGGAAATCAAAATGAATTCCGAAACAAATACAGCCATTGAAATTTGGTAGGAAAAGGATAGAAATTGCTCGTTTCGAGCAATTTCTTTCCTTTTCCTACTATATTTCAATCATGGACACATATGATGCCCATCAAAAATGGTTAGATATCGTTTTCTCGAAAATTGTAAAAATCGGATTAGTCGAACTCTGGATATGTCGAGGTATTTTGACGGCCTCTCTGACTTCGACACAACGAGTGTCGACTGTATATATATTCAAACAATGGGGAAAACTCTATGTTTCAAAATGCTTTAAATAATGTTGCTTGTGTTGGTTCGAGTCTTGCAGGTGTCCCTGCAAAATAGAAACCAACGTGAATGTATGCAAAATTCCATTAAGTTTTTAAATTGGAATATTTATTGTCAGTATACACAAGTTTTGAAGCAAGCACTTTCGCATTTTTGAATATGGTAAAATCTGTAAACATGTATTACATATTATCATAACCGGGCGATACATGGTCGCTTTTAAAGACTTTTTGAAATTCCACACATACATTTACCCACGCTATGTTAACAGTATTAGATAAACGCTTCGAGGAATTCCATTTTGCTTTTGTTTTATATTGTATCATTCAAGAAAACGTGGATCATATTGTTCACACATAAAGTCTCGTCAAGATCCATATAATGTGTGGATCAGGTGATTGTGGCCTAGCTGCCCACACACACACACACCCCCTCCCCCGCGAATTCTTGAAAAGGGCTTATCAAAGTGATTTTAAATGACATTTTCATGTGTCAGTGTAGTGCATTCCATCGACCCCGTAAAAAGGACCTCCTCTTGGAAAATTGCCTGGATCCGCGCATGCATGTTGTCATCTACAGTCGACACTCGTTATGTCGACATCTGATAAGTCGAATTTTCGCTTAATTCGAAGTTCAAATCTGGTCCCGTCCTCCTCAATGGACATAATTTTTTCAAACAAAATAATTTGAACTCAACATAGCTATTGAAATATAGTAGGAAATTGATAGAAATTGCTCGAAACGAGAAATTGCTCAAAACGAGCAATTTATTTCCTTTTCCTACAATATTCCAATAATAATGATTACTTGATTACTTTCGAAAACGGTCAAATATCAACTTTATCGAACCCGAACAAAATCGGATGAGTCGAACTCCGGATATGTCAAGGTATTTTGACTTCGACACAACGAGTGTCGACTGTATTATTTTTTATGATATTTTGTAATTGTAAGAGAACGACGTGCATCCTGAATAGACTTGTCCACGGTGTATAATCACGTGACTTAGAATTTCCAATAATCTTCAATAACTTTGTCAATACTTGATCAATTTGAATTCGGTTTGAAGCAGAGAATGTGCAAAAATATTAAAAATAACCTGGGCGTTATGGATTTTTTTTTATAGAATAAGCTGATAAAAACCTATTGTTTTTGTTAACGTTTTGGTTTATTAGCTCACCTTAGCACGAAGTGCTGAGGGTGAGCTATTGTGATCGCTCACCGTCCGTCGTCCGTCTGTCCGTCCGTCCGTCCGTCCGTCTGTCCGTCTGTCTGTCCACAATTACTAAAAAATCTTCTCCTCCCAAACTATAAGGTCTAGAGTCTTGAAATTTTGTATGTAGTATTGTCCCAATGTCCTCTACCAAAATACTTCAAATAATTGTGCTTATAGAAAAATTGGCCCTATGTTGTGGGGTTTAAGGTTTCACACTGAAACACAGTTTTCTCAAAGACTATTTGGCCTAGAGTCTTGAAATTTTGCATGACTTTACATCTCATAAACCTCTAACAGAATACTAAAAGTCATCACATTGCAAGGAAAGAAGTCCTATGTTATGGGTTCTGGAATTTTCAAGTGAGGAATTGTTTTGACCAGGTAGATTTTATCACATATCGTTGGTGGGGAGTCAAATCCTCGTAACTAAAGCTTGAATAAGCTGGAGTTACAAGGTTTTGACTCCCCACCGAGGATATCACTATATCCCTTTAATCAGATTATGCAGATCATATCTGATAAGGAATGCAAGGCACTTAATATGTTTGTTTACTCGATCTATGGATCAACTAAATACTTTAACCCTTTCCTGGAAAGACCTTGTTTTGAAGTCCCTATTAGAAAAGGCTTTGGAAATTAATGAGTCAAATGAAGAAAGTGCTGATTCTCCTTTTACCTCAATATTTTATTTTATTTTATTCAATATTTTATATGCTAGTTTATTGTAAACGAATCCTATTTGTACCGCTGTCAATTTTGTATTCAGAACTTTCAAATTGGAACAGTCTATTTCCTTTCTTTACCTTTCTGTATGGGAAAGCGTTATGCCCTTTCTCTACCATACACAGGTTTGCCTCACCGACAGAAAAGGCTTGTAAATGATATGGTAAAAGAAGAAAATGTTGATAACTTGATAGCCTGTGTTGTCTCATTTTGCCTCATTATTTTCTCTGCATTTTTATACATGAATGCAGTCTTTATCAACACCTGTTTTATCATCTACAGCAGCTTTTAATTATGTCTGCTCTTATGTTATGTTGTTTGGAAAAGGTTTAACCATAACCAAATCCTTACTGTTCAATGAATATTTCCCCTATGTTGTGGGTTCCATATAAATGATAGAGGGCAATGTTTGACAATCTTTTAAAGTTGTTAAGGCCTGAAGATAATTTTTTTGCCTCGTTTAAGAACTTTTAGAATTATTCCTATGCTTTAGGCTCTTGCATTTTGTACAGAAAAAAGTGTATATAAGTTGTGTTTGTCATAAAAATTATTGTCTTGTTAAACAGATTAGTTCAAGTTATCATTTCGCTTTGAAAATAAGCTCTACCATGAGGTATTCTAGATTTGAAAAAGCGGGAACAGGTTTAAAATTGTCTTAGAATTTCCAAACTTTCTATGGTTTCTAAATATTATAGCCCAATGACCTCTTTCCAAGATTAATGCTTCAATTTGTCTATGTGCAATGGAAATTCAGCAACATGTTGTGGATTTTCTGATTTTAAATACAGATATAGTGAAAAATCTTTGACAATCTTTTCCCAAATTGTGCTTTGAAATTAAGTGTGAACCATTGTCATATGACTCCTTTTCAAAATCCTCTTTTCAAAATCCCGGAGATTTAAAAGGTTTGTTAAAAAGTATGTCTCAGGGAGCTCTAAGGTGAGCGATATAGGACCATCTTGGTCCTCTTGTCTTCAATAACTTTTTTATCAGCAAAATTATCAAAAATCCACCACGTCCATCTTATGCGTGACGTCTGTCCATCTTCTCTCCTTCATACCGAATTCGAATCGGTCGCATATTAACAAAATTGTTAAAGATTTTCTTAAATTGTTGTATCGCGTGATTATCCACCGTTTTGACTGACGTAAGCACAACAAGGTGGTCTCATGTGCGCTTATAGACTCCTTTTCCAGATAGAATTTTTGACAATGGCGGCCATTTTCTGTTTACAATTTCGTCGTTTTTGGAAAGTCAAACGTTAACCTACTGTAACATATTAACGCGGTTTAACTGCTCCAACTTAAAGGCTTTGGAAAACAATGCGGAAAATGAAGATATTCCTTGTTACAAGCAATCTCTTCATTTGCTTGTTACAAGCAATGTCATTTTTCCACAATGTTTTCTACCTAAAGAGACACCAACATTGTACAGCTATTCAATTTAAATCGTTGTCTTCAACATCTTTGAATTTGGAGCAGTCTGTAATTTTGCCATCTGGTAATGGATTAAACGAAGAAAGGATTTAGTTCATCAGCCTCTTCCAAATTTCTCCTTCTATAAACATTTGTATTCTGTTCTAACCATGGTAACGTCGCAGCATTTTTAAGTTTTCTAGAATCCCTTTCATCATGCGAAAATCCGAATGAATCGAACAAATTCTTCACGTATTCCAACGGTCTGTTATTGACATGTCCAAGACCGCCTTGTTTCGGCACCGCCCAACTTAAAACCACACCCTCTCGAGCATGACGTACAATATTGTCAATGTAAATGTTTTCGTATTCTCTAGGAATGTGTTCTGCAACTTCCAAACTGATTATCCAATCATAAAGAGGTAGCCCGTATTGAGGTAAAGTGAGGTCAAGAAACTGGACACGCCCCTCGCTGGTGACGTCACAAAATGGCGCGCCATCGTATGCGTCGTAACCTTTGACCTTTCCGCTGTCCAATAAGAGTCGTTTGTATTCACCGGATCCGTCTCCGAAACTTCCAACTAATTTACCTTAAAGTTACAACAAACATAAGAGTGAATTGGCAAAAGGATAGATCTCACAACTTTCTCAGGAATTATCTGATTTTCACACCCACAATAGCCTATGAGGTGCTCTTATATAGCTTCGTCCAAAGTTAACAATGCCATAAAGTTTTCCCAGTTTTTATTTTATTGATATCTTTTTGTCTACAAAGTCATTTAATTTGGACAGGTCTATTTCTTCTGTCTTTAAAAAGATTAGATTTCTCATCCGATTAGTTTATCTTAATTTGATACACCATGGCCTTTGAAGACATAATAAAGGTTCGCTGTAAACACGGACATAATAGATATCAACATCGTGAGCAGCTTCAGCAGCAGCAACAGCAGCAACGACAACAACAACAACATCAGCAGCAGGAGGAGAATAACGACAACAATAAAGATTGACATCCAAAGAAGCATGCAGACGCGCCATCGAGGGTTTTTCTTTTGAGAACGAATGAGCAACAACAAAAGCATGAACAATAGGCTAAGACAATTTTAATACTGACCTTCAAAAAAGGAAGCAAGTACCGCAGTTAAGTTATAATCAGTCACATGATTAATGTCGGTACTCTGTTCACGACACCATCCTCCTGTACCGATGATTCGTTTATTCTTGGTCTTTGCTTTCTGTAAAGAAAAAGTAAATGATGTCCTACTTAATGATATACCTGTTCATCTCTAACTGTTTGAAACTTCATACTTTCAGCGCAATTTTTAGAACAGTGATTAGACCGCTCACTACCCGAAAACTACTGGATAAGGCAAACTCGAAACATATAAAAGTTGACGTTGTGTACATTCAAGGAAAACCGTTATCTTTTTTCTCCCCAATGTGGTGTCCTATGCTTTGTTGACTTCACACTGGTGGTGAACTCGGCCAAAGCGAGGGACGTTTTTTCGCGATCAATATATTCCGTCGGTATTGTTATAAAATATCGAAGTCGTAGTTAGGAGATTTTATAACAACACCGACAGTTTGTCAATACAAAACGGTAAACCCGGTCTGTTTTTAGAACAAGTTCATTGCCATTAGAAAAAATCTATAAACTCACATTCAAACGCAAAATATCTATACCTTGTTGTAGCGAAAATTGTTTTAGTTCACCACCAGTTCAGCAACTTTCAATTTGCCGTGAAGGAACTCATGGTTTCTTTTGTCGTCCCTACTCGATATTGGTGTAGAAAACATTGCGATAATAAAATGTCGATTCATTTTCCTTCAGGATTTTCCTACGTTAAACCGATGGAAATTCTTTTACATGAGTTGGCATTTATTTTGTCGTCCTTAGCTTCTTTCAATTTTGACCGACCCTACAAATTCTTATTTAGGGAAGGGACAAAATGAACATGAACTCACCTCGCATTGAAACTGTCCCAGTTTCTGCTGTTTAAGATTCAGTAATTTCGTGTTGTAATTCCTTTGTTTAATTAGTTTTTCGATCATCGTCTCCATTTTCCCCCTCACATCGCCGAATCGTTTCTCTGTGCCACGATTCTTTAGACATAAATCAGTAATTAATTTAAAACCGAATGTTGTTAGAAAAAGAAAATCAAAATTGAAAAAGAAATAAGAATATATCTTTTAAGAAGATCTCGCATCTATCCATAAAAGTATGTTTTACATTTTCAATTCTTTAGGAGCTCTGTATAGTACATGTAACATCGATATGATGTGAAGACTCTGTGAGACAATGGGCCTAAATGTACGTGGGCAAACATCAAGGGGAAAGATAAGAAAAAAATCCAGAAAGAGTACCGATGACCAAGCCTTCATTTGTATCAATATTTTCATTTTGATGTTTTTGTATTATATGAAAATCTTTTAAATTGAACCACCCTGAAATTGTGTCTTTTCCACAATGTTTAATCATAAATAGATGAGTCTACCTTATACCCATATTGAGCTAGAAAGAATATTATACACATTTGCACCACAACTACGCTTAAAAATCCTTTTTTGATAAACATCCTCTTGTTTTAAAATCCAACACGGTCTTTTTGTCAAAGTTTTTAACACCACCGAAACAACAAAATATTTACCCTTTCTAAAGTTATGAAAACTTTTTACGCACCTAAAGCCAAAAGCTTTTTTAAACATTGAGACCAAGAACCAAATTTTCTGATAACAAGTATTTTGTCTTTGTGGTTCAATTTATTTCTTTACAATATAGTGCATATCAATATCCATTTTGTAATCGGCAGCAGTTTTTCTTTATATTTTTGAAATTCCATGAATATGTCCGAAATTTTTCAAACATAGGCCTAAAAGGTCAAAGTCATATATCAATAGGGAAAGCGTTTTATTCTTTCCCTTTACCAAGGGAGTTACACGTGTGACGTGTCTTTATTTTTCACTATTTTCACACAGAAATTCTCACACGTCAGCTTAGAAAATACATTGACAAAAAGAAAACTACTCTGAAAATCAACATTTTCATCTTTTCCCTAGGTGCGCATCTAAAATATGCAGCGTGTATGCATTTTTACACCCCAAATGCAGTCATTAGGGACGTCAGAATGTGGTCTTTTTAAGAAAGGGTAAAACCTTCCACATTCTGACGTAGGGTTAACCTTTCTTAAAAAGACCTCATTCTGACGTCCCTTATCAAAAAGGCGAGAAAATGAGGCAAAAGAAGAAAATGCTGATTATCAGCATTTTCTCCATTTGCCTCAATATTTTCTGTGCTATACATTTTGCTATCTGCATCAGTTTTCTATTCGGACCACACTATTTTTTTCTGTTTTTGGAAAGGATTAAGCGATTTATGAAATAACACATAAAAATGTTGTGAAATTAGAAAGGTAAAATCAAATGAAATCAATAACCCAATATATCACTTTTTATTGACACTTTCCCAAACCAACCCCGGTTTTGACGTCCAATGTAAAAACTAGAAAAAAATCAAAGCATGTCGTTAACCTATTACCACACAGTGACTCTTTTGGACTCCTCATTCGAGAGGTCCCGGGTTCGATACCTGGCCGCGGCAAATACCCTTACTGGCAAAATTGTCATCCATCAATGGTTTGATATCGTGAACCTATGTTGGGGAGCAGCTGGAGGCTCGGTTAGGGTGTTGTAGAAGTACTGGTATGAGAAACGACAGGAATCCATGGTTAGGTGCTCCAGCCGCCGCGATATGACCATCGTAGTTGAAAATGGCGTAACCCCCATTTTGAGCAATTTCTTTTTTTCCCATGATGTCTTTATACAAAAGTATTACATTCAGATTCTATTTTCTAAGAATGTATTATTTATCACTCTTTGACATGAAATGTCTACAAGTCACCCTACTTGGCGACCTTTTTAAAGAAATTAAGCTATGGGGTAGCTTTGAAGCTGTAGTGGCTTTATTCCGATTTACATGAAGATGTAGTGGGGCCGATGCAGCTTATTTGGCTGTGGAGAACACTGGATATCGCACCTATAGGGTCAATCGTGTGTAGGCCATTTTCATGCGCGGATAAAGAGGGTCAGGGGGACATGACCCCCCCACCCCCTGAAATTTGGCCAAAAAAGTGGGTTATCAAAAAGATTACTGGTATCGACCCTGTGTGCCACGACAAACCGTTGTTATATTTAGTCCTTCATGGTATGACATGTATCTGCATGCACACATTCAGAGGGGATCCTGACCCCCCTCCCCCCTTCTGGAATTTGGCGAAAAAAGGGGTTGAAGATCGAATGACCCCCCCCCCCCCCCCGGAAAAATACCTGGATCCGCGCTTGATTTTCATGTAGCAATAAAGGTACCGATAAGAAGAGGGGGTAATGGCTTTTCAAAATATGATATTTTATCAAAATTTAATGATCAGCAAATCCTCTGTTTTGGGTACTCATTGGAATCGTCTCGTTAACATAGGGGTTGGATTTGATATTAATGAAAAAAAGATGCCCTTACCTCTCTTGTCTGTCGCTCTGTTGTAGATAGCAGTAAGTTGGTATTAACCCATTCCCAGACGACAACATTTTTGACTGTTCCAATTTGAAAATGTTTCAGACGACAATTTCAAGTTGATTAAAATTTAGAATTCTTTACATTTTGGGGTAGAAAACATTGTGGAAAATGAAGAAATTGCTTGTTACAAGCGATTTCTTCATTTTCCACAATGTTTTCTCAAGCATTTTCTTGTGGGGGAGTCAAAAAGCGTTACTGTGTAGTAATGGGTTTAGGAAGCATGGATCGATAATTTCACACCGAATTCTGTGATCAATTATTCCAGGTGTTAAATTCCTGCATAACCATATTCATATAATAGTACATGTGTATTGTACGTAAATATTGACCTGAACCTGTGGAATAATTATGCAATGAGTTATTATAATGCGAAATAATCACTCTCCGACATGTATTGACACGAGAAGCATGTGCAGAATACAAAGTCACAATGCTTATGGACACTATTGACTCTGCTCGACAGTAAGAATTGCTGGCAAATACTGATTATTCCGTGTCATAATTACTCATTGCATATTCATCGGGTTCAGGTCAATATTTACAGACTATACATGTTTTATCAGTGGCGTAGGAAGGTTTGTAATATTTGGGGGGGGGGGGGGGGGGCAAACGTTCTAGTAAATGGAAAAATGGTTGTTTTATGGGGGCCATAGGGGGGGCCAGACCCCTTTTTCAAATTATTGGGGGGCCAGGCCCCCCTGGCCCCCCCTCTTCCTACGCCTATGTTTATATTTAGTGTTTGCATAGTTGTGTGGGCATTGCATTATCAAAAAGGGGCGGATGTGGTGCAGTGCTGGACTTGAAACACAGGGATCGCTGGTTCGATCCCCCGCTTCTCCAGTCTTTCGGATGAGACTTTAAACCGAGGCCCCGTCTCCATATGACCTTAGCTGTTGAGTGGGACGTAAAACTCCATACAATCCAATCTTAAGGTTTACGAACTACGAATGAAATGCAGAGCCAGAAGCAAAATTTGAAAAGTGCCAGTAATTCCTAATCTGTGTTACATTTCCATTCCCAATACAAATATAAGCATTTTCTATGGTTTAGAATTTTGAATTAATGCATACTTGTGGAAATATTTGACAAAAATGTTATGAATTACCCCCCTTGCATATGAAAATAGAGTAAAATAATATTTGTAAATTATTTTCTTCTTGGAGCATAATCTTGAAATCCGGCCTGGTGAATCAACTTCTGTGAAGTGTATTTACAAATGTGTGTAATTTGATGCATTTCGTATGGCTAGAAAGTGGTGTTTTCATTCTAAGTTCGTAAACCTTAAGCATTATCAAGAAAAAGACGAAACGCTGGTAACAAGTTTTTCACTATCTACCATCGTCCAGAAGAAGGACTAAATGAACTGAAATCAAAATTTCTTTGGTCAGAGGTCTTCTACCCATACAGTTTGACCAATTCATGCGGTATTTTATAAATATCTTAACGTGTAACTTGTATGCCCGACAACCTAACATGGGCCCCTTTAGTGAATATATTGTGCCGATTTTCGTTTTTGCCTATTTTCGAAATTCGGCAAATCCCTGCAGAACTCATTTGCCTAATTTCGAAACTCGGCGAAATAGCTTATTTATAATTAGTTTATGGTATATCGGGCCATTTTCTGTGCATAACTCATCTTCAAAATATCCGTTTTTAGGGAGGTATCACAGTTAGCACTTACAAAATCATTTTAAGCCGTTTTTAGTCCAATATAAGTTCGGTACGGAACAGCTAAAGTTCCGTACCGAACAGAACATACGGAACATTCTTCTTCCGTTTGCGCGGAAGTTGATTCGTACCCTAAGCAATTCGCACCTTATCTTTTATCAGAGACATAGATAAACATTATATTATATGTCTCTGCTTTTATCAATTCGTTTACACGTTCAGCAGGACATCAAATTTATAGATAATATTGCCATAAAAATCATATCTACACTCGATTTCATTTATTTATTCAAAAAGTTGCAGTTCCATATTTTTCGGAGCCTGAATTAGATCCACTGCTTTGGGCTTTCTAACCACCGAAATTAAAATGGTTTCACTTACTTAAAGTTAAATATCGGCATTTTAGAAATGGTTCTTTTAAAGCAAACAAGATTTATTATGAAGCTTTTCATCTACTAAATATATCTGATCTACCATAGATCTGCATACTTATGTTGATTAATTTGATATGTTCTAATTTCGTTTAGACTTTGAAGATAACTAACTCAAAATAGTGAGCTGATTGTAAAACCATTTAAACAGGAGAATCCCTTTCTGTGAAAAATACCATATTCAGCATTTTTCCCTGCATTTTTCCCTGCATAAGCTGTAGAGGCCAAACTGTCAAAACAGCCGAACAAGCCGATCCTCCCTACTATGCTAGCCAGAACTAGTGACCGACCCAGCTGAACAAGCCGATCCTTCCCACCGTGCTGGCCAGAACAAGGGACCAAACCAGCCGAGCAAGCAGATCCTTCCCAACGTGCTGGCCAGAACTAGTGACCAACTCAGCCGAACAAGCCGATACTTCCCACCGTGCTGGCCAGAACAAGCGACCAACCCATCCAAACAAGCTGATCCTTCCCACCGTGCTGGCCAGAACTAGCGACTGACCTAGCCGAACAAGCCGGTACTTCCCACCGTGCTGGCCAGAACAAGCGACCGACCCATCCGAACAAGCCAATCTTTCCCAACGTGCTGGCCAGAACTTGCGACTGACCTAGCCGAACAAGCCGATACTTCCCACCCTGCTGGCCAGAACAAGCGACCGACCCATCCGAACAAGCAGATCCTTCCCACCGTGCTGGCCAGAACTAGCAATTGACCTAGCCAAACAAGCCGATACTTCCCACCGTGCTGGCCAGAACAAGCAACCGACCCATCCGAACAAGCAGATCCTTCCCACCATGCTGGCCAGAACTAGCGACTGACCTAGCCGAACAAGCCGATACTTCCCACCGTGCTGGCCAGAACTAGCGACCGACCCATCCAAACAAGCAGATCATTCCCACCGTGCTGGCCAGAACTAGCGACTGACCTAGCTGAACAAGCCAATACTTCCCACCGTGCTGGCCAATACAAGCAACCGACCCATCCGAACAAGCCAATACTTCCCACCGTGCTGGCCAGAACTAGCGACCGACCCATCCGAACAAGCAGATCCTTCCCACCGTGCTGGCCAGAACTAGTGACTGACCTAGCTGAACAAGCCGATACTTCCCACCGTGCTGGCCAATACAAGCAACCGACCCATCCGAACAAGCCAATCTTTCCCACCGTGCTGGCCAGAACTAGCGACTGACCTAGCCGAACAAGCCGATACTTCCCACCGTGCTGGCCAGAACAAGCAACCGACCCATCCGAACAAGCAGATCCTTCCCACCGTGCTGGCCAGAACTAGCGACTGACCTAGCCGAACAAGCCGATACTTCCCACCGTGCTGGCCAGAACTAGCGACCGACCCATCCAAACAAGCAGATCCTTCCCACCGTGCTGGCCAGAACTAGCGACTGACCTAGATGAACAAGCCAATACTTCCCATCGTGCTGGCCAATACAAGCGACCGACCCATCCGAACAAGCCGATACTTCCCACCGTGCTGGCCAGAACAAGCGACCGACCCATCGTAACAAGCAGATCCTTCCCACCGTGCTGGCCAGAACAAGCGACTGACCTAGCCAAACAAGCCGATACTTCCCACCGTGCTGGCAAGAACTAGCGACCGACCCATCCGAACAAGCAGATCCTTCCCACCGTGCTGGCCAGAACTAGCGACTGACCTAGCTGAACTTTGTAAGGGGGTTCGAAATTACAAATAGGTGGTTCGATCTCTTATTATTACAAAATTCTGACTGGATTTTTACATGAAATTGAAATAATTAGGATTCAGAGGAGGTTCGTTTGATTCCCGCACCCCCTCTGGATCTGCCACTGTCTCCGCAGCCTGATTATTTCAATTCAATGCAGAAATTCGGTCAAAATTGTGTAATACTTGGGAAAACGAACCTCTCTATTTGTAAATTCGAACCCCATCACAGACATTCTGGATCCGCGGCAGCAACGAGTACGTAGGAAGTATCAAAAATCAAAGTAAACCGTAAAATAATCATTATGTTGTTGTTGGATTCATTACTAATAAATCGGTGAGGAAAAAAACGAGAATAAATCGACAGAAATATTTCTGCATGACAATTTCGTAGTAAACCGTAAATAATATTAACATTTCGGGCGTTGTATGATTCAATTATCAATAAATCGTCGAAAAAGATCGACAGAAATAGTTCTGCATGACACACGGAACTTACTGAATCATAATTTCGAAAATGGATGGCCAATTTCGAAATTGGGCAAAGTTCCGTGCCCAATTTCGAAATCGGGCATGCCCAATTTCGAATTTAGGCAAGAATCTTAAAATCGGCACAACAAATACACGTAGCTAGCAGTTAAACGATTTCATACACGTACATTGGTTAATCACGTGACTCAGAATTTCAGAAAATCGTCCATGTTTTTGTTAATACTTGACCAATTTAAATTCGGTTTGATGCAGAGGTGGAAAAATGCCAGGAATAAGGTGCACGTGGTGGATTTTTTGAAAATTCAACTGATAAAATTATTTATCAGCTGATCCTTCAAAACCCACCACATTCATCTAATGCGTTCAAACAGAATAAAAATCGGTCCCGTACTGACAAAATTATTGAAGATGTTCTGAAATTGTTGTATCACGTGGTTATCCACCGTGGTGGGTGTTACTTCCGATATCATCTTCTATACGAGACACTCCACAACGGGAAATACTTTCGGGTCGTAGTATACAAACATAGTTCCGTCAAAAATGGATTCGCTCCTTTTGTTGCATTGATTCTGTGTCTATAGAATAGGCAGATCTGCATGAAATGTGGTTCTGCATACTGGTAGACAATCAGTGTACTGCTAGGATGTGTTTTAACCCTTTCCCAAACGACAAAATTTTAGGGTGGTCCACTCCAAAAACTGCCACAAATGACAAAATGGAAGTTACTAAAGATAGGATTTGTGTAAATTATGGCACGAAAAATATTGAGACAAAAGGAGAAACTGCTGGTTATCAGCAGTTTCTTCTTTTGTTTCAATGTTTTCTCAAGCATTTTCTATTTGGGACGTCAAAACCATATCTTGTTTGGAAAAGAGTTAATGAATTTCTCAGGTTCAAGTTTCTTGCGCGGTCGTGACCTTTCATGGGTGTGTGTCACATGCAGATCCCGCAAGGGTGGCTGTGATCACGGGAGCGTGATTGAAGCTGACGGTGCTATTGATACCACTTTTTTGGTAGTAGATTAAAGACCAAGGAATGGTCTATCACAAGGACGTATCCAGGATTTTTTCCGGGGGGTGTTCCAAGCTCAAATTATGGCTGAAAATGTAATAAATATGTAACGTTACACTAAATTTATATAGTCAAAATTTAATTTTCGGCCAATGCCAGGGGGTCCGGACCCCCCGACCCCCTCTAGATCCGCTTATGTATCAGGCAGACTAAGTAAAAGGTGCCACAGAGACTTCTGAGACAAGATAGATGCTACCAAATTGCCCATTTTACTATACACTTAAAGACACTTCTAACGCAACACTTACCTTTTTGGTAATAACTTGATATTTAATCAACCATTCTGTATCAAATTTTCAACAAATTTGATTCATTTACTATTGCATAATATCTGTAATGTTCATAAAGAAACATTGAGTAGAAATGATTAAATTTGCAGTGCATATACTATGACTTGAAAACAAAAAGTCGCAAAAAAGCTGTGCGAGCTGGTAATGTAAATTCATGTTATTCAGGCCCGTATGAAGCAATTTCATATTGGGGTGACTGAAGCCACTGTGTCTGGATATTGAGGGGGCTAATTTGGATTTTCCCTACATTTTCAGAGTAAAACATGGAAAATTTGGCATTTTGGGCAACGTTAGGGAGGCTAAGCCCCCCCCCCCTAGCCCCCACTGTTCCTACGGGCCAGTTATTAATGTAACAGCAGTAGAGTTTATGACATTATGTGTGTCCGTCATGAACCTAAATGACACGAAGACACACCCTTCTCATTGATAAAGCATAATTGATGGTGAATCTTTGCGGGATCATTCTTAACTCGTCCCTATTAAGTTCCTGTTACAGTTGTTGAAAATTTCTTGAGGCAAAAGGGCGAAAAACTAATGGCTGGTAACAAATGCAATGATTTTGTGCAATGCTGAAACGTACAAAACATTAAACAAAATAGGTGAGACTGAATTCTAGTATTGCATCGCACATGAAAACATGTTATCAAATTTTATGAAGCAATGATATGAGATTTGAGCATGATTTAGTGACGCTGCTTTGATGCTATCGAATTCTGCAAATACGTGGAGTTTTGTGACTTTTCATATTTGAGTCTTAGTGAAAAACCTGAATATTTTTTATGTTCGGATCAGTCGATTTTATTGAAACTTACAGAAAACATGTAAACGTAATTGATTGACATTTGCTGAAAATTTCATAAAATATACTGCATTATTTATTTAGTTATGATGAAAAATGTAAGTGTTGCGTTGGAAGTGTCTTTAAGTGTATATCGAATAGGCCCGTTTCGTTGAGGAGTGACACCATACGTTGGTCAGTGTACTTGAGAGACAATGCAACGTGGACAATGAACGGGTATGGGAAGGGTCCAATGTAAACAGTGATTTGATAATAAATTGTGTTCCCTATCTATCAACCTTTTCACAAAACGACAATTTATAATATTCCATAATCAACGACGTCTTAGACGACAAAAATGATCTGAATATCAGAATTAAGACCACAATGTGTAATGGTGGAAACAATTCAGGAAAAGGGGAAACTTGTTGATAATCAGCACTTTCTTCATTTTCTTCAATATTATATTAAAAATTGGATAGTAATAATCGTCCAAAAGCGTCATTGTTTGGTAAAGAGTCAACCATTTTCCAAACAATCCCCGGTTTAGACGTCCCAAATTACACATCCATCAAGAATATCTCGAGACAAAAGGGGAAAATGCTGATGAACGATAGATTCCTTTTCCCATCAATATTCCTTTGACTTAAGAATGCGCAATTTTTGCAAGCTTTCATAAGCACTGAAATTGTCTGCAACACCAATGAATTAACCCTTTCCCAAACAAGACCTGGTTTTGACGTCCCTAACAGAAAAGGCTTGGGAAAACATTGAAACAAAAGAAGAAACTGCTGATAACCAGCAGTTTCTCCTTTTGTCTCAATCTTTTCTATTATGCCATATTTTACACAAATTCTATCTTAACTAACTTCCATTTTGTCATTTTTTGCAGTTTTTGAAGTGGATCACCCTAAAATTTTGACGTTTGGGAAAGGGTTAAGGCCAGTCTATTTCATTGTCGTCTGTGAAAAGGTTCATACATTATCGCTAAGAGATACTGACTATGTTTAACAACTTCATTTACCCTTTCCCAACCAACAACTGATTTCGACGTTCATAACCAAGAAAATATTTGAAAGAACATTTGAAAGAATTGAAAGAGCAAGAAAAGGAGAAAAAAGAGGAGAAAGTTGTCACTATATACTGTATTTAATATACAAGAAAACATTGATATTATTTCTTAAATCCATATCTTCTTATACCGGTATTGTTGTTTCGTTTGTGAAAGTGTTAACATGGGTTAATCCTTTCCCAAACGGCAAGATTGTAGATGGGTCCGAATACAGATGTTGCGTACGACAATTCCAAAATGAAATTCATTTATGTATTTTCTTCTTTTTGGGAAGAAAATATTTTGGGAAACCAAGAAATTGATTGTCACAAGCAATTTTTTTATAGCTCGTATCCAAAGCTTGTATCTATTAGGGATGTAAAGCAAGGTCTTGTTTCGGAAAGGGTTAACTCTACTCATTAATCTCCATGACCATTGACTTTGTCTATAGTTCAGTCACTGTATTGTTGCATATATTTACACATTTTTCCTATGTAAACAATGGAAATGCGTTCTAAATTTTCAATACAATTTTGCATGGGATGGTTCGAATCTTGCAGGTGTGAGACACCTGCAAGATTCGAACCATCACATGCAAAGTTACAGTAGTTTGGAGTTCAATTTTGTGTTGTTTATTTAGAAAATATTTGTGCAAACTTACCATTATATCGTGACCGGAATATAGCGAATAGGATATACAGCATGCGGTTAAGTACATCTCACTTATTTTGAAATTGTGTGGACATTTCTTGTAAAATAACGGATTTGAGTATACATTGATAAAGTAAGATTAATTCATATGTTACATAATTCTCTTTTTCTTTTTTTAAATTTCGCGATTGTTTTGTTTCGATGAGTGTTTGAAATGACCATTACAGAAGAAACATTATTCACCAATTCTAATTTCCGTAATCACTTCCTGTGGCTGAGTGATTTTGATATACATGTAACTATAGGCTGCAATGTCGATTTATGATATAGAATGTGTTTATACAATAAATAGTAAATAAAACAATATAGTAAATGCAGACTTTGCTCATGTTGGGCAATTTCTTCTATTTCCATAATGTTTTATACACAAGAATCACATTTCCAATAATACCAATGCATTATTTATCAACTTGTGACACGAAAACCAAGCTCCCTATTTGGCGACCAATTTGAAGAAACTAAGCTGTGGAGCTTTTTGACACCGTAGTTGCATAGGCGTATTCACTGTATGGAAACTACTGTATGTATAGTTAGCTGGGTTTTCCGAAGTCAAAATAAAAATGGCGGACGGGATTTCTGTACAAGGTAGGTGCCATGTATTTTCGGTCACATACTATTGAATATGTTCTTTCATGCAACTTGACGGATATCAGCGTGAAGGCAATTGGTTGGAGAACCAATAGATATATCCCCCTTTTTACAAATTTGCCTCGTTTGACTGTAATGTTTGAATGAACACAGTGTCGTATTGACCTTGAAATCCGAAGCGATATATTTTGAAAAATCGGTCTGTATTTCCGAATTCCTAATGTTCCTGTCAACAACACATGGCTAGATGGGTGGAGAAATTGATATTCTTACCTGAAATGTTTCGACAGATCGTCTGTGTAGTCTACATTTGTTATAATTACACTTTGAAAATTCGCATGCTGTACAGCTGTGTGCAAACCAAAACTAACCCGGTGTACAGCTGGGTGAAACTGTTTTTCTGTATGTGTGGGTGCAATATCTAACCCGAAAACACTGTATGTTTGGGTTTTTCTGGATAAAATCAGATACATGATTCCGAAACTCTTTTGTGTTGAACTATCGAAATATATATTCCAAACTATCCAAACGATTTTCATTAAAGCGACATTTCACATATAATTTCTCATAAATTTCACCTTTTCTTTTATCTGAATGAACTGAATTTCTTATGAAAATTCTGAAAAGTTCAAACCAAAGTTTTGTTTAAGAGACATATATTTAATCTTGAAATTAAACTCATTGATGGATGCCGCAGTTAAAATGTAAATGAAATTTGTCCTTTTCGTCTCAACTTTAAAGGCGTTTCTTTTACTTATCAGCAACATTTTCAAACAAAAAAAAACAACAAACTGATAGCATTTTTTAAAAACGCATTAGAATAATCGACCTTGGCATCAAGACATACCTTTCTAAATGAACTAGTGCAATGTTATGTCTTTTTAGTGTGCTTCAGAAAACGTATGAAATCGGTAATCTTACTTCAGTCTTTCTGTATATTTTTTTCCATTATCGTTTTCGTTCTGTGGCACACCCAAAGTGAATATTCACACCATCTTTTTATAACTGGTATCGGACTATCCCACAAATGGAGGTCAAAGGTCGAACATAGTTTGACCACAAATATATGCCTTGACAGATTATATACAAAGTAAGTGTATGTATGTACCAGTAACTTCTCCACGCCCTTATTCGTATATATTTGAACCCACATCATCGAAATCCTGGATCCGCCCCTGGCATATTATGTTCAACAGCATTAATTCTATATTTCAATTTTGTATAAAAAATATTTACCGTTTTATGGCCACACATCGAAAGATCGTAGTAGCTTGGAACGCCTTTGTATCGGTCTACTTATATTTAACAAATGACAGCCATGAAAATAAATAATTTTCCTTATTCATATCATGTCTTCTTGTAAAATAACATTTTTTACTTCTGTTATATCAAAAAATCATTGTCAAAATCCCAGTTCTATAGTACAAATATGTCAACAATCGACAGCCATATCAAATTTGGTGAATAATGGCGTCACCGCATTATATCAGTGCATTGTGATTGAATGTTGAAAAAGTTAAAATAATGACTGACAAACAGCATCAAAAAGTATTTTAATTGAATCCGCAGTTTCCTTTTGACAAATAGGTGTACACATTTTTGGAAAATAACAAAGTTTCAAAATTTTCTATCACTTTTAACAATGGCTACCTGTTCAATTTAACCAAGTTTTAAAATGTTTGAATAATTATTACCTGATGAACAGATATGTAATAAAATCGATACTGGAAAGATGCAGTGACCTAGTTGTTAATGTAAATAGTCTGAGGGTGGCACTACGATCATTGTATCACGAAATTTGCAAATAGACCGATACAGTGGATAGACCGATACAATGGAGTGGTAGTTACTGCGTATGTCAGTCGGAAAAATATAGACCCACATAATTTCTGTCTGCGGACAATGACATAGTTAATTGTGTCTTATGAATCAAGCCAATATCACTCCTTTTCAATTTCTAGTAAATGTTATGTAAAAGTCTCTGACTAAAATGGTCAAGTCGGACTCTTTGAAAAAAAAGCATGATATACTTGATTTAGTTATTATATAATTATGTGTATATTCTCATTTGTGGGATAGTCCGATACCAGTTATAAAAAGATGGTGTGAATATTCACTTTGGGTGTGCCACAGAACGAAAACGATAATGGAAAAAATATACAGAAAGACTGAAGTAAGATTATCGATTTCATACGTTTTCTGAAGCACACTAAAAAGACATAACATTGCACTAGTTCATTTAGAAAGGTATGTCTTGATGCCAAGGTCGATTATTCTAAGGCGTTTTTAAAAAATGCTATCGGTTGTTTGAAAATGTTGCTGATAAGTAAAAGAAACGCCTTTAAAGTTGAGACGAAAAGGACAAATTTCATTTACATTTTAACTGCGGCATCCATCAATGAGTTTAATTTCAAGATTAAATATATGTATCTTAAACAAAACTTTGGTTTGAACTTTTCAGAATTTTCATAAGAAATTCAGTTCATTCAGATAAAAGAAAAGGTGAAATTTATGAGAAATTATATGTGAAATGTCGCTTTAATGAAAATCGTTTGGATAGTTTGGAATATATATTTCGATAGTTCAACACAAAAGAGTTTCGGAATCATGTATCTGATTTTATCCAGAAAAACCCAAACATACAGTGTTTTCGGGTTAGATATTGCACCCACACATACAGAAAAACAGTTTCACCCAGCTGTACACCGGGTTAGTTTCGGTTTGCACACAGCTGTACAGCATGCGAATTTTCAAAGTGTAATTATAACAAATGTAGACTACACAGACGATCTGTCGAAACATTTCAGGTAAGAATATCAATTTCTCCACCCATCTAGCCATGTGTTGTTGACAGGAACATTAGGAATTCGGAAATACAGACCGATTTTTCAAAATATATCGCTTCGGATTTCAAGGTCAATACGACACTGTGTTCATTCAAACATTACAGTCAAACGAGGCAAATTTGTAAAAAGGGGGATATATCTATTGGTTCTCCAACCAATTGCCTTCACGCTGATATCCGTCAAGTTGCATGAAAGAACATATTCCAAAGTATGTGACCAAAAATACATGACACCTACCTTGTACAGAAATCCCGTCCGCCATTTTTATTTTGACTTCGGAAAACCCAGCTAACTATACATACAGTAGTTTCCATACAGTGGTATTAGGACCCATATTGCTTATTGGGCGGGGAATAACATTGCATATAGAGACGGGCCTATTTTTAGTCCACCCCTAATGAGATTCGCATGAAGACGGAATTATTCCGGCGCGATCGAAAACATTCGGCGATGGAACTCTCCACCGCCGAATGTTTACGACTGCGCCCGAATAGGCTCGGATACGTAACGACGACGTTCGGGAAAAAAAAAAAAAAAAAAAAAAAAAAAAAAAAAAAAAAAAAAACACTCAATGTTTTAATATCAAAATGGCGACATTACGGGTATTCTATCTTAAGTGTCCTCCGATCAATAACTCTTATTTAAGAAATGGTTGATTTTATTTATCTATAGCAACGAAGAAACAAATGGCGTCTAGAAACTTTCTGATGAGCGCAATTGTTGTGGTCACTTTCGTGGTCTGCGTCTATATGATCTACTCTGGATCTACACCTTCAATAAAATACAGGATTGAACAACAACTGGCCAGAGGTCCTGGTGTGAACGATATAACCAACAAGTTGATACAACAAAGGAATGAAAACACCAAGCGTCTGAACCTTAAACAACAGAAAGTGGCACAAATGGAATGCGAGGTAATATATATATATATTATTAAGAATTTTTTTTCAAAAAAAAAAAAAAAAATATCAGTTTTTTAGAATGTTTGTACAAAAAACGGTAGATATTATAGGATTAATTCACGTTTTTCATGTTGTTAATATTTGCAGAGGTTTAAGAAATGCCCCATTGTCAGAGCACGAAGTTCGAGGGCGAAACGCATTTTGCGGACCTCGGCGAATGTTAACGACCGAAAACTATGTGAATTGACGCTATAAATGTACAAAAACCACCAAACTCAAAAACCAATTTCATGAAATATATTGATGCGTGCGATGAAATGAACCTATGTGAAAGCATAAATGTCGGCAATCGTTGTTTTGTTCCGATAAATCTTCCAAGAGTGATTGTTATGAGTGACGTCAACGAAACGATGTTACGTAATAATTTTTCCTCAAAAGTGAAAGTTATTTATTTGCAATTTGAATCGTTGAGAAATATTGCGAGGAATGGATCAATTTTTTTTGAAAGCCCTAATCGAGGATATGTAAGTACAAAGCCGGTTGTTAACGGCACGTACATTTACTGAATAATACAGTATCTGGTACAAGCCGCTGGCATGGCTCATTTGTGAGCCTGGTAACTTCTATAACTAACGTATTAGGGAGTATTTCTGGAAAATACTTCTTTTTTCTTAGACAGAATGCACGTTTCCTCCCGTTAAACGCCCTGTTTCCGTTTGTTTATGAATGCATATATGTATAATATCAGAATTATCATCACAATAGTTCCACAAGAAAGCAATAGTTTTATGTGTTGCTAGAATATTGCAGGAAAAGGAGAGCAATGTTCATTTGTTCAAAATGGATCTGTGAAATTTCAAAGCTCACAATAAATGACCTGGCAGAGCATCTCTAGCTAATAGCTAGAGATGCTCTGCCAGGTCATTTATCGAGACCTATACGATTTACGACATGATTTTCATCGTAGGTTAATAACACCATGGTCTGCAAACATTAAGGCTGATAAAGTATTGATTGTTGAAATAAGCTATCTGCCAGATAACAAAAATTGATTTAATCCTTTCCCCACAAGCCCTGGTTTTGGGTCTCTTACAAGAAGGCTTGGGATAATATTGAGAGAAAAGATAAAATCCTGAAAATCAGCATTTAATGATTCTAAAATGTTTTCTGTGCTAACAAGGGCGTGTTTTAGCGGGGATTCAATCATTTAAGGTAGAAAGACCCATGATGGAAAAAAAAAAAAAAAAAAAAAAAAAAAAACACTTTCTAGCCATACGAAATGCACCAAATTTCACAGTCTTGTAAATACACTTCATATGAGTTGATTCACCGTGCCGGATTTCAAGATTATGCTTCAAGAAGAATATAATTTACAAATATCATTTTACTCTATATTCATTTGCAGGGAGGTAATTTTGAACATTTTTGTAAAATATTTTTACAAGTATGCATGAATTCAAAATTCTAAACCGTACAAAATTCTTATGTTTATATTTGGAATGGATATGAAAGACAGTTTAGTAATTACTAGCATTTTTCAAAATTCGCCGCTGGTTCTTTGGTGCTAATTATGGGCCTTCTACCTTTAGAAGTCCCCATTGTTAAAACATTCAAACTATGCAGTACAATTTGACCAATTTTTGAACGTGCCCAGCCGTGACGTGGACGTGGAATTGTGCATGTGACCAGGCCTTTACTCTTATTTACTTGAAGGGGCGGAGGTGGTGCAGTGGTAACGCGCTGGACTTATAACACAGGGATCGCTGGTTAAATCCCCCGCCTCTCCAGTCCTTCGGATGAGACTTTAAACCGAGGTCCCGTCTCCATATGACCTTAGCTGTTGAGTGGGACGTAAAACTCCATTCATTCATTCACTTATTTACTTGAAATCAAAAGGGTAGATGATACTACAGTTTATTGACAATGGGTGACTATGTAAGTGGACTTGTGATAGTCTGATAAATAGAGATTTTGACGTCAAACAATGACATTAGATGAAACTACAAGTCTCTGATTCTCAAATTTATCTGAATATTCAGACCAAGGAAAGATAATTTACTATAATTCTGAAGGTTGCTCATGGTTTTGTGCCTTGGTTCTTTTAGACCCGACATGAATATTCAGAGTCTGACACCAGACTACTAAGTAAGTTTTGTTTTGTAGAAAGCTGCAAAAGCTGGCAAACAAACGAGCGAGACTGGTGGATGGTGTGAAAAGGAAAGCAAGGAAAACTCGGGTGCACATATGACTGATGAACAACTTGCTGGTGCTTTGGCTACTTTCTTTACGAATATGCTATTGAAGATGTCTTGATAAAGGTCGCACCCCCCCCCCCCCCCACCCCCCCCCAAAAAAAACAAAAAAACAAAAAAACCAACAGTATGTTTTATTTTGCAGAAAGCGGCCAAAGCCGGTAAACAAACAAGCGAGACTGGTGGATGGTGTGAAAAGGAAAGCAAGGAAAACTCGGGTGCTCATATGACTGATGAACAGTTAGCCGGCGCTTTGGCTACTTTCTTTACGAAAATGCTAATGAAGAGGCCTAGATAAAGGTCGCAAAAAAGAAAAAGAAAAGAAAAAAAACAAAAATAAAAACAAAAAACAACCGTATATTTTGTTTTGTAGAAAGCGGCAAAGGCCGGTAAACGAACAAGCGAGACTGGAGGATGGTGTGAAAAGGAAAGCAAGGAAAACTCGGGTGCTCATATGACTGATGAACAACTTGCTGGTGCTCTGGCTACCTTCTTTACGGGTATGTCAAAACTTTCACAAACGACAAAATTCTAGGGAGATTCAATTTGAAAGCCGCTGCAGACGACAAAATGAATTTTGATAAAGATAAGACTTGTGTACGATACAGCTCCGAAAATATTGAGACAAAAGGAGAAACTGCTGGTTATCAGCAGTTTCTTCTTTTGTTTCAATATTTTCCCAATCCTTTTCTATTAGGGACGTCAAAACCAGGTCTTGTTTTGGAGAGGGTTAACATACTCCCAAACGACAAAATTTTAGGGTGGTCCAATTTAAAATCTGCTTCAGACGACAAGAATCGATGTTGATGGAGAGGTTTGTACTTAAAGTAACTCAGAAAATATTGAGGCAAAAGCAGAAAATGCTGAAGATCAGCATTTTCTTCTTTTGTCTCAATGTTTTCCCAAGCATATACTCATAGGGACGCCAAAACCAAGCCTTGTTTGGGAAAGGGTTAATCCTTTCACAAACTCCAACTGGGAACAGTTTTGAGGATTTTTACGCTAAAACGATGAAAATGTGTTATGTTAGCATAATTGGGATGTTTTTCTGAAATAACCATCTCTGTAAACTTTTACACTGGAAGAAGAATACAGTGAGCAAAAATGATGGCGTTGATAGGATTTAAAAATAATCTTAAATTTCAAATTTCATGAGACCGGGCCTGTCCCTTTTATAGTGTTTAGAAGGCTCATCATTAAAATAACCATGAGAAGATATTGAGACAAAAGAAGGTTATGCTGCCGTATGTGTGCTTTGCTCTAAACAAGCCATGCCTTTAACAACATCTTTATTTGTCGCTTGCAGCAGCATTCAAATTGAAACAACTTAATTATTTTTTACATTTATTAAAGGTTCTAACTTTTCTACTCTAGGTAAGACGGTTGCAAGTTTTGGTGATGGTCCGGGGAGATACAAACAACTTATATTGGACAGCGGAAAGGTCAAAGGTTACGACGCG
Source organism: Fragum sueziense (assembly GCA_963680895.1). NCBI lineage: Eukaryota > Metazoa > Mollusca > Bivalvia > Cardiida > Cardiidae > Fragum > Fragum sueziense. The sequence continues at coordinate 59,391,989 of OY804598.1, read as the reverse complement.
TACGACGGCGCGCCATTTTGTGACGTCACTAGCGAGGGGCGTGTCCAGTTTCTTGACCTCACTTTACCTCAATACGGACTGCCTCTTTATGATTGGATAATCAGTTTGGAGGTTGCAGAACACATTCCTAGAGAATACGAAAACATTTACATTGACAATATTGTACGTCATGCTCGAGAGGGCGTGGTTTTAAGTTGGGCGGTGCCGGGACAGGGCGGGCTTTCACATGTCAATAACCGCCCGTTCGAATACGTAAAGAAATTGTTTGATTCGCACGGATTTTACCATGACGAAGAAGAATCTCAAAAATTGCAAGCCGTTGGAAAATTACCGTGGTTTAAAAAGAATATAAACGTTTATAAAAGGAAAAATGTCTCGGACGGCGATAAATTAAAACCTTTCTTCATCTAATCAATGGCCATGTGTCTATTCTCCCTACCCATCATTCAAAATATCGTCGCTTTCAACGAAAATCTCGTAGCTGCAGCTTGTGCTAAGCTGCAGTTACGAGGTTTATGTTAAAAGATCGGCGACATACGTCTTAAAGATTTCCATTTGTTATGACAAGATCGCTTATCGCTTATTCCATTGTGACTTCTATGATGTTCTGTTACCCCACCATTTTGGTGTTAATGCCGTCTGAAAATAAAATAAAATAATAATAATAATAATAATAATAATAATAATAATAATAATAATAATAATAATAATAATAATAATAATAATAATGATAATAATAATAATGATAATAATAATAATAATAATAATAATAATAATAATAATAATAATAATAATAATAATAATAATAATAATAATAATAATAATAATAATAATAATAATAAAAAAACAACAACAACAACAACAATAACAACACAATTCATTTTAACTAACGTAGGCCTACAAACAAATTTGAGCATTTTACATTTCATTGGTAGATTATCATGTCTTTCTAAGATTGTTCGTTTGACTTTCAGAAGTACAAGTTTTGAAATAGCGAACAGTTTTCGCGCGTTCGTGTGCTAAAATAGATTTCTAATGGGAATACACCCAACAACGTTTGCCGGGTACCAGTCTAATATTTTGTTTATCGGTCATGAATCGGGCATTTTTTTCGTAACAGTGTTTAGCAAAGAATTATTATTTTCAAGCGAGATGTTAGGCGATCATAGATAATGCAGGCGGGAACTAAAACTACGAAACATTGCGCATATGCAACATGCAACATTGCTTCCAGATACGGAGACAGACCAGAAATTACAAACGTTTTTTCTTGAGATTCCTCAACAGCTTAACCAGAAAAAACACCGAAAAGTCTGAAAGTAAAGTAGCTATGATCATGAAACTTCTCGGGTAGATAGATCTCACCAAGGAGAAGTGCAACGTACAAGGAGCATAACTCTACCTAGCTTATTTTGTGAGTTATTGCCCTTTGTTGTGGTGAAAGCCTGTGGGGGTATCAAATCACATTCAGCGACAAATTTTAGTTTTTTTTCTATATTAACCCTTTCCCAAACAAGACCGGTTTTGACGTCCCCAACAAAAAATTCTTGGGAAAACATTGAGGCAAAAGAAGAAAATGATGATCGACCAAATTGAAAAGGCCTGCACAGCAGACAAAATGGGTGTGAATAACTTCTTTGGATATTGATGATAATTTTTCTTTTGCCTCAATATTTTCTCTGAGATTAAACACAAAAAGTATTCACATCCGTTTTGTCATCTACAGACTATTTCAATTTGGCCCAACATGACATTTTGTCGTTTTAGAAAGGGTGAGCGAGTACGCACGAGCGGCACGACGAAGCCAAGACAGGACAGAATGTGTAAACAATACTTGTCAACTGCTTATTTCATAGTTACCGATCTTAAAAAGTACACGACAGTGCAGCAACCTTCTCAACTCTGAATTAGAATGTTTCTCAACAAATGATTACGGCAATCCAGCTCTTCGGCAAGTTGAACGTGGAAAAACTTCGCGAAATTCACAGCCATGTTTGTACGATAAGGGATTCCCAATCTATTTTTAGACCAGTGAGGCGTGACGATGACGTATTTGTTTACACGAGAAAACCGAATCCTATTGGAAAGTAAATGAGTCGGGATTTTGTGAAAGTGCCTTGTCGTTTTAGACGTTTCATTTCTCCATTTTCATCAAAGTTGTCTTGGCTATAACACCAGAGAACTTGTATGGGCAGTCTGGTCTAAAGTCTAGTTGTTCTGAAAGATCATCTATGCCCATTTCAACTTAACACAGTTTATTTAGAATAGTTTACAAACACGACAATTTTACAAATAAGAATGGCAAGAGAAATACATAGGCATATCGTCACTTTTCTTTCGAAAATCTCGTAAATGCAGCTTAGAACAAGCTGCAGTTAGGATGTCTTTTAAAGAAAAGCGACTATTTTTCTTGAATGTTGTGCATTCTGGGATTCTTGACTAGATCTAGTAATTCAAACTTTCTTTCAACAAATCCTCCAATGTCTTCAACAACGTTCTGTCTGATTTGTTGTGCACCGGTAATCGGAAGATCCCTATTTTCGGATACGCACATTCCTGTAGGAGTTTCCGAAGCTGTTTCTCGATCGATGGCGGAGATCCACGAAGAAGCCCGAGGCTTTCAACCTTACTGGTGAAAATGGCTTTACAAATGGTCTGAAAGAAAGAAAATGGAAATGAAATAACCCTTTACCTAATGACAACATTTCAGTTTACAAAAATAATAGTAATTGAAATGATAATGCTGCAAGTTACAACATAGAAGTTGTTTACGGAAAGGAAACAGTGGTAGACATCAATATTTCTAATATTTACTAAATGCTTTTTTCAATCTCTCTTAATTTGATACGTCCAAAATAGGCCCTAAACTCGTAGAGGACGTCGAATAACACCAAGATTGTCGAAGTTCAGCAGCTCAAAAATTTCGTATAAGAAAATGGAGAATGTACCTTTTCTACACCAGCAAGATTCGAACCAACACATGCAAAATTGTAATAGTAAGAATGAGTATCTACATTTTATAATATCGTTACTGGTCTAAAATGTCCTACCTGTAAGTTATTTGTAACCATTTCTCGTGCGCACGTGCCGTCTGTCCTACAGTAACCATGACACGTGAGATAGTCACAACCATCGATCGTGCAGTTCCGTGGTTTTGGAATCACCGACTCGAACCTGACACTGTCCGAGTCCATGAGCACGATATCCCCCTTGTTGTTGATGCCATAGTTATGAGTCTGTATATCACACATATGTAACGGTCTAGGATATATATCTTCTATATCTTTGAGCAGTTTGAGTATCTTGAGAGCAATTGACACCCGGTCATTCCATGACGGATTATATTGTTTTGAATTCAACATGTCAGGAACTTTACTTTGGAATAGGACATAGTTATATTTTCCTAAAGAAGGGGTATATTCGACGAAATACGCCGGTCCACACGTACCGTATAATTTAGGCAAAAAATGTTGATTTCCTAAAACTTTCATAGACAAATACTCCCATTGAACAGCTAAAGAAACTGCACTTTTTAAAACAGCATCTATATATTTGGAATCAGATTGACCGCCACTTTGATTTTTCATCAAATTTCTGAAGTTCATCCCCAAGAAGTGAGATATCAAGTCCGTATGGTAACTAAAAGTTGTGTCGAAAAAGAAAGTACTATGTTTTCTGATTTCCTCGGTTGCGATTCCAATTTTCTGTTCCGTTGTCATGGTTTCGTCAAATTTGACTTTGACCCCAGTATCCCAGACGTCCATGTCGTGCTGGGCCTTCATAACGACCGTGGAACTGGTTCCCGGACTGTCGCAGCCGTCACAGGTCAGAATTTGAACTTTTTTACCCCACCGGTTACCATCACACTGCGTTCTCTGGAACTTGCCTTCGTCACATAAACTTGAACACAGGGAACCAACGATCTGTTTGTTGTGATAGAGGTCACACTGAAAATGGACGAAGATTGTTTGAACAAAGTCAAAGGTACTGAAATAGGATGCTTAGATGACATTTTATACCAACATTGATCCAGATCAGCCTGTGCATATGCACAGTCTGGTCGAGATTCATGTTGCTCTATTGTAGGTTTCTGATGACCCGTGTTAGACCAAGTCTCTGGAACCTGCCTTCGTCACACGTCACACCAAATAGTTTGAACTAATTAAGGGACAATGCTCCAGTTATTCGAAATAATCGGTCGTTTCTCTAGAAACTTTGATGTTTCGCACGATATATGTTTCGCTACCAGATTTTCGACAATTGCCAAAGTATGGATGACGATCAGTACAATTTTCATACTATGAACCCAGCATTTTCATGGGTGTGTCAAACATGCGGAGCCCCAAACCATACTATCTCAGTCATAGAAAGCAGTCTATCAAGTTATGCATCCCAAAACAGCTTTAGTCCTTTGTCTGACTCGACAGGCCGGTCGTCGGATCCTCCTGCCAAGCATACATCCAGCAGTCACAGAAACCTTCGTAATGCAACCCTAAAAGTCCTCAACATAAATGCCCGTTCAATAAAATCCCATGACAAACTTGACCATTTTCATGCACTACTTGACCTTTGGTCACCAGATATTGTGATATGTACAGAGTCGTGGCTAACCCCCGATGTTCACAATGCTGAAATAATTCCCAATAACCTAGGCTATACCATGTTTAGGCGGGACAGGAAGTCCAGAGGGGGAGGGGTTTTCATCCTTGTTCGGGACTTGTACATCGCCTCCAGGGTACAGGAATGGGAAACTGAATGTGAGATATTGTGGGTCAAGCTCCAGCTTGCAGGGTCTGTACCTCTCCACATTGCTGCCTATTATAAACCGAATGAATCGGATGCACAGAGTTTTGAGGAATTCAAAAAATCTGTTGACATGGTATCTTCTGTCAAGGGCCACACTTGGATAATGGGAGACTTTAATTATCCAAAGTTTTCCTGGAATAACAACATTCCCATCATTTCCCCGGACTGTAAGTATACTAAGCAGTACGAGGAATTCATTGATCTCTTAAATGAACACAACCTCACACAGTTAGTAACCCACCCAACAAGGCTTGAAAACATCTTGGATCTATTCCTCATTGACAACCCAACTTTGGTGAAAACTGTGGAGGTCAAACCCGGTATAGCAGACCATGATGCTGTGTTGTCTGAGATCTTTATCAAACCTCAGGTAAACAAGCAGAAGCCCAGACTCATGTACATGTACAAAAGAGCTGACTGGGAAGGGTTTGAGAACCATATGCTTGCATTCCGAAAGTCATTCTTATCCTCTCATGCAGGGAAGTCCATTGACTTACTTTGGGATGAGTTCAAGGGTGCATTAATGGCAGGGATAGAGCAGTTTGTGCCACAACGTACAATAAGTACAAAACCGTCCCAGCCTTGGGTGACACAAGAAATAAGACGTGCCATCCGCAAAAGGGACAGCTTGTATGTGAAGTACAAACGGTTCAGGCGCCCCACTGACAGGCATGCTTTTGTGGAGGCCAGGCATCTGGTGAAACAAAAACTCAAACAGGCCCATAACAGGTACATTGAGGAAATCCTTGGTCTTATTGATTCCCCCAAACAAACTGAGCCAAACAGCCAACCAAACCATGACACCCACAAAAGCACATATGCCTCCAAAAAGCTCTTTACCCTTCTTAAGAACTCCAAACAAGACTCCAAAGGTACAGCACCTCTCAGGAAAGATGGTAAGTTGCACTCTGACACTGTAGATAAAGCAAACATTCTCAATGACCAGTTCCAGTCGGTATTTACGCCAAAGTCGCCACTGAAACTGAGTCAGCTAGCATACATGGCCGTGCAGGACCTCTCAGACAGTGGTAATATAGACACATCTCAAATACCAGGAGATAATCTTAGCTCTACATCCCAGATGGAGAGGATCTCTGTGTCAGTTCATGGCATTGCTAAACTCTTGAGAGACTTAAACCCCCATAAAGCAGCTGGTCCCGATCAGATAAAACCACTGGTTCTTCAAAGGCTTTGCGAAGTTATTGCTCCTGTCCTTCAGGTAATCTTTCAGAGGTCACTAGATACAGGCAAAGTTCCCAAGGACTGGAGTACAGCCTTTGTATGCCCTCTTTTTAAGAAAGGAGACACCAGTCTTGCTTCCAATTACAGGCCTATTTCACTGACCAGTATCTTGTGCAAAGTGCTTGAGCATATTGTCACCACCAATGTAGTCTCCCATATGGACAGGCATGATCTGCTTTATGATCTCCAACATGGTTTTCGGAGCAAGCGATCATGCGAAACACAACTGGTCACACTAGTAGAGGACCTGATGCGGAACTCACTGGCAGGTTGTCAAACAGACCTTGTCTTACTTGACTTTTCCAAGGCGTTTGACAAGGTGAGCCACCAGAAGCTACTGCTCAAGCTGCACAAGTACGGTATAAGAGGCCCAACCCTAAAATGGATTCAAGCTTTTTTATCTGATCGGACTCAGACAGTTGTCCTAGAAAATGAGAAATCCAATACTGTTCCTGTCACCTCTGGGGTTCCTCAAGGCTCTGTCCTTGGCCCCATACTTTTTCTCATTTACATAAATGACCTCCCGGACGCAACAAAATCTAAGGTACGGTTGTTTGCTGATGACACGGCCATTTACTTGGCAGTCTCCAGCTTGCAGGATGCTCAGATTCTACAGCGGGATCTTGATCAACTCCACTCGTGGGAGCTGGAGTGGGACATGGAGTTCAATCCCAGTAAGTGTGTGGTAATACACATAACAAGGTCTAGAACTCCTGTCCCAAGCCAGTACCTGCTGCATGGCCAAGTCTTGGAGTCAGTTGTGGGCTCCAAGTATCTGGGCGTGGAGATCAGCAACAACCTATCATTCAACAGTCATATACAGAACATCACTTCCTCTGCAAGCCGTTCCCTTGGCTTTCTTAAGAGAAACATTAGGACACAAAACCCAGCACTTAGAGAAATGGCCTACAAAACTCTTGTTCGCCCCCAGGTGGAATATTCTTCATCAGTGTGGAGTCCCTATACTGACTTAAACATTGACAAGCTTGAAATGATTCAGCGTAGAGCAGCCCGCTGGACCCTGAATAACTATTCCCCTTATGCTAGTGTGACTGAGATGATCCATTCTCTAGGCTGGAGGTCCCTTGAGCAGAGGAGGTCTGACGCTCGTCTTTGTTTATTTTATAAAATCTTATATGGCATAGTAGCCATTGACATGCCTCCGTATGTTGTCCACCCACTGAGAATCCCAAGAAATTCACACACCCTTTGCTTCCGACAAATTCAAGCCCCTGTGAATTACTACAAATACTCATTCTACCCCCTCGCAATCGTGCAATGGAATAGGCTGCCATCACATATAGCTTTACTGCCCACTTTTGACTCTTTTAAGAGGGTAGTTAGCTCAGTCAACCATCCAATGCCGTAAATGTCAGCGCACTGTTTTTAACTATCACTGTCAGCTTGTCTCTGACTTTTAACATTTTAAACCCTATCATCTTTTACTCCACACTAACTAACAAATCTTATGGAAACTTTTTACTCTTTTTTTTTTAACAATTTTTCCACTAACACCGCACAGACGCGCACCTGCACGTAATCTCCGCGAGGGGGTGATGCAGTAGTGATACATACATAATATGGAATGTATTTACTATTCACCATTTTCGACTGTGAAACTGCTTTTCTCAAGATGAAAAGACGAAATTTGAGGTCATTGTCTTTCAGGTAATGTCATAGAGTCGTATTTATTTATCACCCAACGTTTGTGCGAAATGATATTGGTTTGCCCTTCCAGTGAGGTAACATCTACCAAGGAGATTATTGCAAACATTTTAAAAATTCAAAATTCAAAGTGGTCGGTAAGAAGAGTTGACTATATAGATATAATATTAACAGATATAAGAAAAATCTCGAAACTGTTGTGTCACGTGATTCTCGTTGTGTTGTAGTGAGTTGACTTCTGCAAAAAATGCGAAATGGCGCAGCCACGTAGGTCAGGCACGTGACGAGATTTTAACTTATTTTTCAATTCGGTGAAGGGAAGTAAATCTACTATACTCTATTCTATTAGAGTGCAAAGGGTTACTCCCCTTTGTTAGAAATAAACGTCCTTTTTGCCACACCAGTTTCATTTTATAACGTTAGACCACTGCCGCAACAAAAGCAGAAGCAGCAGCAGCAGCAACAACAACAACAGTTAAGTAAGTTAACCTTTACTCACCAGCTTCTCTATTTGTTTTGCCGCTGTGGTTTCTGAGCATCGAACATAGAACTGTAGGTAAGCCAGTAAGCCTAGACTAGTCACAATCATCAGACCGGATCCGGTGATGCACACTTTCCGGATTCGGCCGGATCGGGAAATTTTCGAACTCTGCAACATTGCTAAAAGCCGTTTTGAGCGTGAGCCGTAGCTTTCAGAATATTTGAAATAAACGCTTGAACAAAGGCAGTTCCGTTTGCTCTGACACTCCAAAAATGTATCGTTGAAGACCAAAAATAAAGTCACAAATTAAAAAAAATATGCACCGTTACGGTTCGTCAAACCGGACGAGCGTGAATCTTGAATAATAGTAAACAATATCACAACTGTCACATTTTTTCTTTTTTGATATTTATGATTTTCTCCCAATTTTTATGTAGATATTTACGAAAGTCTTGTTTTTTTTTTCAACTTCACATAACTATACGTATTCGCTCCGCAGTTTATTGATATAAAATTGACAAACTATTAATCATAACTCCAAATTACTCCTATTTATGCAAACGATTTTACATGACTGTTCTTGTTTTAATACAATTGTTTTTCACACATCTTTAGAAATCGAAAATCCGTTTTTCGATTTCAATTGGTCATTGTGAAATCAAGCGTAACATTTAACGGAAACGATACATTTATTGTAATATATCGTTACTTTTAAACAAAAACCTAGTAACTGCAGCTTAAGACAAACTGCAGTTACGAGGTTTTTGTTTAAAAGCGACGATTTTATTGTACTTTTATAGCGATTTATTGAGCAACGTTGACAATTTACTTTCAAAACCACGAATATGTATTAATTTTGTGCTAGAATTAGATTAATTATACATGTATATATTGACAAATCGTAGATGTTTTATCTTTAAATCTCGTTACTTCAGTTTGATTGATCTGTAGTTACGGGATTTTAGAATAATATCGACAAAATGATATTGTTTGTCCGAAACTGCATCACGGTTTACTTGATACAATATACTGACGGCCATTAGAAACGCCTCAGTCCGATTTCTCAGTATTTCTGATCTAAAATTACAAAATCTCTTTTCCATGACTTGTGTATATTTGATTATCTGTTGTTTAAAAAATGTAATTATACATAATTTTAGTCCTTTCATCAAAGTAGTGCTTGTTTTGATGGCTCTAATAGGGGAACATTTGGAAAAGAGAGAAAATGAAGATAAACAACATTCGACGTTGCCCAGAAACTCGGTATGTATATATGGTAACATGTCTCACAAGTTTGCGTTTACCGGTTTGAAGGAAGATTAACATGACTATTTCTGCAGAGTTTCAATTTTAGGTTTCGTTTTTTTTTTTTTTTTTTTTTTTTTTTGGGGGGGGGGGGGTCAAATTATGACTAAGAACGCCAGCCTCGATTGAGAAAAACGAATAGCAATGAATTTTGTGCTGAAAATAGACTTGGTTTACCGTTATGTTTTGATAAACTGTCAGTGTTGTTATAAAATCCCGAAACCACGGCTTGAGACATTAACGTCGCGTAAATCAACACATTTGCTCGCGTTAACGGCCGTTTTCTGTTCGTATACGTAGGCCCCTATACCTCTACCGACCAGGAAACACACATTGATTTTGATCAAACAATATTTTTCCCCCGACATGTCATTATGCCTAAAGGTGCGTTTCTGTTTGTAAATTGACGTTACATCACGCCTGTTATTAATAACGGTTATGAATTCAAATTAAAAATATTTCCCGACGAAGGTTTACGCCGAAACATTTAACCCTTTCCCAAACAAGACCTTGTTTTGACGTCCATAGAACAAATAGATTGGGAAAATATTGAGGTAAAATAAGAAAATGCTGATGCTATCTTTAACAGCCGACTTGAGATTCAGTGATCGTGGGTTAAAGTGTAAAGTCGGTTGAATACGTCTCAGTTCGTAAAAATAGACTTTAAATAGAAACTTCAACTTAAGAAACTTTTAACGTGCAACTGTCGTGTTTCGTAAAAGGGGCAACTTTAGATTCTGAAAAAGAAATGGGTTTCAATAATCGAGGAAGTCAAGTTGGTTAGCATTTTTTTTTTTATTTTCCATTTGAGTGCATGTAAACATGTAATAATTAGAATATTCTAACATTTACCATAAAGTCATAACCGGACTGTAACATTCTTTAGATCTTTTTTTTTTAAAAAAAGTTATTGATACCAAGAACAGTGGAGGTATTCACCTACCAGTCGAAGTTACTTTTGCCATTCAAATTACACAACAATCAATCTGATTGACCGAGACATATGTCTCGTCCAATCAGATGGCTCGTTATGTAATTTAGATAAAGGTAATTGGTTTAGACGTGTTGGTGAACATAGCCCCTAGTCACACACAGCTCCACGTCCACTTCACGTCCAAATATAAAAATCGTCGCTTTTTTAACCAAAACCTCGTATCTGCAGCTTAAAACAAGCTGCAGTTACGAGATTTTTGTTGAAAAGCATCAATATATGCTTCACGGGTGATCTTTTTCGGACGTGCTCCGGCAGTGGTTAGACAGTAACCGCATGTGTATACCATTTTCTGTTAGACAAAATCAAAATCTTGGACACAAATCTTAGTCTTACACAAAATTATGACTATAATATCTTTTTTATGTTATGAGTATTTTTTTCAGTTGACATTGCTCTTCCTTGTTTCTACAATGTACCGACCTAGAATGTTTCCTTGATTTTATACATGCTAAAGTACGGTCACACAAAATCCACGTCCACATCACAATCATATTGCGTCCAAAATTATGCTGCACAGGTGACGTTTTTGGACCTACTCCGGCAGTGATTAGGCAGTGAAAAACTGTTTGTGACCGTTCCTTTACCGGTGACAGACGGGAACATCAGCCCCCGGTTTCTCGAAAAAACTTAAGTACGTTCTCATGCTCAAATCTGAGCACCGTGCTCAAATCGCACGAAGTCCATGCGAGCTTTAATCGAATACCCTTCAACGTTGGAGAGTATCCCTTTGAAGTTGAGCATGTTCTCATGAGAATATACTTAAAAGTTTTTGCGAGAAACCGGGCCTGGTCTCTACAAATTCGAGAGTATTGCGGACAACAATCTTAAGAGACTGAAATTTCATTTTTTGTCTTTCTGTGAAGAAAACACTGTGGGAAACAAAGACATTGCTTGTCACACGCAATATCGTCTATTTTCACAATGTTTCCTAAACATTTATCTAAAAAGGACATCAAAAGGCGTCACTGGTGATAGTGGGTTAAACATACTGTCGGGATAAAAATTTGCAGACATAAAGAGAACAACAACAAAAAAGCTGCTGATGACATTTTACCCTTTTCCAAGCAATATCTTATTCTGACGCCGTTAAAATAGAAACCTTGCGACAATATTGAGGCAAATGAAGTTTTTTTTCTTTTGTCCCAATGTTTGCTTTGCTACATTGCACACAAACCCAATATATATCAACTTGCGGCGTCTACAGCCGTTAGAAGAAAGGATTAATTTACCCATCAAAAGCTTTAATATTCTGCTAGATAACCTCTTCATAGCTCGTTATGTTGGGTGAAAGGGGAAGTAATTTTTACCAATTCTTTAATTGATTTCATTAGAGTTGCCTCCCTTTCTTGACGTGTTTTCGTTGCTTTCTTGATGGCAACTGAATTGAGTGCTCTTTCTAAATTATCGGTCCCATATAGTGTCGCTTTTTGATGCCATTCAAGTTAAAGGGATTGGAAAACATTGTGGAAAATGAAGAAATTGCTTGTCACAAGCAATTTCTTCATTTCCCACAATGTTTTTTTTCTATCAGTGTATACCAAGGAATGTAAAATTCAATTAAGCTGACGTTGTGGTCTGTCTCATTTCTAATTTTGACAAGTCGTTTGAGTAAGACTTGATTAAAAGAAAGGAAAAAAAAACACCTTTCGCACAACTATGGGCTACCTTTCTCAATTGCGTTTTCTCTCATACCGTAAGAACATCTGGCAAATTCATTGACGGAATTTTCGTATCAATCAAATCCTCTCTTGACGGGAATCTTGTCAAATTAAACTTTTTCGCCACATTTTGACAAAAGTCTTCCACAGTCTTGTATTTGGTGTACGGCATATAAGTTCGCCACCATTTTGTATTATCGCTCGCACGTGATTTCTTCATTTGGGGACTTCTATTATTAGCATCATTTGTTTTTACCTGGTTTATCTGCTGAAATTCTGACAAATTAAACGTCATTCCGACGAAATCGAACAATTTTTGTATTTTTCCTTTGACGTCATTTTTGATGTCGTCATAAAATGCGAATCTAAATCTTCCCGGAAATTTCTGCATTAATCGTAAACCGCCTTCGTAATCGAACGTCATTTTTTGACATAACGTACGAGCGTTCGAATTGGCGTCTTTTGTTGCATAGCCTCTTGACTCCAATCTGCTGTTAACGATGGCACGTGGATCACGAAATAAGTGAATCACTTTGATGTTTTCGTTTTTCAAAAGAAGTTCCTCGAGGGATTCCGTAGTTAAACGGAGAACTTTAGTGACGACGTGCTTCGCGGCTTTACACTTTTTCTCTAGGGCTTCAAGACACTTATGTTTTGGTATTTTCCCTCTGGAACATAATTTGTATTCCTTCCATCCTGGACCTGAAAATCAGAAGGGAGGTAATATGATAGTTATCTGCTTTTTTTTGGCGTTTTTATAGGGTTAATTCACGTTTTTGAGGTCGTTAACATTCGCAGAGGCCCAAGAAGTACGTTAACGCCCGAGTGCGAAGCACGAGGGTTGTTTACGTATTTTGCGGGCCTCTGCGAATGATAATTTTTGTTATTCGTGACGTCGGCAAAACGACGTTACGTCATAATTTGGCGCCAAAAGGCAAACGTCGCTAATTTAACGCAAGACGTTGAGAATTTTGCAGGAAAAGAGACAATTGTTTATTTTGAAGGGTCAAATCGAGGTTATTTGAGTGCAAAGCCGGTCCGATATCGCACTGAATATAGACCGGGTTTCACGATATCGGACCGGTTTCTTCTCGTTATTCAATGTAGTCTACCTACCAATTCCGAAAAAGTGGCTAGAAAACATTTTCGTAGGCATTTTTTGAACATGGAGTTTTGGTGTATTATTTGCAAAGTATAAGGCTTGCCTGATTTGCTTAGACCGGTAGTCGCCTCCAGTCGGCCGTATTAAGGTCACAAAACAAGGTCAAAGGTCATTGGGTGCAAAATTCAACTAAGGTCCCTTTAAATGCGTATAACTCTGTCAATTATATGTCTAAATGCACGAAAATGCTTTTAAATGAAAGCCCAATAAATTGTCTTGCATATAAATTATAGTTAGTGATACTTTTCTCATCTGCACATTCATAAATATTTGGCGAAATGTAAAAAAAGGCCAAAAATGTGCAAAATTTGAACGTTGTGTAAATGGAAATCATGCTCCATATGAAATATTATTGCAATTTCAATTACACAATTGTGCTGAAAAATTTCTATAAACCCTAAGCAAAAATTTTAGATCACGTTTGGCAGTAAAAAGTCACTATTTCTAAATGTAGGTACAGCTCAAAATCAGCTGGGGTCAATATATGTAACGGTCGTCTCTTTTATACAGTGTACATTTCATTTCAACGGTATTGATGGAACTTAAATGATATCATTTCTTTTGTCTGGATATTGACTGTAAATAGATCATATTAATATATAATTGCGAAAATAACATTTGAAACAATGGCTTTCACGTTGTAAATGTTAAAAAAGCGTGTAAGAGTTACCCCACCCACTCAAATAACCTAGGAAATTGGTACAATTCACTTTGGCGCCCAAAGCATTTCAAGTAATGTAATGAATAAACAATAACAATCTAGAACAACTTGTTTATAGTATTAAAAAGAAAAATAACACCAGTTTGGAAATGGTTGACATGGTTACACCAAGCACACATAGGCCTATACGCACGTTTAGACTTACTTCGCCTCGCTACCTATAAATTCTGGTTACTGTACACTAGTAAGTTTCAGATTGGAAAGACTGGAGGCAAACATATATTTCATTAGGCACATTAAAGCTTATTCAATAAATAGAAAAATGATTTCCATGGTAATTTGTTACGTGTAGGCTCGTAGAATCAGGGTGGGGCTAGGGTGGGGGCTGAGCGACACCCCCACTCCCAAAGTTGGCCGAATATGTCGAATTTTCCTTATTTTACACTGAAATTTTGGGAAAAAATCCAATTTAGCCCCCCAATATTCAGACACCGGGGCTTCAGCCCTTCCAATATAAAATTGCTTCCTATCGGCATGACGTGTACATGCAGAAGTAGCAAAATGGCATTTTCTATTCATTGAAAATCATTTTTTTGGTGAAATTAAACAATTATTACTTTTTTCATAGGAACTGGAGAAGGAAGTCAATTTCGTCAACGTGATATGCGATTAACTACTTGTATTTTCATATTGGTTTGCTTAACTTCAGTGCGTGTATATAGATCTAAAGAATGAAGTGGGAGCAAACACCAAAATTCCAAAATATACAAGTGAGATCCGAACAATATTTTAGGCAGGTTTCAGTGAAAAGCAGTAGCAAAATGATTTATCATACGAATTCAGTACTGTTAATGATACATCAAAGCAACATCCGGTATCCAGTTCTTTCTGACATTGCATGTGCTAGCTTGAAACAGTGGAACCGGCGCACAAAGGAGAAAAATGTAGAAACTGAGGGATTTTTCCCAATAAGTGGTATTTTGCAAATTTTGATTGCCGAGTAAAAATTTAGATTCAAAACAGCTTTAAAGTAGGTTGACACAGGACAATTCTTGTACTTTTAAGTCCCCAAATTCAATGACCTGGTTTGATAAGGTTCTATTGGCTAGAGCCTTCGTTCAAACATCCTTCCATATACCTACACATTTCACAGGTGAAAGAAGTTTTAAGGACAAGCCAGACGATCGTCCTTTTATGATCCATCCGACAGCTGTATGCACGATGAGCTTTAAAAGCAAAATAGTCTTTTCTATGGACAATTGACGGAAAGTACGTTCACAAGAACCATTGGAATTACATGTATTTGCGTAAAAAAGGTCGAGGATGTGTTTGGTTGACATTCATAAATGTTATGGCTCATAATCAGTGAAAGACAATATGATCAATCTTAATAAGAACTAAACGGAACTTTCAGTATGTTACCAAATCGAATTGAAAATCAGATATCAGATATTGAATCACGAAATTAGGGCCATTTGTGATTATTTTCGATATAGGCGAAGGAAGAGGGGGCAGTGGGGTGGGCGGGGGCAGGCCCCCAATAATTTAGAAATGGGGCCTGGTCCCCCTATGGTCCCCCATAATACACCCATATTTCCATTTACTTTAACGTTTGCCCCCCCCCCCCCCCCCAATATTATAAACCTTCCTAGGCCAGTGTTCGATGCTTGTAGGGCGTTGTGTACTGAGGTGTCAGCATTTGGACTTGGTTGGAGTTCTTCTCATAAATACAAGGAGATATCAAAAAGTTTTGAGCTTCGGGTATTTATTCCATTCGGATAGTATATTACTTTACACTGTTATGCACGAGTATAAATATTTCAAATGCAGATTGATTGTGAGATAAGCTTGCTAGATGTTATGATATACTAGTAGCCACAAAAATATTTTTTAAGGGACAATATCCTACCCCCATAATATCGAACAAATGGACAAGATTGAAAACAGGGTTGCGATGATGTTTCTAGTCCAGGAGGCTAAATATGCCAAATGTGAAGAGCAATTGTCCGTAGTTTATGGAGAGTACTCTACTTTTTGCAATCATCAAATTCTAGGTGAAGACATCCAAAGATGCGGGGGAAGTCAAGAAGATGAAAATTGATTAAATGACTGCTACTGTGGATGACCGGTTAACTATTGGCAAAATAGATGGAGAAATGGTATAGTATGGAGTTCGAAGAAGTCTAAGAGGAAAAACAAAAAAAGTTTTAATACGAATATCTGGTTCTGGGTGTGCGCGACTCAAAACGTTTTGATCCCCTGTTAAGACACAATGGCAGGTTACTGTAGGTTACAGTGCAGACACTTTAATGCAAAAGCTATTGATAACAATGTTTAAATATGTTATCAACACTGTAAATGTGATACTATACATTGTATATCAGTAGGAACAGTTTTTACCGGACCACCCGTTCTCGTAGTGCGACGAAATTTCTCCAACTAAGTTTGATTCGCTAAACATGAGCACAGACTAGTCAATGTAGACATTGAAATAGATTAGACAATCTATGTACAAGAAGAACACTGTGTGAAGCTTGGGTCTAGTCGTCGGTATACAATGTGGCGAATATAATTTAAAGACATCAATGCATGTTCAATTGTGGTACAGGTACCTGTGAACAGCAATAGAGAAACAGCAAGACATTGTTAGACTAGAAATCAGACTAAGTTGTGTGGTGCACAGCATTATCTCGGAAGAATACCCAGAGTCCATTTGAAAGGTTTTAGAGATCATGAAACAAAATTGCCATACGATTCTAGTTTTTTTTATCGTATTCCAACCCTTTCAAAAAGAGGTCTCGCTAAAAGCGTTGTCAAGTCTGGTAGATGATTAAGGTATTCCACCCGTTATTAGATACATACGCTTTGTGTAATTTTACCTCCATCTCCAGCGTGTCCCGTTACCATGCAAATTGACAAGGGTATCCGGATTATAAAAATCTATCTGGATATCCTTGTAAATCACTGTTGCTACTGATGACGCCGAAGATGCACGATATATTTCGCATCTATTGACGGATGCAATGTCCCACAATAGTTATTCGACGTAAATAGTTATCCAAGAATAGCTAATATGATCAAGCCTTCATCATTTAGACCTTCTGACAACACCTGTTGCCGAAGAGCACGCTCCCTTCCCAAGTTCTTTCCCATAGGTGCATTCCCAGAAATATTTGTAATTACGTCTCTGATTCTACAAAATAAGTCCGGGGGTTTAGTACCCTTAAACTTCACAAATGGACGTGGATACTGAGAATCTCTTGCATCGACAAATTTTAAGATTTCCAAGCATGTGAACTCTGCTTTGTGGTCATAGGATTCTCTTTTTTCGTATGTTTTATGATAAGGTACAACAATACTATACATATACAAATGAAAGATACACATTTGATTATAACGAAAATTATTATGGAATGAAAAGTTTTTAGTTATGCTATAAGTTACTCAATGCCCAGAAGTTTATCAGGTATGTATATTCTAATGAGGTTAGCTAAAAGCAACCACAGGTTCATATATTTCCACTACTTATGTTCAAAGAGTTCCTTAGTGCCAACTCCACAACCCATCAGTTGTGAATTAACATGGTAAGGATTGTGCAGGATGGATGAGCTACCGATCGTTGTGTCTTTATTTTTCTAATATTCACCGGTAACATAATGTAATATGTTATATTAAAGATCGAGTGATTTGCATAATTAAAGATACATACAGAATCATATTTAGCTCAATTTCTAAAACAATTAAAAGCTTATTGGTTACAAAGTCAAATAGACCAAAGGACTTAATCTCCCGTTGTCGCTAATGGAAGCATGTACATATCTAAGTATATACATGTATTGGTGCCTTCATGGGCACTTATATAGACCTCCATATGATATATCATAACAGCGTATCAGAACAGTCAGCCTGATGATTGTGATAATTTTTTCCAATAGATCCGTTCCTAATTACATTTTATATACATGTTGAAAAATGCTATTACATGTTCGAATGTTCTCGTACGGCTACCAGGTGTAATTACCAAAATTGCAATAATGAAATTTAAAGTTCGGTTTACAGAAAGAAACTACATCATCAATGAACGAAACGTTTTGAACCATAAATGCTTACCTTTAATTTCTTATGATAGT
Source organism: Fragum sueziense (assembly GCA_963680895.1). NCBI lineage: Eukaryota > Metazoa > Mollusca > Bivalvia > Cardiida > Cardiidae > Fragum > Fragum sueziense. The sequence goes on along the minus strand of OY804598.1, from coordinate 59,373,885 downwards.
AAGATAGTGAAATGAATACTTTCAGCTGCTGATTATTCTTAATATCTGTTTTATTTTCATTCTTGTTTTATGTAATTGCACTTTTTAATGACTAGGTATTCGTTCAGAGAGGCATTGTTTTGGCTTTGTGAAGTTGATATAAACTATATATAGTTCTATTCATGTTTTAATTAAATCAATGATTTTTTCCTTAAAATCTTATTATATTTTAGAAAAATGCATCGAAAGCTATGTAAATTCCTGAAAATATGATTTTAAAACAAGAATTTGCAATAAAACGTCGAACAAATATCGTAGAATAACATTTATGTTAAAGGCGTATTGCTACACCAATGTTTGTGTTTTTTGTATTTTTTGGAAAATTTACCCCACCCACTTTTAGCTATGGCTACAAGGTCAAGTTAAAGACTAATTCTGTAAGCAAATATATATCAGTAAACAGTAGGTGTCTAAGCAATTTTTAAGTATAATGTCAATCATCCAAACATACCGTTTGTATTTTTTATGAATTTTTTACTTTTCGAAAAAAAATATTTTTGTGATTTTTTGGACAATTTTCGCTATATTTATCAAAAAAATACAAAAACACAAATTCGTAAAGTTGCATATTGATGTTTTAGGTAACAGTACAAATCATCAGCTCTATTTAGGTACCAAAATGATTGTTTTAGCTTAATAAAAGAGTAAGTTATGGGGTATTTTAGGGAGCATGTGCGAAAAATGTACCGAATGACCTTTGACCTAGTTTATTTCAACCAATATCGTCTGCTAGAGGCGACTACCGGGCAAGCCGTACGTACCATGCCTTGAAGATATCACTGGGCATGGTAGTCGCCCATGTTCAGAGAATGCCTACGAAAGTCACATTTTTCGACTTAGTAGGTAGACTAATGTCGATAACGGCCCAAAACACACATTTTTATGCAATAATATAGGGTTAATTCACGTTTTTGAGGTCGTTAACATTCTCAGAGGCCCAAAAAATGCGTTATCGCCTGAGACCGGAGGTCGAAGGCGATAACCCATTTTGTGGGCCTCTGAGAATGTTAACGACCGAAAAAACGTGAATTGACGCTATTATTGCATAAAGTATGAATAATTTGCAAAGAAATGTAATAAAATAAGACGAATAACTAAAAAACTTAGTGAAAATTTAGCCACATTTACACCGACAGATACCAGAGTTTTCCGGCATTCGACTCGACATATATCGAGTAAGTGCGATATCCACTAGACGGGCCGTTAGATTTTCATCGTGTAGCTATATAGTCAAGTTTCATCGCATTTTTACTGACATAATCTTCATTTGGGTTGGCGAAATCCTAACAATATTCGACTTAGTTTTCTTTTGGAAACATGCTCCGGATATCCTAACGTTCATTTCAGTGCGAGTAATAAATTAAAAGATCGGAATTTCCAAGGTAGATCTCTGGACCGTTTGGTTCGTTTCAGACATTCGTTCATTTCAATAAAAACAAAGTTGTAAAGGAAAAATTGCAGTAACTAAAAGAAGAACAAGAAACACATAGGCTTACCACCACATTTGACCTAGACCACAACCACTCAATTCTAATTTCTATCTTTCCATGTCCACGAAATACACTTTTAGTTTAAAATCTGTCAGCTGCCCGTTTGTTTACTTTTTTATTCCAAGAATTAAACCTACGTCACTATAATTATTACGTCATCAGATATGGTTACACTGGGAGACCTAGTTTATTTATTGGGATGTAAACTGGAAATGGGGTCTTACAAGAATTTACATCGCGGAAAAGGGAAATGACAAAATTTCGGCTTTATTTTCAATTTTCTGAAGCACTCACAACAAATCCCCGATCGAGGATATTTGAGTGCAAAACTGGTCCGATATCGCACGTGAATCTGCCGATTAATGCACGATTTCTCTGGATATCCGCCCGCTTTCTGCTTGTTATACAATGCCAATAACAGACTGAAAACACACATTTTAGGCAATAATGAACGTTAATGACGATAAAGAGATATATTCTTCATAAATAACTTCAATGTCGTTTACGCAAAATTGCTACAGCATGGCAATGCTAAAGCGTCTATGGTCAAACTGTATCTTAAACATTTCGACACCATTAAATGTTTCAAATATGTTATTCAGCAAAGAATAACCCCGAAAATAGTCACGTACTCGGCCACATACATGTATTTAAACCATTAAAGTCTTCTAATGAAAACGTTGATGTTCTTTGTTGCTCGAACAATATTTGAAGGGTACTTAATAGTCTCGAACAGTTAATGTCACGTGATTTTAAATCAGATGAAAATATGTATAATTTTTGTTCAGTTGATAGATTCTATATCGTCGCTGTATAAATTGCAAAACCTCGTAACTTCAGCTTGAGTTTTGCAATAACACCGACGATATTATCATTTGCATTTATAGAAAGGATATCGAAATCCCATAGATGTATCTAGGAAAGTTAAGCAGTTACATCGTCGGCACAGAGGAAAATAGTTTATATGAAGGAAATGTTAAGGTTAATGAAAATCTTAAAATTCATTTGAGAGCTGTGGTTGGTCATTTACCTCCGTAATCGTCCTGTACTCCTTTTACCACCAAGTTTGACAATCCTACAAGTTGACAGTTGTAGATTTTAGCAAGAATATCATTCATCATCTCTATTGGCGTCTTGTACCTGTTGGAACATTGAAAGAATTTTAAGGAAAATAAATGAATTTAACCATTTTCCAAACCATACATACCTTGTTATGCTGACCAAATTTGAATCGTTCACAGAAAAATTGGACGTCTATAAAGATAAAATCTATGTACATTATACATGTAGATCTAGTGCAGAAAAAAAAGACTTTTAGCCTACATATGAAACTAAGTTCATTTTATAATTTAGTTAAATAATTATACATTAATATTATAATATTAGCTGGGTCGGAGAAAAACAACGTCCTTATGACTTTTGAGACAGGTATGGATTTAGATCAACCTCGTAAACTGTCTACATGCAAATCATTTTTCCTCCAAATGATGTCAAACTCGTTCTTCATTACTAATATTTCTTAACGAAACTTACTAAGAAGTGTCTCAACAAATTCTGGATAGTAGCGGTCATGTATGGCTCGCGAATAGGGTCTAAAGTCAATATAGCGCTAGACCGATAATTAAAATAGGGGTAGACCCTTAAAAATAGCGGTCTACCCTTATATTTTTACCGGTCTACCGATAAGAATATCGGTCTACCCATAAAATAAGGGTAAACCGCTATTCAAAATAACGGTCTAGCGATAAAATTACCGGTAGACCGCTATTTTTATCGGTAGACCCCTATTTTTTTCGATAGCCAATCACAGAGCTTATATTATACGGTCGTTGATATTCCCGGTGGGTTGAGGATGTAACGAGCCATTTGATTGGGTAATGAGATTTCGAGCAGAAGGATCAAAAATAACTATCGGTCTACCGCTAATTTATCGCTAGACCGTTATTTGAAATAGGGGTCTTCCCTTATTTTAAGGGTAGACCGATATTTTTATCGGTAGACCGGTAAAAATATAAGGGTAGACCGCTATTTTTACCGGTCTACCCCTATTTTAATTATCGGTCTAGCGATATATTGACTTTAGACCCTATTCGCGCGCCATAGTCATGCGTTTTAGCTCGAAATTTAGACGAGAAAGATCGGACAGTTTTACTCACATAGTAGCATTTGATACACCTTTGTATATACGACCCTTCTCTCGATATATATTGACTTCCTCCGCTGTCTTTTTGCTGAAAAAAAAAAAAACCATCTTGGTTACTGTTTGAGTTTCACTATTTCCTACAAATTAAAGAACATGCAGACTGAAACAATATCCAAACTCCACTGATTAATATAACGAGAAAACACTGAGGAAATGCTGAGGAAATAATCGGATTTTTCGTAATTTTGTAGACTCAAATCCTTGGGGATAGTCAAAAAGTTTTTTATGTTTTGGAAAAAGTTTGCACCGCACTCAAAAATCTTTCAGTTAAGGTCGGACGACAAAAAGATGTGGGATTTCTGTACAAGGAAGTACAAACATATTGAGAGTAGGGAGAAAATGCTGACTTTAACATCGGCGACATGAGAACCGGGTATTGTCTAGAAGACGGTAAATCATGATATACTTACGCACAGTTCTCTTTATATAATATGGAGCTGCACACCAAGTTTGGTCTATGAAAGTAGTCCCAGAGACCGAGTCGCCATAATGGCTCGTAGAAATAAAACGAGTCACTCCTGTAATGTTGAAAAGAGATTATTAGCCATTGAAGCACTTTATTAGAGCATTGTACTCGTAATCTGTGAGTTGTTGGTTCATTTAATGGGTTGGCCATGCTAACATACGGTTTGTTCTGGCGTAAGAAAGAAGTCCCAGAGACCGATTCGCCACAATGGTTCGTAGAAATAAAACGAATCACAAATGATCGGTCGTAACAGACTCAGTGTGACTGTTACTCTAAGACGAATGTGTGGTTGTAAAATAACATTTTAGCCCTTTCCTAAAAGACATGATTTATCCTTGTAATGAAGGAAAAGACAGAACTGCTGAACATCAGCACCATTCTTTTTCTTTTTTTTATTGCTGCTCCAAACTAGTTCTTCTAGAGTCGGGAAAACAAAGTATTCCCTTGGGGGAGGGAGGGGGGGGGGGGTAAACGGACGTTTGGGGTACATATATGACCCAAAACTCCTTTTAATGAGTATTTGATTGTTCCTTTGGGACCCGTATAGACGACCGTTGGTCATCAATGATTTAGAAAAATGGTAGGCCCATACCGGTAAAAGTTGTGCCAGAATCTTGAAAAAGGTCCCTTAAAATCATTTTGAGACCAATGGATCATGACGAATCTGCATAAACTGCAAACAGGCTCACATTTAGCAAAAATGGCTATTTTTCAATTCACTTAAACTGGAATTTTCTTTGCTATTTGTAATTAACATGCCTTTAGAAAGAGTTGAAAAGGCAAAGTCATTATTGCATACAAATAATTAAATATTGAAGGACTGAACCCGAGATCAATAGACGCAAATTAACCTGCCATAAGTCATGTTTGAAATAAATACAATTGAGCCAAGATCTACGAATAAAGGCCTTACGGAATTTTAAAACAACATGTATCCGGATCATGCGCACAGTCTGATCCAGATCCAAGTCTTTTCTGTATTAACCCTTTCACAAACGTCAAACTTTTAAGCTGATCCACTTCGAAAACTGCCACAAATGACAAATGGGTGTTATTAAAGATAGGATTTGTGTAAAATATGGCACATAAAATATTGAGACAAAAGGAGAAACTGCTGGTTATCAGCAGTGCCTTCTTTTGTTTCAATGTTTTCCAAAGCCTTTTCTATTAGGGGCGTCAAAACCAGGTCTTGTTTGGGATACGGTTAATAGCTGCTGCATGACACATGGCATCTGCTAAAGAATGACAATAACTTTGTTCGGACTTTGTGCGAACTACTTTTTGACAAATGATGATCTGGAAACGTAAAAGCCTATTAATTAACCCTTTCCAAAACGGTAAAATTTTAGGGCGACCTAATTTGAAGGTTCCTGTCGACGACAAAATGGATAAAATAAGGTACGAGGGCTGTTAATAAAGTATCCGGAATGGTTTCATAACTTTTAAATTTGAGCACTAACTGAAATAAGATTTTCAGCACAAATACTTTGAAGAATAATGCGTTTGGTCCTGCAACAAAAACTAAGCTGTTTGTATTAAGGTACATTCGACAGTCGCTATGGAAACGTAGGGTCACGTTGGGCGGGGCAACTTTTGATAATTGTTAAAAATGTGACTTATCAGTCGCTTTTAAAGCTATCATATTTTGTATTTCTTAGCTCAGAAATTGTCCAAAATGCTCGTGACGATTGAACGTATGTTTTTCTTGGAAAAGGCAACGTCATCGGCTGACATTTGACGTTAACTCCGTTAACAACCGTAGGTGAATACATTACTTTGCTGATATGGCAAAATAGACCTTGATCAGCGGTATTATATTAGGTTTTGCGTGTTGATAAATAAATCTAAGCTAGACACAATTTTCTATGATAATGGACACATACGACAATGGATTTATGCAAATAATAAAGCAGTTATGAGTGGTAAAACACATTTAAAAACGATTCTATTAGTGATTTTGCTGGCCATAAAGATTTGGCCGTTCCAACAAGACGTTGGTGAGATCGTTCATGACTTGCCAATTGATATCCGTGAAATGATCCATAAATTTCCCCATGTAACGTTCAGATCCTGTTTTGGTTAGTGGATTCATAGATAGGAGAAGGGTGTATCGTGTAGTAGCAAATATATCGAAAATATGTAAATGTTAGATTTTAAAACCGACTTTTCCGACGTTGTATCAGCCCAAGAAGTAGGTTGCCCCGCTCAGCGTGAGCCTACGTTGCCATAGCAACTGTAGAAAGCGTCTTAATGCAAGCAACCTAGTTTTTGTTGTGGAATCAGAAGCATAATACGCCAAAGTATTAGTGTTGGACATATCATTTCAATTAGTGCGTAAATAAGAAAGTTATGAAAACATTCCGGATACTTTATTAACAGCCCTCGTACTAGTAATATTGTGAATACATGCCACTGAAATATTGATTACTTAGTCTGCCTACAAAGTCAAAAAATGTGACTTTCGTAGGCATTCTCTGAACATGGGCGACTACCATGCCCAATGATATCTTCAAGGCATGGTACGTACGGCTTGCCCGGTAGTCGCCTCTAGCAGGCGATATTGGTTGAAATAAACAAGGTCAAAGGTCATTCGGTACATTTTTCAGACATGCCCCCTAAAATACCTCATAACTTACACATTTATTAAGCTATAACAATTATTTTGGTACCTAAATAAAGCTAACGACTTGTACTGTCACTTAAAACATCAATATGCAACTTTACGATTTTGTGTTTTTTTAATTTTTGATAAATATAACAAAAAATGGCCAAAAAATCACAAAAATAAGTTTTTTCGAAAAGTAAAAAAATCCTAAAAAATACAAACGGTATGTTTGGATGAATGACATTATAGTTAAAAATTGCCTAGACACCTGTTGTTTACTGAAATATATTTGCTTACAGAATTAGTCTTTGGCTTACCCCTGTAACCATAGCTAAAAGTGGGTGGGGTAAATTTTCCAAAAAAAAAAAATACAAAAACACAAACATTGGTGTAGCAATACGAACTTCACATAAATGGTATTCTACGATATTTTTACGATGTTTTATTGGAAATTCTTGTTTAAAAATAATATTTTCATGAATTTTTATAGCTTTCGATGCATTTTCCTAAAATATAATAAGAATTTTAGGGGCAAAAACATTGCTCTAATAAAACAACATTACAACTGTATATAGCTTATATCAACATCACTTTGACGAATACATAGTCATTAAAAGTGCAATTGAATAAATAAAGACTCAAAATAAAACAGAAATTAAGCATAATCAGCAGCTGAAAGTAGCCATTTCACTATCTTATAGCTCGCGATAATAGACCTGGCAGAGCAGCCCTAGCCAATAGACTGGGATGCTCTACCAGGTCATTTATCGTGAGGTATACGATCATACGACATTGAAGGTAAGTATTTATGTTTCAACATGTTTTGTTCATTAATGGTGTAGTTTCACTTTGTAAACCGGGCATTTAATTCCATTATTGCAATTTGGGTGATTACATCTGGTAGCCTTACGAGAACATTCGAACATGTACATAAGATGTAATTAGGAACGCATCAATCCATTCTATGGATTTTTTTTTATCACAATCATAAGTCTGACTGCAGTTCTGATATGCGATTATGGTATGCGATATGAAGATCTTAAGTGCCCATGAAGGTATATATATATATGTATATACTTAGATATGTATATTCTGTTTTTATTCGGGAGACAGGGCGGAGCCTAAAAACGGTTCATTACATTTAAGCGTGAGGAGAAACAGCCTTCTCGGTTTACGGTAAATCGTCGGTGTTATTGCAAAACATTATAACTACAGCGTTAATCAAGCTGTAGTTACGAGGTTTTATAACAACACATTTTACAATTGCACATTCTTTCAATTTCGAAATGTGCTCATGCTCGTACCGCACGTTTTTTCTCTTCTATCAACCAAGGTGTCAAGAAGTAAACTCGTCGAATAACATCTTTGCTTAGCCACACCCTGTCAGGTGAATAAAAACGGAATATACGTGCTTCCATTAGAGACAACAGGAGATTCAGTCTTTGGGTCTATCTGATTTTGTTACCAATACTCTTTAAATTGTTTTAGAAATTAAACTAAATATGATTCTGTATGTGTCTCTAATTATGCAAATCACCCGATCTTTAATAAAACGTTACATTACTAGTTAATATTAAAATATAAAGACACAACGATCGCCAGCTAATCCATCCTGCACAATCCTTACCATTTTAATTAACAACTAATGGGTTGTGGAGTTGGCACAAAGGAACGCTTTGTACATAGATAAGGAAAATCTATGAACCTTGGGTTGCTTTTTAGTATGCTGACGACAATATACCAGACACGCCTCTGGGCATTGACTAACTTATGACATAACTAAAAACTCTTCATTCAATTATAATTTTCGTTGTAATCAAATGTATATCTTTCATTTGTATACGAGTATTGTTGTGTCTTATCATAAAACATACGAAAAAAGTGAATCCGTTCATATGTTAAAAACCTCAGACATTTTTTTTTGCATCATAACTCAGATCATGCGATTTAATTCAGAAAATCGAACAGGATCGTGTTGTTGTTTACTTGATTGGTCAGTATCTGTGAATGCCGAAATAAATAAAAGTAAAATAAAATGGCTTTTGTATTTCAATTGTGCAGAAATCGAGTTCTTTCGTATAATCAAAGTACTGACAGTACTGTTGGGAAGCAAATTTGTCAATAATGTAGGCCTGTCCAGAAGTAGAGTACTTTGATTAGGTACTTTGATTATCCATTTGAATACATTGAATACTTTGATTCGTAGAGCACATTGATTAGGTACTTTGATTATCCAGAATACCTTGAATACTTTGATTCCATGCTGGAGTTGTATCTATTTTTAGCACAACTTCATGCATATTAATCGTTTGTGTAAGCTTTGAATATATTTCATAGTTTAGTTAACTTGACTGACCCATTTACAAGGAAGACCATTGGACTGATCTTTGAACCATAATAACGCAAATTACTACGCCGGTCTTTTCTTCTCTTAGAGACATGATTAATTGAGTGTTTCATTTTCAGTCACACAATTCAATATCTACACATAACTGCAGACTTACATATTGAATGTTCGAATGACTGTTACCTCATTAATCTTCGCTTTTGATGGAACTATTTATAGTGAGGAGGACCGGAAGATGTTGTATGGTATGCAGAGAATGGTAAAGTGCAGAGACAGGTGGCTGCAAAGAGAAGCAAATTTTGTAAAATTTGCTTCCAAAAATTATACCTTAATCCTACATTATTACCACAACTCGAAGTCCATTTGCTTGGAAATCTTAACATTCGTCGATGCAAGAGATTCTCAGCATTCACATCCATTTGTGAAGTTTAAGGTCACAAAAACCTGGACGTATTTTCGTAGGATCAGAGACGTAATTACAAATATTTTTTAGAATGCACCCATGGGAAAGAACTTAAGAAGTGGGCGTGCTCTTCTATTCCATTAACTGCTAGACTCAACAACAGGTATTGTTTCAGAAGGTCAAAAAGATGAAGGCTTGATCATATCAGTTATTCTTGGATAAATATTTACGTCGCATAACTATTATGATATATTTCATACGTCAATAGATGCGAAATATATCATGCATCTTCGGCGTCATCAGTGGCAACGGTAATTGACAAGGTATTGACTTGCACTGTAACGGGACATGCTGAAGATGGAGGAAAAATTTGGTATCTAATAACGGGTCGAATACCTTAATCATCTGCCAAATTTGACAGCGCTTTCAGTGAAACCTCTTTTTTGAAAGGGTTGGAGTATGATAAAAGTCTAGAATCGCATGGCAGTTTTGTTTCGTGATCTAAAAAATCTTTAAAGTTAACTCTGGGTATTCTCTCGAGATAATGCTGTGCACCATGCAATTAGCCTGGATTCTAGTATAACAATGTCTTGCTGTTTCTCTATTCCTGTTCACAGGTACCACAATTTTACATATATCAATGTCTTTGAATCATATTCTTCACATTGTATACAGATGACTAGACCCAGGCTACGCACTAAGTTCTACATGTACATAGACTGATACTGACTGAGATGTGGGACTGATAACACAGAGCACCGTGAAGGTGCTAGTTGGGGAGCCTAGTCTCCAATCTGTACCGTGATTCTGCCAGTGTGTGTTAATGGGGGATCAAAACGTTTTGAGCCTCGCACAGACAGAACCAGATATTTGTATTAAAACGTTCTTGTTTTTCCACTTAGACTTCTTCGAGCTCCATACAATACTATTTTCCCATCTAGTTAGCCAGTGTTTGGTGGTAGCAAAAAGAAGAGGACTCGCCATAAACTACAGAAAATTGCTCTTCAACACATTTTGGAAATAATTCCAATGGTTCTTGTGGACGTACTTTCTGTCAATTTTCCGTAGAAACAGACTATTTTGCTTTTAAAAGAATGGTTCATAGTGGATACAGCTATCGGATGTGCCTGTGTCATAAAAGAACGATTGTCTGGCTTGCCCTTAAAAGTTTTTTTTCGCTTGTGAAATGTGTATGCCTATGGAAGGATGATTGAACAAAGGTTCTAGCCACTCGAATCTTATCAAACTAGGTCATTGAATTGTGGGACTTTCTAGTACAAGAATTGTCCTGGGCCCAACTTCTTTAAAGCTGTTTTGAATCTAAATTTTGACCAAGCAATCAAAATTAATTTTGTTAAAAAACACTTATTGAGAAAAAGCCACCAGTTTCTATATTTTTCTCCCCTGTGCCCGGTTCTACTGTTTCAAGATAGCACAATGCTAGAAAGAATTGAATACCGGATGTTGCTTTAATGCATCATTAACAGTATTGATTTCATAAAATATATCATTTTTCTACTGCTTTTAGCTGAAACATGCCTAAAATATTGAAGATCTCTCTTGCATATTTTGGAATTTTGGTGTTTGATCCCACTCTGTTTTTTTAAATCTAAAAACACGCTCTGAAGTTAAGCAAAAAATATGAAGGTACAAGTTAATGGCATATCACATCGATGAAATTGACTTACTCTTTTAGTTCTTACGAAAACAAAAAATATCTTTTGGTTTGACCAAAAGTCGATTTTCAATAAAAAGAAAATGCCATTTTTGCTACTTCTGCATACATGTACATGTCAGGCCCGTAGGAAGCAATTTTATATTGGGACGGCTGAAGCCCTTGTTTCTGAATATTTGGGGGGGGGGGGGGGGGGGGGGGGGGGCTAAATTTGATTTTCTCTAAAATTTCGCGTAAACTAAGGAAAAATCGGAATTTTGGGCCATTTGAGGGGGGGGGGGGGCAAATCTCCGAGCCCCCTGTTCCTACGGGCCTGAACGTAACAAGTTACTATGACAATCATCTTTTTTATTTATTGAATAAGCTTTTCTTTGTCTAATGGATTGTAGTTATGCATCCAGTCTTTCCAATCTGAGGCTTTTTAGTGTACAGTAACCCATCAGAATTTATAGGTGGGGAGGCGAAGTAGGCCTAGGCCTATGTGTTCTTCGTGAAACAATGTCAACCATTTCCGAACCATTTCCGAACAAGTGAGTTTTATTTTCTTTTTTATGCAAAAGACAAATTGTTCTAGATTGTTAAATGTTTATTCATTACATTACTTGTAATGTTTTGGTCGCCAAAGTAAATTGTACCAAATTCCTAGGTTATTTGAGTGGGTGGGGTAACTCTTACTCACTTTTTTAACATTTACACCGTGAAAGTCATTGTTTTAAATGTTATTTTTGCAGGTATATACTAATATGATCTATTTAGAGTCAATATCCAGACAAAAGAAATGATATCATTTAAGTCCCATCAATACTGTTGAAATGCCGTGTACACTGTGTAAAAGCAATGCTCGTTACAAATCTTGACCCCAGCTGACTTCGAGCTGTACCTGCATATAGAAATGGTGACTTTTTACCATCAAACTTGATTTTAAATGTTTGCTAAGGGTTTATAGACATTTTTGAACGTGTTTGTGTAATTGAAATCGCAATAATTTTTCACATGCAGCATGATTTCCATTTACACTGCGTTCAAATTTTGCACATTTTTTGCCATTTTTTACATTTTGCCAAATATTAATGAATGTGCAAATGAGAAAAGTATCATTAACTATATTTTATATGCAAGACAATTTATTGGGCATTTATTTAAAACCGTTTCCGTGCATTTAGACATATAATTGACAGAGTTATACGCATTTAAAGGGGGCTTATGTGAATTTTGCACCCAATGACCTTTGACCTTGTTTTGTGACCTTAATACGGCCGACTGGAGGCGACTACCGGTCTAAGCAAATCAGGCAAGCCTTATACTTTGCAAATAATACATCAAAACTCCATGTTCAAAAAATGCCTACGAAAATGTTTTCTAGCCACCTTTTCAGAATTGGTAGGTAGACTATACTAGCATTTTCGTCTTTTAACTCAATGTTTCCCCGAACCAATTACGTTTGGGACGTCAGAACCATGTCTTAATTGAGAAAGGCCTATTATGCTATAAGGGGGATATTTTCTAGACCTTGGTTCAATAATAAATATTTGAGTAAAACAATGTCATAACTTGTTGGAATTATTGTATATAATTATGTGACTCGCTACATGAAAACGGGCCTTCAGTTTTTATTTTCTTAACACAGCATTGAATTTCGGTTCCTGTTTGTCAGCATTTTCTTCTTTTGTCTCAATTTATTTGTGCTTCATCAAACCTAAATCCTATCTTCCTCATCGCCCTTTTTTCGTTTGCATTTGCTTTCAAATCGGTATTTTTTGCGTTTGAAAAATGATTGAAATAAGTACTTCGTAACTTTGCAAGAACGCCCATTGTTGCGTGATATCTTAAACTATTGGAGAAAAAGATCGACATAATTTTATGACATAATTATAAATATCTAATTAACAAAGACTCCTATGGGATAGGTAACCAATAAACCCTTTCACGAACAAGACCTACTTTTGACTTTCATAAAAACGAAAGTATCAGAAAAATGCTTAATTGCTTTCTAAACAGGACCTCCTTTTTGATTTCCATTAAAACAGTACCTGAGAAAATTGTTATATCCTTCCTAAACAAGACGTGGTTTTGACGCCCAATGAAGAAGTAGTTTAGCTTACATGTAACATTGAGAGAAAAGAAGAAATTGCAGACAAAAGGGTATAATGGGTGTGGACAATGATCTACCTGAATCCAAACATTCCGGCGGTGAACCTTGAACCACTATTCATGTAGGAATTAATGAGCACGTGATATCTTTTGGTATATCCACTCTTTTTGGCGGGAATATTCTCGTCCTTCGTCGATTTGACGTCACGTCTGAGAACCGGCATCGAATCAACCCATCCTAGATTGGAAAGTGATAATTAATTAAATTCTGAAAAAAGACATCCACACTATTTTGCAATTTTCCAAACGACAACAATTCAAAGTTGTTTGAAAGGCCTTGCAAACAATGAAATGTGATTTGGAAATAATTAGATTTTTTATAGCCTAGGAAATATCAAAGGAAAAGGAACACATTGTTTATCAACATTTTTTCTTTTTCTTTATGCTTTCCAAAGATTCTGTTTTTGAGATTTCAAATTCGAATTTTTTTGAAAGAGAGACACGATTTTTTAAAACAATATAATCTAAGACCGAAACAAATTCAAAGAACGTGGGGATGTCTATAAGGGCCAGCATCTGGAAAAATACCAAAATAGTAATTTTGAGACCAACATAGATGAGGATCAGGTTGCCCGTATGCACAGTCTGGCCAAGAACCATGTTACTCTCGAATATTTTCTTCGTCACAATTTTTACGACACTTGGAAATCAGTAAATATACCGGCAATACTTAGACTTCACTTGGGTATGAATTCTACTAGATCCAAGAGATTTTTCATTAATTTGATATATTCTGAAACGGGATAAACAGTGGTTTATGTCCCACTAAAAAGGCAGTGCCTAATTATAGGCAGTGTGAAAAGTTTCGACCCTAGTCAGTCTGCGCGGATTGCGCAGACTTACTAGCGTCGAAACTTTCAAATCTAACGTAATTTTCTGAATTTTGAATGTTTTTCCTTTCTTTAACTATTTACTTAATATTCCAAATATGGCATTTGGTTGACCACTGCTGACTGATTAGTTTCTCACATAGTCGGCGTTATTGCAAAACATCGTAAATCCAGCTATAGTTGCGAGGTTTTGCAAAGACATCGACCATATATTGATTAAAATGACATCCCAGGTTTCATTTCACACCGATAGGCCCCATTTCTTATTTATTGTTATGTTTATCATTGGAACGGTGATTAAAGGAAAACTTGTAATTGCTGCTGCAATGAAATGATTAAGGGAAATTTCTAATTGCAGCAATGAAATATTTGAAGCATTTGTTGCTTTCGTTCTTTTGAAATTAAATTTTATGACATAGAATTGATTAAATGCACTTTTCTACCCTTGTACAAGCCAAGGCAAGTTTTACGGAATAGGCATGCCAGATGACATTTTTTTCTGTTTTGAAATAGACTCTTTCAATTTGAAAAGCGCTACAGATGACAAAATTCTGCTAATTAAAAATGATTTTGTGTCGGCCTATATCACAGTGCATGAAATATTTCCCAATGGAAAATTACGTGACACCGCGACCAACAGTGAGGTGTCCGTGGTCGAAGGGTACAACGCCGGCTTTGCGACCAAGAGTTCCCGAGTTCGGATCCACGTAGCGGAAGTTGTTCTTGACTCCTCATTAACCCACACATTCGGCACGAGTACTGTTGTAATCAGGAAGCAGAATCGAGAGGGATTAACATAAGTTGAAGAAACTTGCTTCCCCATCGATGTAAAATAAAAACTTTCAAATTAATGTCTGAATAAGTATGAAAAAACACCACTTCTTTGTTGTCAATAACTCTTTTATCAGCTTATTATTAAATGATCTACGACATCAAGATATTTTCTTATATTTTCCACATTTTCTGCTTGATTCTCCTATAATGTAAAATATTTACCGTGATCAATCTGCTTCCATTCAGCCTTGGCTTCTTTCGGGACTTCAAACGACTGGACTATTTTTGTTTGTAGGTTGAAGCTTAGAATTCCTGAAAAGAAAAATACACGTATAATATGAAAATACACGTATGATATGAGAAATACACATATAATACAAAAAGTACATAGTATAACGGTTATAACCTTAACAACAGATCAGTGGGGTGAAGAATTCGAAATTTGTCATTTCAAATCCAAAATATAGAATTATTGGTATTCATTTGAATCGCCTTATC